>JAWWNJ010000243.1:0-200887 GCA_037176885.1 Favolaschia claudopus
GCAAGCTAAAACTTCTCTACTCGCTCAGCTCGCGACGATGAACTCGAAGCAAAGTACGGCCGCGTCTCTCAGCCTGGAAAACGGAAAAACAAGTCGAAAAATAACGACGACGATTCTTCCGAGGTTCTTTGATTTTCTGTGGGCTTCCCGACACCGCCCTGACTCTGGAAGTAGACGATATTGGATCCCAAAACATCCAAACGGATCTTCGAACTAGCCAGAGATCAGCAGGATGAGCTTGATGCACTGGATGAAGAGCAGGAAGAAATGCGACCGTCCACCTCGACAAAACCGAGGTTTCGAGACGATGATGACGATGAAGACTCGGAGCTTGAAGATATAGATGAGGAGGAGATCGAGGAAATAGTAGGTCCTGTTTTTCCTACATAAATAATTCAATTGATGTAAGGCACAAGGAAATCGACGAGGAAGATTTGGAAACTCTAGATGCGCTTCATCCTCACAATGCCGGCGAACGAAGAACGCTTGCAGATATAATCTTCGCCAAGCTTGAAAGTGGCGAAACCGAACAAAATCCCGCAGTAATACAAAAGGTGAAGCAAGGTAATTTTTCGTGTCTTGCAACACACTCCGCTTTTGCTCAGACGTATGTATAGATCGAGAAAAGCCCGATCCTGCTTGGGACTAGACCCAAAGTCGTCGATGCGTTATACCAAGTGAGCCTTACCTCGTTGTACTTGCATTCTATCCGAGACTCAACGCTTTGCAGAGTCGGCATATTTCTCCGTCGCTACCCATCCGGCCCGCTTCCGAAAATATTCAAAGTCATTCCCTCCCTTCCTGCATGGGCTCGGTTACTCGCCCTCACCCAACCCGAGAACTGGTCCCCACACGCCTGTCTAGCTGCAACCCGCATATTCATATCCACCATGAAGCCACCGCAAGCTCAGCTATTCCTCAGCGTCGTGCTCCTCGACGCCATTCGGGAAGACATCCAGCAAAATAAGAAGCTCAACGTACACTACTACGACGCTCTACGGCGCGCGATGTATAAACCCGGCGCGTTTTTCAAAGGAATTATTTTCCCGATGCTGGATGTAGGCTGATCTACACGCTTGTGTGTTCATCTCATTTATCATCTTTCAGCAAGGAACCACTTTGAAAGAGGCCGCCATCGTGGCCTCTGTTCTGGCGCGCACTAAAATCCCAGTGCTTCACGCCTCCGCCGCACTCATCCACATCGCCGAGATGGACTACTCCGGTCCAAACTCCCTCTTCATTTCGCGTCCTCGTCGACAAAAAGTTCGAGCTACCGTACAAGGTCGTCGACGCGCTTGTCTTCCACTTCATTCGTCTCTCCAATACGTATAAAGCACGTACACGCGCAGACTCTGATAAGCTGCCGGTTCTGTGGCATCAGAGTCTGCTGGTGTTTGCGCAGAGGTACGCGTCTGATCTGACGCCTGACCAGAAGGACGCGCTTTTGGATGTGGTGCGTGCAACTCCTCACGCACAAATTGGGCCCGAGATCCGTCGGGAACTCGTCAATTCTGTGGTGCGGGGTGCTCCTAGGACGGATGCGAATGGTGATGTAGAGATGACTTGAAGTTTTGTTTGTTCGGCAGGATTCGAATGTGTATTTTTTTTGGTTGCCTCTTTGCGGGAAAGCCGCCGGAATTGTCCGTCGGATCAGCCGTCACAGTTGACAGCACCAAACAACGCCGACTTTGCTCTCGTCCATTCCTCTTTCTTGAATGTGCCTTTTCACAGCGATTAGTAGGTTTGCACAACGACTAGAATGTTACGAATTACGCTCGATGGCGCATACGTTACTGTTATGGCCATTCAAAGATGCTCTCAATCTCTCGTCGAACTACTAGCCTCCGAGTCAGTTTCTCCTGATATCCGACTCTCCATCTCTTCCAAAGGCAAAGACCACATTTAACTTGTCTCGCCCTGCTTTTGCATCGTCTCTGTTAAAAATCGCCGCTGGACCTCTGACTTTTAGTTCGATTTCTCGAGGCTATACTTGCAATGGCTGCTTCTGCATATGTGAATGGACACCCACATAACGCTACATAACGTTCCCGATAGCAGCGGAGTGCATGTGTTCCCCGTTGGCGGTAAGAGTCCACTAATAATGCAATACGCTGCGGTTAGGCTGATCTCGTTGACACCAGTTGCGTCGGCACTATTTGGCGACACTGAATGCCTCGGTTTTACGCCTCCTCGCCTCTTACCGACAGTGTTGCCGCAACAAATCGGTCGGAAGGAATACCACATACTTAACATGTTAAGTAGCAAGGGGCCTGAAATCAAGGAACTCTGGGACATGAAGAACGATCCATGTGATCACGGCCGTTCCATCTTCCTGTCTGTATACGCGCTAAATATCTTCTGCGTCTTCGTTCCGGTACCACATAACGTCATTCGCCGCCGAAGAACATCGTTCTCTTAAGCTGGGACCGGTGACTAGGAGATCGCTCGGCCTTACGGTATGGATTGTTGATGAGGCACATATAAAGAGTTGGCTTTCCTTTGCTTCTAAAGGACAGGAAGTCCAATCCTTCTGATCATGATCTTCAGCGTCATCTTCCACTTGCTGATCACTGCGACTGCTTGTCTGTCTGGTGCAGTGCAGCAAGGTACTCTACATCGTCGTACCTACTTCTATGTTGGACAAACCTATGTTCCCACCGGCAACTCGACTAGCATTGCCGCAGACCAAATGTACGTCGAGCACCTAACACCAGCGAAGATTACCCGGCCGCTTCCTCTCCTCTTTATCCACGGCCAAGGCATGACAGGAACAAATTGGCTCAACACACCCGACGGGCGGCTTGGTTGGGCTGACTATTTCCTGAGTAAAGGCTACGAGGTAATTTCTACCAATTTACTAGGATCAATTCCACATATATTCACGGCTTTTGTCTAAGATTTATATTGTCGATCAAGTAGCAAGAGCTCGTTCGCCTTGGGAGCCTACGGTGGATGGGCCGTTGCTCCCAACGGACACTGTGTTAGTGGAATCCATCTTCACGGCGGTGGAGCGCTTCCAGCTCTGGCCTCAGGCCAGTCTTCATACTCAGTGGCCAGGTAAACCACCTTCTAATCGTTAAGTTTCGATCTGATTCTCTACAAAATTAAAGGCAATGGCTCTATTAGCGATCCTATCTTTGATGAATTCTTCGCATCCACTGTACCGAGTCTCGCGACGCAGTCTGAACAAGCTGAGAAAATCAAACATGCTGGGTCCCTCCTGCTCGACAAAATCGGCGTCAGTGTACCACCATACCTGTGGACACTCATGTACTTATTAGTGATCACTTCGGACACAGCCTGTTATACTAGTGACGCATTCTCAAGCCGGGCAATTTGGATGGATTCTCGCAGATAGTCGCCCGCATCAAGTCAAAGCCATTCTAGCACTGGAACCTTCAGGTCCCCCCTTTTGTCAATGCAATCGTTCAACAAGGGCCAGCACGCGCATACGGTTTGACGGACATACCAGTTGAATATAAACCCCCCATTTCGTCTGCCTCTGATCTCCACCAAGTCGTCGTTAGGTAGATATCTGGAGTTTAAATCTCATCTGCTGCTACTGACCAATTATATTTGCAGCGAGATCCCAGGAGTTACTTGCATTCAGCAAGCGAAACCTGCGCGTAAACTCATCAATCTCGTACATATCCCCGTCTTGGCTGTGACTTCGGAGGCGAGCTATCATGCTCAATATGACAATTGCACCGTCAGATATCTGCGCGAAGCAGGGGTGTCTGTCGAACATGTTTACCTCAGCAAGGTTGGGATCCATGGTAGGCCTTTCGCTTCAACTAACTCACAACCAGTGCTTTCCAGCTAAATGTCCTATCTAGGGAATGGTCATATGTTTTTTATGGAGCTCAATAACATTCAGATAGCTGATCAGGTCGTGGAACCGTGGATTTCAGAGGTTCACTAGTTTTAAATCAGAGTATCCTTTCAACCGTCAACTTCTGTACCCGGAATATGCTACAATTATACAGGGGAATAGATTACTTTTGCACTGATGATCAGAGTCTCCGTTTCCCTTTATGATCACCAGGGGCAGCCCGAATGGCGCCAAGCACATCGGAAAGGGCCCGATCCTGCTTCGTCGGCTTATTGGATGGTACGGCGTCAGATTCTGTGGAAAGACTCTCGACCAAGGCAGCCTTCTTCACTTTCTTGCCCATCGCAGCGTTGAAGAGCTCATCAATCTCATCCCCGCCTTGATCACGTTTCCGCTTCTTGGCCTCTTTATGTTTTTTCGGAGGTGTCTCTTCGACCGGTGCAGCCGCTGTTTGGGCGGCAGGCTTATGCCGCTCCGTCTGTAACGCTCGCCACTCGTCTGGTCGCCGCTGTAACAAATACAGATGAAGGTTTCGAGCGAAGAATTTTCCATAGTATGAAGCAGCGAGAAATTGTTCCTGAGAAATTAAGGACCGCGCAATCTTTTCCTGGCGGGACTTAAGCATTGGAAAACAGAATCATCCAAAAAAGCCAACCTTCAGATATGTATCCGAAAATGCCCAGCATCGGTCTCCGACTCGGCTACCAATACGATCGTCGACAAGGAGATGATAACGACCGATGAAAGAGAGTACGAATTCACGCTTGATTTTGTGAGGCACAGTCGGCGATTCGAAGAGAGCGTCCAACACTCGAGAACTGGTTGCGTGGTGGGCAATGGACAGCATTTCATCCTCGGACAAGGCATTCAAGCTGGCATGGGGCTCAGATAAGAGAACAGACAAGACGTGTTCCGACAAAAAAAAATACCTTGCAGTGACAATCTGGTAATGCGGCTCTGGCAGACGAAGTAAAGACTGCAGAAGAATCGCGCCCTGAACCGAGGGTTCGATGCTATCTTTGGATGGCCGCTTGACTGGCTTGCCTTTACTGGGCTGCTCCTGCTCCTGAGACCGACTGGCGGCTTGGTAGTCCTAGAAATGTAATGTCGATTAGGTGTGATTGCGCGAGGTATGCCATGTCTGACCTGGACTGTGCGTAACCGCAATACACACGGGACGAGAAGATTGCGGTCTTCCGCAGTTTTTGCATCGAATGCTGTTGAAACCGCCTGGGATATGTTGTTGTGAGTTTAATCAAGGCACACCAGTGGCACTCTACCTCGATTACTTCAGAGCCGCAGGCTCCGAGAGTAGCAGCACGATCGATGATGGAACGAAGGACGCCAGTCCGCGAGGTTTCTTGACCGAGGGTCAATTTATATCGGCGGATCTGATAATTGAACTCACGTATCAATCTGGTCCATATACTTTGCAGTTCCTGGCATGCCTCGGTGAGCTGAGAAATCGAGAAACGGTCGATTGCCTTGGCCAGAACGTAATTCGCCACCGGATGTGAAGCGATTCTAGGAAGATTTCCTTTGAAATACGTGGCCCATAAGGAGGCGAATGCAGACTCGGGGCAGTGTGAAACGATTGTTTCCAGCAGATGAGAAGATGTAGGGTCTCGGAGAAGAGTATTCAGATAATCAGAGACGGGAGGGGTTGCTGAGGGATCCTTTCCTGAGAAATCCAATCAGTACCCCAAAAGAAGAAAACAAGAGGGATAGTACGTGAGGACGCTACAAGCCCGACCAAGACTCTATCCATGAGCGAATCAGTGTCTTCTGTCATCTGTTGGTCAGCCTCAACGGCAAGAAGCATCTAAACAACTGTTCAATGAACTGCTCGTCATCGATCCAGAAAGATGGCAGACTTGCAGGGTTGGACTGGCGACTTTGTCGGCCGCTAGAGCCCGTGTTTCGTTTTCGTCAAGTTCATCACGAATTACCTCCACGAATTTTCGCGCAGTCTGCGAGAAAACTTCGGGAGGAGTATAGGTCCCCGCATCTTTGCGGTCCTTATCCTCGAAGACTGACTTGAAGGGAGCCTGTCTGGCCTTCCATGTGGCACTTTTCTTAGACCGCATTGCGTGTTGGGAAGCGTCGTGCGACGGAACAGACTGCGGGGACAACAGTAAAAGCAGCGCTCGTACAACATGTGAGGCAAAGGAGTTCGTGACTAGTGATGGGAGCACCGGGAAGAGTTCCTAGGCGAACTAGATGAGCACTTGACGAAATACGCAGTTGTAGACACAGGACTCACCTCACATACGTCGACGACCAACTTGGTTAATGACCGCAATTCGCCTTTGTCGTCTGGAACCGTCGGCAATATTCCACGTTTCTGGACATGACTTGACAAAAAGCACAATTATAAGGGGGTCTATCGTGCCTACCTCTCTTGATACCGTTTGGCTCGCCACAGTGAACAGAGTCTGGCAAACATGCGAGCCAAATCGGTGCTTCACCAATAAATCATAGCTACCCAAACCAAGAGAATACGCCATTACTATCAGAGCAGAGAGCTGTGGGTGATCGACTTACGATCCGGTCAAACTGTCAACGAAGACGCGGCGGACAAAGTCATCCATAGAATAAGTCATTCGTTCCAAAACCACTGAACAATCTGCGTCGGTCGCCAGCTGTTTTTCTTTGCCCGACATTTCTGTGAGAGCAGCGACAAAGAACATTCTTCGTTCTTCGATTTACCATTAGTACCTTACGATACATATTATCCAAAGTCAAGAACCTTCATTGGGGTCAACCTCTTCATCATTCTGGTCCCGTTCGCTAGCTGCATTTTGCCAATCTCGGATCTGAATATCCACAGTGCGGAAGTAAGCTTTCACATCGTTGTCGACGTATCCAAAAGGCGCGTCAGAATTTGTATCGTCTTCAACTGAAGTTTTCGGGGCCGAAACTATCCATGAAGGAGTCTCTTGAGGCAGAGATTCTTTGGGTGGCTGCCATTCAACTTCTGTTGTGTGCTTCTTCTTTTTTCCTCGTTTGCGGAGCTCTTTGGGCATTTATAACAGTGGATAGCAAGTGGAAAGCTACAACTTGAAGCTGTTGACTGGTGTTTAGCATTGGCTGCCCGGGCCGAGCGCCGCTTTCAGCTCTAAACCACCATGTCGAACTATGGATGTTACCTCTGTTACCTCTAAGTAGTAGTATGTACTTAAAGTACATTCGTTCCAACGCTGTACAACTTTTTGAAGAGCCGTTTTCTTCTTCCCTTTTCCAGAGAGGCTATCCGTCTTCTCATCCACTCGGTCAATTGAGTGCTCCTATTGTTGCCCTGTTCCGAGGGTCTAACTGAATCGTGAGCTGGGCTTCGACTCGAAATGAATCATTAGTCGCGTCCGAATATACGAATCGTGACTCCTTTCGGTCTTTGAAAACACTTAAATAGCCTCGGTATGGCATATGTCTCCCCAATCGAGGCTAACAACTCAGCCCATTTCCCAATGTCTTCCTCCAGCGCGGCTCATAAACAGGGTAATGGAGGGTAAGATTTCTCAATCTTGTTTCTCGGATGTGAAGGTCTCATCTGAACCGAAGCACTCATTCTGCATCGTTTGGAAAGACGCTTCAATTTATAACAACCATCAAGCTGGACGAACTTGAGAAGCAAAAAGCAGCTTTCACGTCGTCAACTCTTCCTATCATCGAGAAGGCTGCTGCTTGTGGAGACGATCTTCCTCGACGCGTCGAACTTCTGCTTGATGCTGTCCGCTCCTGGCGTGGCTCTGGCGCTGTTGATTCCACGTCAGTTATTGGTGGAAAATTGGATTTGTCTTGCCTCGACTTGTGGCTGCTCCAGGCGCGTAAGGATCCCGGATTCAGCTCTGACGTCCTCAAGGACTGGGCGGAGACATTGGAGAGACACATTCGTCACTCTATGACTCGATACGAATTTGCGCAATTGTTCGGTGGCTTGTTCAACGAATGGCTTTCCAGTGGTGATTCTGTTTTGGAGCAGGAGGAATCGTCTCGCACCACTCCATCTGCTGAGTTTATCGAGCTCGGTCGCAAGGAGATGTATGAACAGCAGGAGCGTCTCAAGTCTATCATCTTCGAGTCCAAAGTTGTCGACACGGATGGTCTTTGGGCCTACCTCGCGGATCTCTTCTTGGAAAGCACTTCAGCCGAAGTGTTGGAGACCATGCGTCGAGAACTGAGAGAGTTTGGCGAAGAGTTGCGAGGTCGTGTCATCACGGCTGAAGTGGGTCCTCTCGTGTTTCTCTTCCTTCGATTAGTTCTGATTTGCTTCCAGGACATGAAATGGGTCATCAAATCACTTCTGTCTGCTGAGCTCATGGTTGAAGAGAAACGCAACACCCTACGCGAATTCACTCAAAATCAGACTGTGCTTGATGAGCTTGCCACTGTCATGACCATGCGTCTGAGCTCGGTGGAAACTTGGTCCTGGCCTGATTCCGGTGCTAAGGTTGACATGCGACGGGCTTTGAACGGTAAATATCGCGCTTTCACAGACATCGATCCATTCGACGCCCTCTTCCTGCAATACATTGGAGTCATGTGGCAAATCAAATTCAAGCAGTGCTGCATCGACATCTTCTCCTCGAAAGCATGGAAACAAGAATTTCCACCTTTGTCGCGACAACAGCGACTCGATCGCCAAAAATACTTCTTGGAATACGCATCCAACAGCATCCACTCTCATCGTCAAACACGACGCAAAGAACACTTCCTTGTCGGCCAACTCGCTAGTCACACGGACTCGACTTCATCTTACGACGATTATGAAAACCCCAGCAAAACACAGATCCCAGTTGCGCATGTTAAGCAAGAGTTGCTGCACACAATTGCCACCGAATGTTATCTCAATTCGACGTTACACGGGACACACACCATAGTATGTACGGATCTCGAGTGGTATGTGGACTCCCCATGAGGCCCTATTCCAGCTTACGTTCCTTGTAAAAGGTTTGGTCCATCTCTCGCATTCGACACTATCCTCACATGCCTGGAATTTTTCGGAGTACCTAAGACTTGGTTGGATTTCTTTAAGGCGTTTTTGCAGGTTCCACTGACCTTCAAGGACGATGCTCCCGGCGATGCTCGTGTGCGTCAATGCGGCACCCCCATATCATACGCATTGAGCACATTTTTTGGCGAAGCCGTTCTTTTTGGCCTTGACTTCGCGGTGAACCAATCTGCGGACGGGCTCTTCCTGTATCGAATTCACGATGATCTGTGGTGGTGCAATTCCGACTCAAACAAGTGCCTGTCTGCTTGGGTGGAGGTCAAGAAGGTTCGTCATTCCCTATATCTGCTTTTGTGCTTCGGTGTACTCAAACCCTTCGCAGTATGTCGCACTGACTGGTATGAAGTTGAACGATAGTAAGACTGGCGCAGCCTGTGTCGGTGCGAAATTGTCTCCGCAATTACCATCCGGCGAAATTCGTTGGGGTTTCCTTCGCTTCGAAGCCAACAAGTCGCGATTCGTCATTGACCAGGCCGAAGTCGACAAGCACATCGCAGAGCTTCGCCGCCAAGTTGCAGCAACGAAGTCTATCTTCGGGTTCATCAACGCATATAACAAGTATCTCGCGTTCTTCAGCCGCAACTTTGGCGCACGTCCCACTGTATCCTTTGGACCGGCCTTGTGTCTCGGTCAAGCTCACCTGGACGACATGATTGATACACTTGCGCGCATCCAAACCGAGGTCTTTCCGTCCTCTTCAGGTGGTGCAGTCGGCGCTCTCAGGGCCATCATCGCTGAAAGATTCGGAGTCAGCGATCTGCCGGATGGATATTTCTACTTCCCTATATCGAGGTGAGTATTCCGCCTTCCGCTTTGACTTGCCAGTTGACGATGCTCTTTGGTAGCGGTGGATTGGAATTGCGGAACCCACTGATAGAGCTCCTTGCAGTTCGCAACGCGATCGGGCCTGATCCAGCCAGCGAATTTTCAAAGCAAATGGATAAAGACGAGGAGAGGTATCGTCAACTACAGGAGAGATGGAACACGGATGTTGCCGCCTCCCCATCGCGAAATGAAACTTTCCCTTCTTTCCAGGACTACATTGCGCATCGAGAAACTGGATTACACCAGTGGAAAGATCGCTATGTTGATCAGATGAGCACCTCGAAACCAATGTCCCTCAAGTTGCTCCCAGGGCACACTGCGGTGAATCGTTCGATGGATTTCTACGATCGCTGGGTGCTATCTCTCTATGGGTATGTTTTATTATTTGCGCCTGAGGAGCATTCTACTGACCGTGTCACAGCGATCAAATGATCAAAAAATTCGGAAGCCTGGAAGCTGTAGACCCAACCCTCATCCCGGTCGGTTTGGTTCATCTCTTCCGAGGCAGTAGACACCAATGGGACCAATGAAAATGGCTCCCACTTCATGTATTTATGTATAATATTATGTAAGAATGTCGAGTCGCGCGAATCCGAGTCATGTCAAACGTGCATGTTGTATTCCATTGTCGTCCTACTACTGTCCTAATTGCATACCAAAATCTACACACAAGTCCATTGAAAGTTCTTAGTGATCGAATACAAGTAAAGATCGAATATGCACAGGAAAGTCGTGGTTCATGAAGCATACGGACTTGCCATCATATTCTTCTTCGTTCAAGAAACATTCGAGCACTTTCATCATCGTGAATTCGGATTTCAATGCTCCCGCCACATCTATCCGCCCCTCCCACACATCTTTGAACCACCGTGGACGATATTCAGCGTGTCGTGTTGGGGAAAGGATGTCCATAGACTCCAATTGACCGGCGGAAAGGTTGTTTTGATATTTCCAGCGCGAAGCGATCAAGCGGAGCAACGCTTCGTTTCCAAACCCTTCGCCGTGACTCTCCAGTCGAATGGACTGCAGCAGGGGTAGTATGTTACGACTGCCACTGCCATTCAGAGCGAGAGACTGGAGGAAGTCGTTGTCGATGATATCGTTTTCTCTGTCGCCATGAACCAAAGCAATGTTGAGCGATTTCAGATCGGGTACGACCTCGAGACAGCGAAGGATCTGCTGAGCGTCCAGGGGCAGATAACGGAAATGAAGGCTGTCTAGATGCTCGCCTTGCTTCTCCAAGAATTCGACGAGTTTATTGGAAGAAGCGGTAGACCAATGGGCTGGTTGAGTTACGTTCCAGCTAAGTTTCAGGGATTGTAGGCGAGGGGTGGTGAGGGAGTGGAGAAACGTCAAGAACGGCAGATGCGGGGAATCGCTTATGGCCATCCTATATAGTTTAAGTTGCAAATGCTCCAGCTTCGGCAGGTACAAAGGCGCGAGCTCGTCGGAAGTGAGCACGCAGGTAGCGTTCAAGCTACACCGCCGAAGGCTGACAGCTTCCACTAAAACACGACGACACTCGTCCAGTGTCGGAACCGGAATGAGAAACAGATCTAGCTCAGTAACACGAACCCAATCGAACCTCAAACCCCGGAGCACGACTGGTGAAGGGCCGAATGTTTCCATTGTGAAACTCGTCAGGCAGGGAGAATTGCTTGTTTCGGAATGCCACAATGGAATCAGGCTGGCTGTCGGCGCGTAGATAGTTACATTACGCCAACGTGAAAGGGTCGGTAAGATGCAGTGCATGACTTCGGTGCATGTTGGATCGACGGGAACCGGGTAGCGCAATGCAAACGAAAGGGGAAGATTACGCGACCGAGATATGAAGGTCCGGAGTGCATGTATGAGGAAAGCGGCTTTGCTCGCGCCAGGCATCGGCCAATGTAGGGTGAATGAATTCCAGAGCTGTGGCGTCTGAAGGACCAGTTCTGCCCAGATGCGACAGACACGAAGGAGGAATGTAGGACCTTCAGTGACAGTCCCGAGGGAGCAGAATGTTCCGCAGAAGTGTCGAAAGATTTCCACTCGCAATTCTACAGGGAGGCTTGCAAAGATGGTTCCCCCGGACAGCTGGCCCGAGGTCGGGTAAGAAGGCGAACAACAAATGCAAGTAGCGAATCACCTCTCCGACGCAGGCTGAATCAACTTTAGTGTCATCTTGGGTGACACCATACGTGGGCTTGCGATGAGGAAGAGATGAGCGGCGGTGAATAAAAGAGATTTCAGTGGGAAAGTGAGGGATCGTCATGGCTCTTTACAGTGAGCAGATTATGTGGGATGAGTTAAGTAGGGGAGGGCAACAAATGCGCTGTATTCATGAATTGACCGATGAATACGCAGCGTAAGAAGTGGAGAAACAACAAGCACGGCGACGGTGGGTCCCGAGAACAAATGGGAACACATAGCTCTGTGCCAACGGCGCCTTCTTAAATATTGTTCTCGTATGGCAGCGACGTCATGCCAGTAAAACCCCGGAGATCCAACGACCCTTCCATCTGACAGATCTGCCGCTATGTTCCCACTGTTGAAGGTAGCCGAGTCGCAGCTGGAGCCTACGCTGTCTCGTATGTGTACCTCGGAGGGAATACTAAGAAGCGAACAGAGTCAACATGGGTGGACACCGGCGGCATCCGAGACTCCGAGTCGGAAGCACGCAAAGAATTTTGAAGAAGTCGGAGGTCGGTGCACCGAATCAGACCAAAGCAGAGCGTATATTCGCCAGTAAAGCCGAGACTGTCATTCTTGGCACAGATCCACCAGATTCGAAGCAATAATAGACAAAGGGGAGGCAAGGAATGTTGCAGTAGACGAGCACGCCCCACTGTTTAGAACGCCTTCATACCATCTATCGAAGTTCCATTCCAGGGTACAGCGGCCACAGTGCGAGAAACCGGGGTGGTCGGTGAGTAGATTGAAGTCTATGTAGCGCCATAGGCTTTGGATAGAGGCAAACGCTCAAGCGCTCAAGTCGCCCAATTGAGGTGTCCCAATCGTCATGAGTGATACGTGATTGGTGGAGAACAATGTCACTGTGACATGACGCGTCAATGGTTCTCAGGAACGCTGAACCGCGACGCGACGGACACCTTCTGCTCGCCATCCGCGGCGCCGCCCCTTCGAGTCTTCGTTATACTCTAGCGCTGAACGTTGGAGCCAGTACTTGGTAAATTGTCAACATCATACGGGGTCAATTTAACGTGGCATTCATCGCAGCGGCTTCCTCATAGTGCATTGTAGCCTTGCTTCGTTTCAGGTCCACGAGTGAAAGGACAGTGAGTCCATTCTGCTGACATATTTAATTGTAGGCAGTTCGCCGCAAAGCCCGACAACGGTAACCAGAATCAGTCCGTTGTTCAGCTTGTTGGTGGGTTGTTGGCGTCAGTGGGCGCCAAGTCAGTCTTGGACTCGTCTTGGACTTGGTGTGAGCTGGTTGAATTAGTGGAGAGATTCTTGGAACAGCGGATTGAGGCTATGGCATAATTTTTGTCAGTGTCGCTTGGAAAGATCAAGCAACCAATAAGCGGCCGCATCAACTCTCTTTGATTGAATTCCGTTTCTAGCAGCACTGTGACAGCCGGTCAACGCTGGTTTCCTTTCTCTTGTTTCTCTCTCTCTCTTTTTCACGGTTCGGTCTGGACCTTCTACTTTCTTTTCCCTTTCTTCAGCGTTGAGCGCTCCTTTTAATGTCCTCATTATTCCTTGCGCTCTCTCTCCTAGTCTCGGCCACACTCGCACTGCCTGCACGATTCTCCGGGAGACACGAACTGAACTCAACTTTTGGGAAACGAGGAAATATTGAAGGCACGATAGGTTTGGGAGATAACTCTGATCTTGTGTGTATATATAAACTGTTCCTCTCCATTAATGCCACTAATTAATTCAAGCTGTACACAATACCAATCCAATTGGGAGACACGACCACCGCCGTAAATCTCGGTGCGTTTCTTTGCAAGTCGGAACGACACAGATGATTGAAATTATGCAGACACGGGCTCGTCTGATCTTTGGGTGATTTCGTCTGATTGCGCGACCAATGCATGCACCAGAGCTGCTCGAACTACTCGCGTGCCCACCCGCGGTCTCAAAAAGACAGGCGCCAGTGTCATCATGCGTTATGGCGACTCCACGACCGGAACCCATGCCTCAGGACCCATCGCACAAACCACTGTTTCCATTGCAGGCGTTGCAATCGAAAATCAACTCTTTGCTGCTATCAACGACACCTCGAATTCAGGTCGGTCCAGCGGTCGTACCGATGCTAGTCTCATTATGACCTTTGTGCCACTCTCAGTCGTCCAGTTCGGTGCCTCGGGGATTTTTGGGCTCGGATTCCCCACCGAATCGTAAGCAGCTTTGTGCAACAGAATTCTTGGCGCGACCTTCCTAACATTGCGGCCTTCAGTCAGATCCAAGCTTCAGCGGTCATGTACCAATTCGGCAAGTCAACCTCGACGGACCATTTCATCGCGTCCTCGTACTCTGATGGGCCACTCCTTTCACGCATCGCTCAAAGTGGCGAACTGCAGATGCCGATGTTCACAGTGAATACATTCACAACTTCAGACTATATGAAACTGATTTTCCTGAAACTATAGGTTTCCCTCCAGCGGTCGACGATTGACATCTCCGGAACTGGTGCACTTACACTCGGCAGATTGCCACCCGGGGTCGACAACTCCAGCTTGACTTGGGTACCCGTACGCCTGTATACCCCCAGGGAAGGTGGCATCAGCGCCCCCACCTTTGCTCCCAATGAGGTGCGCTTTTCTTCTAATTTTGACTTTCCAACATCTACTCATCAACCATCACCAAAGGTTTACCCGCTTCGGTGAGTACGACCCTCCGGTGCATCAAGGCACTTCTGTTGATAGTTGACTTGTAGCTGGGAGATCGACCTCGACGGTGTGTTTTTGGACGGCGTTGAGGTTCCACGATCCAAGATCCCCACGACGGGCGGCGTTGATGCGAGCCGGATGTCCGCACTCATCGATACTGTATGTCCTCAGACCCACTCATCCCAGACTTTTCCACTTATCTTTCTTGTAGGGTAACTCGATCCTGCGTGGACCCAGCGACGTCGTGCAGAATATCCTTTCTACGATCTCGCCCAACTACACACCCAATGACCCCAATAGCGCGACCTTGGCTTGCGCAAGGGCACACAATCTTGCATTCAAGATCGGCGGCAAGGTTCGTGGTTTCTCGCAACAAGCACTCTCTTTGTGCTGTGTGCTGATCTGCATTTACTCCGCAAGATGTTCCCCGTAGACCCCCGCGACCTTCCTAGTACTATTGCGGCGAAGGATGCTGCGAACTGCATTGTTGACAATATTGTCGCAACCGATGCCCCAGGAATCGGGGCACTGTTCCGTTGGAACCTGGGAGATCCGTTCATGAAATCGTATGTACCGATGGCTATACTCAGACTGTCATTGATATCCCCCTAGGAACCTTGTTGCATTTCACTACGGAAATCTTACTCACCCTTCAGAAGACCCGCCCCGAATTGGGTTCCTTTCGCAGGTGCCAACTAACGCAGCGGATTTGCTGACGCAGGCGGTGAAAGACGCGTACAAGAACGGGGGTAACTTTGATTGTACGACTAGCTTTCGTCGCCCTGTATCTGTCTAACCCCTCCTCGCTCCCAGCTACTCTAGTCATTGCACCCACAGCTGCGGCGGCGGCCCTCAATGAGGTCACCGTCGACGTCGGTGTTCCATCCCTCCAGGCCGCACAGCTCACTGCTTCTCCGACTGCTGAACCACTACAACCAACAACAACACCCCGCACAAATGCGAATGGCGGTGGCTCAGCAGCTACTCCCACCTCCAACCGCGGCAGCGGAGCGGGCGGCGCGGTAGCATCAGACCCAAACCAATCTTCGACCAAACAAAACGGTGCCTTCCGGCAAGGTGTATGGGATCCTTGGCTCCTTGCGCTCGGTGTGACGGCGTTGACCGCATTGGCATGCTAGACGCTGCCTTTCGTGCAGTGGCCTTGACATGGACTAGAATCTTAAAGCACGGTATAATTAGCTTAATTGTCGGTTTCAGCATTGTAGCATCCCTCGCATCGCACTCGTTTGTCGCATACATCGCATTGCATTGGCACAAGCATCGTTTTCGCATTGTCACTTGAATGGAACTCCTGAAACTTTGACGCTCTGAGTCAATACAGCGTTGCACACCGAATTCCCGATCGTAAGCAAGACTTCTTGGAAGTTCCGCAGCGCCAGTAGGGATGCTATTCCACAGGCTACACTAACTGGATCAAAAGAATTCCCCGAAATTATACTCCTGGCCAGGAGCACCGCCAGCTGCCGTCTCATTCTTCTGAGGCTTTTTCTTGACAACGGTATTTGCGACCTTTCGTTCCTTCTTCGGTGGCGCGGGTTTGGTAGCCTTGTCCTTCGCACCGGAGGCAGATTTGTCCAATGCAGACCCTGCTGATCGAGCCTGTTTCGATGTTTTGGGGTCAGGTCCAAATGAAACCTTTTTCCGGGGAGCGGATGCCTTCTCTGCTCCACGTTTTCTTTTCTGTTTCCCAGAAAGAGCTACCAGCGGCTCTAGCTCTTCGTCCTCGTCCTCGTCATCTAAATCACCACCCACCGACGCCTCCTCATCGTCATCCATGTCAACGTCTTCACCCTCAGCATCCTCGTCGTCTTGGCCCTCGACCAGATCACCATCCTCGTCTTCGCTGTCTTTCTCATGGGTCGGGGTCCAAGGCACATCTACCAATGCCTTGCGCGACTCAACAACGCCACATGTAAGCTTCACTAGGCCTCGCCCTTTGCGCATGTCCTTGCGTGTTTGCAATGTGGCTAGGACAGCTTCATCTTCTGAAGACAGCGGCGTAGACGAAGGCGAGGCGGGCGGCTGGGTGTACCAAGGGAATTTGCCTATACTCCAGTCGCGCAGGACAATTCGCGCAGCGCCCGTCAGATCCAATTCACCTTTCTAAGAAAGAATTAAATGGCTGCAAACCTGCAAGATCCGTTGCACATACCTTCTTCACTAGTTGATTTGCCCGGGCAACGCAGGACAGGAATGAATCCGTATCGCCGGCAGCGAATGCAGGTAGACTGTAATGTAACATCAGATCTTCGGTGTTGGAGCGTGCTACAATATATTGGACTGAAAGAAGGCAGTGAGAAAGGCAGCTAAATGATAAACGTAAAGAAGTTGACCGACCAGCTGAAACTGGATCCTTCAGCCGATCTATGCGACCCTTACTCCGCATGAGCACATCGTGAGCACGAAGATTTTCTGTCGAATGGGTGTCTTCGCTGTCGAGGTCAACAGCCCAGGCAAGTCCGGGGGTGTCGATGAAGCGAATTGATTTGCCGTTGACATCGAGAGTAACCTCTTGTGCGTAACCGGTCGTAGTGGGGCCGCGCGAAGACGTCGCAAGTGTATAAATCGGAAAGGCTGTTTTTCGCAAGAGAGAGTTAACAAAAGAGCTCTTCCCTGCCTGATGATCCGCTATTGTCAGAAGTCAAATCCAAAGTGAACAAGTATGCAGACAAACGTTAGTCAATCCGACGACCGCGACGCATAGAGGTTTGTCTTGCTTTTTCTCGGCGAATTCACCGAGATGTGCAAGAATACCGTCGACACCTATTGCGTCGGCTGTTGGTGCCTTGGCTTTTCCTTTACCCTTCTCTTTAACAGAAACGTCCGGAGATGCAGCCAAGAATGCAGAGGCGGAGCGGAATGGAAGGGTCGGGTGCTGGGTACGAAGATGTGTTAGCCAGGACGCGACGGATTCGCGCGGGCATGCATCTGTTATCGTAAATGTCGAGTGTTAGACAGTATATATTATGCGAGAAGACAGCCCGGCGCACCAATTTTATTTAGGACGAGAAGCACTCGTTTGCCAGATGTGCTAGCAAGCTCTTCCAAATGTGTGCTTCGGAACGGTAATGGGTCTCGGGCATCGAGAACCTCAATGATGACGTCCGCCTCATTCAAGACTGTCTGCAGATTGGGCAGGTCACGGTTTATGAGGACTGGCACCTCCTCCTCGTCTTCCGCTTCGTCAACAACCATGGGGACATCTCGTCGCTTCAACATTTTCCCTTCAAGCGCTTTCGCGCTCAGACCGGCAATACTGTCGAAACCCTGCGCGAGACCCAAGGATTTGACTTCCGCGAATAGTTGGTCGGCCTTGTCGTCAGTATTGTCGTTGTCCGAGCCAGCGTCGTCTACATCTTCATCCTCATCGTTCTGCGTGGTCTTCTTTTTTATCTTCTTTTCGTCCTTCCGGCGTTGCTTTTCCTCCGCTGCCTAGAAGTAGATGAGAGATCGCGTATGCCTTGTATTTTGTATCGCGCACCACTCGACGCTGGTCCGCAATCTCCGCCAAGATTTGGTCCTTGTACGGGAACGTGTTCGGAATACCAGGATCCTTCTTGTGCTCTTCATCCAACGTTGAGCAATAAAGCCACACATCTAGGCTGCATCAACGCACTAGACTTCCACTGGGGGTTCTTTTTTGCAGCCTTAGCCTTTTTCTTCCTACTCTCTCGCACTTTATTCTGAATCTTCTTGCGGTCATTTGTGCTTCCGCGATTACTCGTCTCTGTTTCGAGCAATGAGCGCACGCTCTTACGACTAACTGCAGCATACTTTTGCGGATGCGAGGCATATCGGCGTTGATAGAGACTCGAGACTTCGAGAGTGTGAGCGCTCCAGAAAGGAAAAGTTTTGGGCGCTAAATGAACTTTCCCCATATGGACTTTGATCACGGGCGCTTACTGTAATAAACGAATTTTCGTTGCAGACTTGTGGTGTACGCCACAAAATCTAAAGTTGAACCGAGTTCTAATTTTCGCTGCTCCCATGGGTGTTGTGGGGAATGAACAGAGATGTATTGAATGATGTACGGTACGGTACGTAAAATACAGCAGATGGGCGCTTAGACAAGTGACTTACCATCACAGCTTCGATACGCGCCGACTATTTTTTGACCACGGAAATGGTTTGTGGCGCTCACTTGCAGCGCAGCAGTTCGTATTCACGCCTTGGTATTCATGATCTTTCGACGGCAGCCTAGCCCGGTGTACGGACGTATAGACTCTTGGTACTTGCAAAACAAATTTGACACGATAGCGAGTACAAGGAAAACATTTGCGACGACGGAAAACTTGACAACTTGGGATCATTGATAGGCAACAGGTCCACTCTTCGAGGGATTTTGTAGAGAAAAGAAATTGGGGAACTTGAGGCGCCACGAAAACCTCTTCATCACTTGCATACGTTGAGCCGCTTGCCCGTCATTTTGTTCATTGCTCTTCGACCTATTTGCAACGACGACGGGACGCCTGGAATGAATTACCAGCGGGCGTCAGCGGGTGGAGCTGCCGCGGGCGCCGCAGCCGGAGCATCATAGTCCCTGCGAGGGCTGCCACCTCTTGGGGGGCTCCTGGAGCGACGTCTGTCAGGTGAGTACCTTCCACCCCTCGACGGAGGGGGGCTGCGGCGATCGCGCCAGTCTCGGCTGTCCCTGCTATCCCTGCTGTCTCGTCCATAGTAGTCGCGGTCGCGATCACGGTCCCGGCGGTCTCCTCGGTCGCGGTACGAGTCACGATACGAGTCTCTTCCTCCGTGGTGGGAGTCGCGACCAGCTGAGCGACGGTGACCCATGTATTCGCCAGGGGTCGGGTTGTGAGGGCGGTCCGTGACCGAATAGTCGACACGAATGCGACGCCCGTTGAGATCCTGCAAGAGGTCAATGTCATATCCGGACTGCGATAAAATGTACCTACGACACCGTTGAGTTCCTGTATGCAACGAGTTGCATCCTCGACAGTGGCCATTTTTATGAAACCGAATCCACGAGAACGGTCGGACTAGTTGCGAGTCAGCGAGGCTCAACTCCGAGCGATAAGAACACAAACCCTTTGATCATAGACAATGGTAACTTTTTCGACCCGTCCGAAGCGACTAAACTCTTCGTCAAGATCACGCTCTTGAGTGCGGATGCTGAGACCGAAAACACCGAGCACGTTGGAGGGGTTGGGGGCCTGCTGAGACTTGTGAGTCATCGGGTTACTGTGGGGTAGTTCAGCAGACTGACAATTGGGGCGTGAGTGGGTCGCCGGGAAGGAGGAGGAGACCTGCGACGGTAAGGAGAACTCCGGTAGTCCTCTCTGGGAGCTCCATTGCGAGGGGGACTACGGGAGCGAGAACGATTGCGTGGGGGTGCCCCATCAGCAGGTATCGCGGCAGGGGCGTTATAGTCATCCGCGTAGGGGTCTACGGGGGCAGGGTTCTCGGCGTACTGTAAGTGAATGTGAGTCGACTGAGGCAGCGGTAAGAGCGTAGAACTTGCCATGTTGTGGTTCGGACCAAGAAGGGTGTGTATGGTTCTATTACTTTTCGCAGCCTCAAGCCCACACTCTCACGCCGTAGCGCCACACTACAAAATGAACCCCAAAATTCAGAGTGAAATGGAGGAGAGTTCACAAGCATTCTCACAATGAACTCGAGTAAAACTGAGGCTTGAACGAGTTGAAAAATGGGCCAAGCAATTTTAGGGAACTGCGAGGGTAAAGTCACGTGGAACTAGTCAGTCGGGTCACGTTTCAACAATTGACAACAAGCGCGCACCGCAATTCCTTAACGACTCTCAGCAAGACCAGATGGTGAGCTCGCCGTGTAACGCAGTCCCGAGCTTCAGCTAAGTACGATAGGGTATCGACATCGCCCACCACCACGTCAAGAAGGGGAACAGGACCGCCCCCAAGAGCGAGGACCCATATCTTCTCCTCCTCGTCAAGGTCAGTCAACTTTTTTCCTGTTAGCCTATATCTGTCGGCTTACATCTAATTCAGCTCTACCGGTTCTTGGCTCGGCGCACAGATGCCAGCTTCAACTCGGTTATCCTACACCGCCTCTTCCTCTCCAAGATGAATCGTGCGCCGTTGTCTCTGTCCCGGATCGTGAAGGAGACCGCCAACACCGTCGACCGCGACAACAAAATCATCGTCTCTGTTGGCACTATCACAGATGACATCCGCCTCCTCGAGGTCCCCAAGCTCACTGTTGCTGCTCTGCGATTCACCCGCGCAGCAAAGGAGCGCATCCTCAACGCTGGCGGCGAGGCATTGACGCTTGACCAGCTTGCCATGCGTGCCCCCACTGGTGCCAACACCGTTCTCCTGCGCGGCAAGAAGACCGCCCGGGAAGCAAACAAGCACTTTGGCATGGGTTCGTATTCATCGTAAATCTCTTATGCCTCTACTAATTTTAAGCATTACAGGTCCCGGAAAGAACAAGAAGCCTTACACAATCTCGAAGGGTCGCAAAGTACGCCTCAGTTCCATCGTCAAAACCTGTTCTCATCTCTGTCTTGATAGTTCGAGCAAGGTCGTGGGCGCAGAAAGTCCAAGGGTTTCAAGGTCTAAACCTTACTCAAAATTCACCAGTCTCGGTGGGCATTGGAGCTCGGGATGGTACTTGCTATATGTGTTATGCCAGGCTAATATTACACTCTTTGTATGCACTCTCATCCTCTCTTGCATGCCCTCACGCGTTCTCTGTCCGTTTCCCTTCTCTAAGACCCATGAGATTCGATTCTACGATATGATGTTCTCCGCGCCGCGTCGCTAGCAGAGACCCATTTCTTCGGCGGCGGCGCGGGAGGACCTGGTGGCGGCGGCTCCGGCTTGGGGTTGGCTTTCTGCCGTCTCGCCAATTCGTGTTTCTTGGCCGCGTCACTTGCCTTGACCCATACACTCCCGTGCAGAGGCGGTTCGTGAGGTAGACGCGTTATTTTGATCGTTAACGCGCCCGCACTTGGACTAATGTGCTCGACCTCCGGCATCCCTGCGTTGGCCGCTGCCGCAGCCTTCAACTCTTCCTTCAACTCCGCGATTTCGTCCACGTCGTCGTCTTCCTCGTCGTCTGGAGTGAGGGGGCGGTCGTGGGATGAAGGATGTATTAGACTCTGGAAAGCAGCCTCGACGTTCGCGTCGTTAGTCGCGGCTTTCAGCGCCGCAGCTTGGTCGTGTTCCAGGTCTAACCGACTTATCGTCGGGCTATGGCGCGGCGGCCGACCAGGCGTATCCCGTCTCAACTTCCGCACCAACCGTTCCCGCTGCAACGCATGCTCGAATTCCTCCTTCGCAAGCCTCTTAATAGCTACGCTTTCAGTTTGGTAGTCTTCAAATAAGAGTTCCCGCTCGTGTTTCCGGTCCTCCTCGTCCATATCCTCCATGTTCAGGTTCTGCATCTTCCGCTCGAGACGATCCTTCGCTTCCTGAATCATATCCTGGAACGAGTCGTGAATCAATTGCTTGCGTTCGGACTGCCATTCCTCGTCCGGTTCGTCCGTAGAGTAGTCAGAGGTCGGCGAGATGGGAGATTGCTCCCCCACGTCGAAGGCCGCCATCGCGCTCATCGGTGGGGTGTGTAGCATTGGGAATCGAAGCAAAGTGCTCGGTACGTGGCCCGCTGTTCCCGAGATGTTAAATACTTAGCATACCCGCCTCGTGTTCGGCTTTTACCCCAGTCACCCAGTTCAGTACTTATTTGATCGTATTGTAGCGAGATTCCAAGAATCTAAGTCAGCGCCTATGTACAATTACTAGCCGAATGCTATCTATTTACTCTACTTTTGGGGAGGGACAATCTGGTCAAACGATGGAGGGACCATGAACTGCTTCTCGTTCACGGGGGTCGTCACTGTCGAGTTCACCTTCGCTATCCGCGTCGCCTGTCTCGCTTGCATGCCACGAAGACCCTTAGTTCCTCCGGCGTAGAAAAAGGCCATGGTGCCGCCAATGATAATGTGCCCGTAGAACCCCAGACGACCCCATGCTGTGATAGAATCTTTCACACCGAGAATCATGAATGGAGCCGCGGCGAAGTTGAGCAGAAGCACAGTGAGAACTGTCCCCAGCATGTCGTATACGCGTTTGGCGAGCGAAGGTGAGGCTTCGGGCGCTGGAAGAAGCAGCGGCCGGATGTTGGCGCGCGCAAGCCGAGCGATTGTGGTGATGAAGCCGCCCGTCACGAAGGTGAGGTAGTAGCCGCCCGCAATTCCGTGCTATAGATGCTTCAGTAGCAGACACGGATGAAAATGGGTTGTACGGACCCAGAAAGCACTAGTTGCAAAAGTAATCATACTACTTCTGAAACCAGGTTTCTTGCCTTTGGGAGTGACGCGCTTGTACACACACTCCCTCAGCCAGACGTTGGTCTTCATGTTCCAAGAGTCAAGCAGGACCTTGAAATTGGGCGCGAACTCGATCATGAGAGGGTTGACGTTTGCGGCACCGTTCCATGTTGTTCCTCCGGAGAGAGACAGACCAGTGAAACCAAGCCCAGTCAAAATACTAGCACCCTGGCGTAAGGTTAGCACGGAGCAACAGAGGCGATAGAGGGCCAACTGCACCTCTGTGAGAGTCCACACAGCATAATATTTCATACGCTCCATTACACCACAGAATTGGTATATCGCGATCCTTTTTACTGCGTGAGGAACAACTGCCCAAGGTCGAAATATCAGCGCACCTTGTGAGCATACTTTGGTCGACAAACCACGGCGTCAGAGCGATACCGTAGTTCCAAGTCGGCGCAAAGACCACGAAAATTCCGAGGTAGGCAAGCCCGGAGAACATCTTGCGGTACGCGACTCGTTTCCTCCCCGAAGGCACATTTCTTCCGTTCTTGCCTTTCGCCTTGAGTTTCTTGAACAGCGTCTCGTTGATCAAATCCATGTAGTCATTAAAATCAAGATAGGGCCCGACGAGGATTCCCGGGAAATAGAATCTGAAATTTGTTAGCATCCAATGTTAGCAATAGACTCGGGTACGCACGAATATCCCAAGAATTCCAACAACGTCGGGAACTGTGTGATACGTTTGGCCGTTTGCCATTTGTCGAGATCCTTTGACGCGTCAATAAACAGTCGCGTCGCGTCCAACCAACCACAAAGTATACGCACCTCAGCTGCCCTCCTTCCATCATATACATTCCACGCAAACGTCGTCAGCTTCATAGTCAGCACCATCTGCGGACCCGTAACTTCAAGGGTTTCATAGCTAAATTGGAATATAGATCGAATGACATGGCTGGCCAGAATCCAGATAAGCGCCAAAGTATATAATTCAATGTAGCAACTTACTTGAAGGTTAGATGGCCCATGACGACTCTGCCATGGCGCGTCAACAGTATCCCAAGAAAACAGTCCTTTAAAGCTCACGCGAAGACAAGCCAGGGCATATTGGATCCATGGTAATACTTTGCGATAAAATATGTCGCCAAAACGCTGGCCAGTAGCTGGAAGAACGCGCTGTACAGGTTCAAGACGGGGAAGAAGTATAGTAGGGTAATGCCGATGTTGAAGAAATGCTTCAGAGTAGGCTGGTCAGATGGTATCCGAATGAACAGGCTGCCCAGCGGATACGCGACCAGCAAGCATGTAATGAGCTATAGTTTCGAGAATAAGTTTGGGAACGATGCAAAGACTAGTCGCGACTTGCCTTGACTTGGTCGACGGATGCGCCTGCAGCGCCTGCGAGCGGCACGAAGAGGGCGTCCATCGCGGACTGAAGAGAAAAGTTGGGGTGGCGGCTCGTCTCGCGAACGTTGGAAAGCCAAAAAAGGCAATGCTCCCCAAAACATGGAGCGGGAGCAAAATTAGCCACTCAAACATTTGGAGTGCCAAAAAAAATTATTTGAATTCATAGGGCATCTCAACAGAGGGATATAAGGCCTGAACTACTCTACTTATTTATGGTCCACCTAGACATGGTGCACGGTCCCAGCCTGAACGGACGCAGGTCCAGTTCCCCCCTCACTTGTGTTCAAGTGGTGCGCAGTGTGCTGTGTCTCGTAGCCGCCAGCGCTGACTGTGCTTGGCCCGTACGAAGCAGGCTGAGCAGTCTCCGGCTGGGAGGTCGCGGGGGGAATGGCAGGACCGGCACCAGGAGTGAAGAAAGGTGCCTCTGCAACGGAAGACCTCCAAACCCCGGTGTGCTGGCGGGAATGTGCGATGATGGACAAAACAAGGATAAGGATAGTGTAGGCCATGACTATCAAGTATTCAGGAAAACACTGAGGTCGATATAACGCGCTACTCACGAATGAGCCAGTTCAGGAAAGAAAAGGCTTGGACGGCCTGAGTTTCTCTGCATGCAGTGTTTACAACGTCGGAGATATAGTCGCAGCCTGAGATGAAGGCGTTTGCTTGGGTAGTGTCCGCGGCAGTGGCGAGCCACAAAACCCAGAGGATGGCTGATTTGGGTCGACACAAGTAAGCACATCGCGAACACGAGAAAGAGAATGCAACTTACAGAGCCACGAAAGCTCGAAAAGGACCATAGAAGTGAACATGGCGCCATGGTGGAGGAATTCCATGACAATCCTATCAATTACGATGAGGAAGAGAACGAGGGGCACACGAGTAGACAGAACACACATTATGGGGACCGTAATCATCGTGATAACAGAGGTAGCAATGGCGAGTGCAGCAAACTCAAAGTAGCCATTGAGATATTTCTCTGTCGTTGACGTCAAGGCGGCACTCAGACCAAGCACAATGACGGAGAAGGCAACAACAACCGCTGTGTACCCTGATTAGATGGGTTCAAGGCAGATAAGTCGCGAAAAGGACTCACACAGAGCAGCGAGACGGATGAGAGGAATGACTGTCATGATGGTAGACTGTTGAAGGGAGGGGAACGTTGAACAAAAGCGTCAGGGTCCTTGACCAATTTTAATTTATACACCTGCCAAGCGACATAGGAGTCTTTCTTGTAAGCGCGGCGGAGCTATATTTAATATGAACCCGCATTGTCAGAATTGACACTTGTCAAATTGAAACTTGAAAAGCCCTTCAACAGCTATTGGCCAGTGTTGTTCTTTCATATTGCGTCCAACCCCAGGAACGACCGAGAAAGCTTGAGTGAAGGTCGATAAGAGACTGGTGTTCCCGAAAGTTTTGAATCGCGGCGGGTTTGCGCGAAGAGGGAGGCTTGCTACGGCACATAGTACACGCGGCTGATAAATTCAATGGCCCAGCCTGTGCCACAATCGAAAATCGGACCTTGGACAACGTTGCAGGTGGTTTGAACATATCATCGATTATCGCGAAGGTGTCAGACACTGCCGGGTCCGACATTTGCGTTGACACCAAGAAGAACTTGCGATCTTGAGAGGGATCACCGAACGCGCACGCACAGCACAGTCTTGTCGTCCAAGCTTTGACAGGAGGAACACAACGAGAGGAGCTGCTTTGAAACGTTGGTGATGGTGCCAGGAGGGCTTGGTATGGCCGCACAAAGCAAGAACCCCGACACGGCGACTTCACAGTTCAAGCTCAAGTTGTTGACTCGCACCGGAGATTCGGACCGGGTCGCCGAACGCGCCGTGCGACCGCCAATGCGAATTTTCTAAGGATCCTAACTTTCTTTCACGGCCCCTGCACATTAACGCGTTCGACAGGCACTACCAATTACTCTACTCCTTTGCAGTCAAGGAACAGCTTTCCAGATCCTCAGGCTCGCAATTTAACAATTATTGAACTTACCGGCCGCGCTTATTGTGTGCTTTTAGACAAACGACAATGGATAGCGAATTTGACGACAGTTACAATTAACAATAGAGATAGTAGCAATTCCAATTGCGCAACCCCACATCGCCGAAAGACCCGAGCGAAAATTTTACCCAACCTTGCACTGTGTGATCGAACATCCAAATAGCCGAACGCCCATCCTCCAAGACTAAGAAGTCAAGGATGGGAAATCTTCGACGATGAATTCGCGCTTAACGTCCGGCGCGTCGGCATCGCCATCTCCCAGAACTGAGCGAATGAACCAGTTGCCGAAAGAGGTGTCGACGAGGTGGGCGTCACCAGTCTGCACGGAAAACTCCAAGTGTGGGCGGCGTGCGGCAAGACGGTGGGTGACGACGTGGCAGATGAGAACGAAGAAGATGAGGGATAGGATGATCATGGTGCGGGCCTTGCGCTGAAACTGGAATGGGGTGGAAACCAAAGGCGCATACGTGCTAAAGCGTTCGCGGATAGAAGGCTTCGGGGAAGGGCTGAGAAAAGCTATGGAGAAATCCCTGGCCGAAGATGGTGAAGAAGGCGTCACAATTATCATCGGCGGGGAGTCTTTCTCCGTCTTGAGAGGTAGGGAGAGGTCTACTGGAGGTAAGTCGAAGCACAAGAGCCAAGTGCGCGACATACCGAGAGGGGGGGGTATCAAGGTATAGTCTATGCGGTGAGGGAAGCGGTGGAGACGAGGAGCTGTGGGGTATACAACCGTCAGAAGATCGTGAATAGTCTTATTTTGAGCAAGAGCAACGTACAGGCACGGTGAGGGACGCCAGACATGATTGATCTATGTGAGCTGGATATTGGTGTTCTGTCACCAGAATCGCAGGGAAAAGAATGTGGGTTGAAAAAAGAACGTGGACCAGCGTGGTCAAGGGCGAGCAGAGGGTCGGTGGAGGGATGACCGACGGTGGGAGGAGGAGAAAGAGGTAGTGGGTTTTGATCGTAACTGCCGGCGGCCGTGCAACATTGATCCCATCACCGCCGTGCCTGCCTTGTTCTTCAACGTCGCCTCCAACGACGAGCTCAACGTCGTCAATTATTTTTTTCCATCCCATTTCCTGCCTTGACTTTATTTTTTGAATCTGTCTACAAATTTTTGAGACTTCCTTCTTCGCGCTGCGTCATTTGTGGGCGACTATTTACCAGCGGCTTCTCAACTTTCCGATTTGGAAGTTGTTCTTCGCGGTTCTCCGCGTCGCGATGAACGAGTCCGAGTCTATTCCCTTGCGTCCTTCGCCTGCGTTTTCAACAACATCCACGCCTGTAAAGACTGCCTCATCGTCTTCCCAAGCCTATATTCTCTCCATCGCATCGCTGCCGACTTATTACGCCGCCTCTGCATCCGCACCTTCCAACGCAATCGATTTATTCGATAAAACTTCCTTGCTAGGCGTTCAGACTCTTCCTGGCCATGAAATAGGAACCACATCTCTGTGCTCTGTAAATTCCATCACCAGCGTATCGCGGCCGTGTCTCGTTTCTTCTGGTCTCGACGGAAGCATCAGGGTATGGGATGAACGAACAAATTCTTACAGCATCAAAAGTGAGGAAGAACAGGTCTGAAAACTCAGCGGTCCTTTGACTACTCATAAGTTGCCATTTTCAAGTGACAAATCTCGGGCAAAACACAGGCCTCTTGTGCTGTGATGTCTCGCAGGACGGGTTGACCGTGGCTGGCGGTACACAGCTGCAGGGCGACGATGCGCACATAGTTTATTGGTCGGTCTGAGTTTAGTCATTTGCTTATGAATCTTAGCTGACTCTTTGCAGGGATCCAAGGCAGCCCGCAGCGCCTCTGCGAACTCACAGCTCTACGCACTCAGACGACGTTACTGTTGTTAGATTCTCTCCGGATTCTTCAAATCTCCTCCTATCTGCATCGACGGATGGTCTGATAAGTACATCAACGGCCGACGAGAACGATGAAGATGAGGCCGTGGTCCACGTAGGATCTTGGAACACGAGTGTGTCGCAGGCGGGTTGGATACACAATTCTGCAGGTGCTGAAATATGGGCGCACAGCGACATGGAAACATTCAGCACCTGGTCTGACGAGGTATACACATTCAACCATTCAATATCAAACCCTTGAATTGATTTCGCCAGCTCGATCTGCTACAAACTCAAGATATCCGTGCTCCCTCGCTTCATAATCACACTCAACACGAATGGCTCACGGACTATCTCATCACCTGCCACTCAAGCACAACCTCAGCAGATCTTCGGGTTTTCGTGGGCTCAAATCAGTCCGTATCTTCCTCCTCTCCCTCTGTCACCAATTGAACAGTGACTACGCAGAGGAGATTTTGCATTATTGACAAACTCCGATCTGTCCACCCCATCTTCGCCTTGGTCGTTGTGTAACACATGGACTAATGGGCACGCGGGCATCGTCCGTTCTCTCCTTTGGGACGAACAGGTCCAAATCGTTTTATCTTTCTTTCAGTCCTTGCTCATATGTATTGTAGAATCAAACCCTGGTCTCGGGGGGCGAAGATGGCAAAATCAACATGTGGTCACTGCCTGTTTCTTCCCCTAGCGACGGTGCCATGGAAGTGGATTCACTCTCACCAGGTCGGAAGCGGGACAAACGGGACATGGATTGGGAAGATGAGCATGTCGGTTCTTTTTTTTTACCATTGCAGGGATAAACCTGATCTGACCGCTTCTCAGGAGGGAAAACGCGCTCGACGATGATTCCGTTATCGTTGTGTTGATGTTGTATTCTTTCATTTGCCTATGCAAAAATCTCTAAACAGAGCATCCAACACGTCTTCTACATCTATAATCCCTGAGACCTTGCCTACAGCTTTCGCCGCATACCTCAGTTCCTCCGCACCAAGAACTATCTCGTCCGCAGCTGCAACAACGACAAGGAATCAGCTGATATTCCACAAAACACAGATGCTCGCCTACATGTCGCTAGAAACGCGTCGATAAATCGGGCGGCTGATTCTAGATGTACTCGATGTCGAACGTGGGTGATGACTGGCGTTCGGTTTGCTTCACCGTCGTCGTTCAGCTCGTACCTGTGATGGGCATCAATGCATATTTCGATGCAGTTTTTCAATATCCTCACTTTCGCTTCAGAGCTGCTGCAAAGCCGGCCAGAAATTCAGTGGTGCCCTCGCCGCTCTTCAAGCTCGTCGTCCATCTATGAGTACCTTTGAGACGCGACACAGTGTCGCTATCACGAATGAGATCGCTCTTGTTGAACAAAACGAATGTTTCGTCGGTAATTAGTGGCTTGACTGAAGAGGGGAATTCCAGATCGTCCAAATCCTCACACGACACTACACATAATGCGAGATCTGCGGCTTGAATCCTGGCCACGAGGCAATTGAGTGCTGAATTGAAAACATTAGAATGAACACCGAAAACCTACGCATTTCTTGCGCGCTCCACGCCGATTCGTTCAACTGGGTCGGTGGTCTTTCGAAGGCCCGCAGTGTCCGAGACGATAACAGGGATTCCGCCGAGATCGAGCGAGAGTTCCAGGATATCTCGCGTGGTGCCCGGGACTGGGGTTACAATAGCGGCTTCGCGCTGAGCTAGAATCATTCCAAGAGTCAAAGGACTATCGGACCGTATGATTCAATCGAAGGGGAGGTACCTAGAAAGTTGAGGAGGCTACTTTTCCCCGCGTTTGGTGGTCCGAATATTGTTAGACGGAGACCGGTCCGCATTATCTCGCCACGTCGACTATCCTGGAGGTAAGACTGGATTGTTCTTCTGAGTTCGATTGCGCGGTTTCTGGCTATTTCCGAATCAATACAGTCAGGGACAAGTAGAAGACCTGAACACCAACCTTCTTCGTAAACACCTTCCTCGAGGTCTTCATCCTCGCCAAAATCAATGAGAGCTTCTAGCTTAGCTAGACAGCCGATAATTTCTGTTCTGAGTCTCTCGAATAAATCCCTTGTAGCTCCCTGTGCACTTTGTTAGGCCTAAGAAGCGGGTCACAAGGCAAAGACGAAGCTCACCTACCCCGACGGCTTTGAGAGCCAAGCGTCGTTGACCCTCGGTCTCAGCGTCAATGAGATCTTTGAGACCCTCAACCTGCGTCAAGTCCAGTCTTCCCCCTTCGAACGCACGCCGCGTGAATTCACCAGGTTCAGCAGGCCGGCAAAACGGTAATTGCGAAAGCGCCTCCAAAACAGAGGAAATAATTGCGCGTCCAGAATGTATGTGCAATTCAAGAACGTCTTCAGTTGTAAATGACTTTGGACCTACGAACGTCAAAAAATGAACCAAATTTGCCTCAACCTAGTTCTACCTTTGAAAAACACAGCAAGACCGTCGTCGAGAACTCCGCCTGTTTTAGGATGGATGATTCGACACCGTTCCATTTTCCAAGGTTCAGGAACGCGTTTACGACTTTTAACGAGCTGCGACCAGACGCGGAATGCATTTTGACCAGAAACGCGTATTACCGCGACCCCAGCTTTTCCCGGGGGCGTCGAAAGCGCGTAAATAGTAGACCGTTGAGCATCTGAGAAAACCGGCTGCCCGCGTTCTTGTGCCGAATTTGAACCCACAGATCTTACCGCGAAATAAGGTGAGATCGCGGGGCAGTGCTGATGCTGTCTGGACAGGACGCAGGAATTTCCTGATGGAATAGGGCCGGGCCTAAAAGGTGAGCGAGAGTGTTGGACGGCCTTTGCGAACGCCCGCCGCATTTTTGTTTGGGCGGTGCTCAACGATGGTGGTAGCGTCAAGCAGAGCGCGTCGCCCAAATCGTTCCGGTGTGCCGAACTGGCCACGTGCGATTTCCCACCCTGCTTTGCCTCTTGTGCTTTGGACTCGTCTTCTCAACCTCTCGCCGCCCCCTGAAATTCCCTTGTATCTCTTGTTGCAGCCATGGGGCAGACTTGTTCGTCTTATTCACTGCTCCGTGGTCTCTATATTTGAGCTCATTTTACGGTACAGCATCCGCCGCGTTTATGGAGGATATGGAGAGGCGGTCAAACTGTATGTTTTCATTTCCGCGCTCGTTCTTGGCGCTACCTCTGACTTTCATTTAGTCACGCAACCAGAACTTGAACGATTGAAGAAACGTTTTATGAAACTAGATGTGTAGGTACCGTTTAGACTCCCGCGAAACATACACTGGAACTCGACGACTTTTCTACAAGTGACGGCTCCGGATCCATCGATCGCGAGGAATTCCTACAAATACCACAGATAGCCACAAACCCTCTCGCCTCTCGCATGATCGCCATCTTCGATGAGGAGTACGCGTCGTCCTCATTCTCGCGAATCCAATCTCACCTTTGTATTAGCGGTGGAGGCACGGTCGATTTCCAGGAATTTGTTGGGGGACTGAGCGCTTTTAGCAGCAGAGGAGGCCGAGAAGAGAAGCTAAAGTGTGAGCATATGCCTCTTTGGAGCCGCCGACATGTCTTGAACGCCCCACCCATTTCAGTCGCGTTCAAGGTATACGATGTCGACCGAGACGGGTTCATCTCCAATGGCGAGCTATTCCTGGTTTTGAAGATGATGGTGGGCAATAACTTGAAGGTACGCCACTCCGCCAAGTGTCTTTGACCCTCCACCTCACCGTCGACACAGGATCAACAATTGCAACAAATTGTTGACAAAACAATCATGGAGGCAGATCAGGATGGCGACGGGAAGTTAAATTTTGAAGAGTTTGCTCAAATGGTGTCCAATACCGTGCGTAAAGCTGACTGCATCTTGCTGCGTTTGGCTGAACCTCTTCCAGGATATTGTCAAGCAGATGACGCTAGAAGACTTATTTTGAAACGATGGACATTTTCCCTCTTTTTTTTCCGCTCTTGCTCTGCTCATACCCTCATCCCTATCCCCCCACGGTCGCTGTTCTCCCTTGTCTCTGCCATTCATTCTTATCTTTGATTACTGCATATCGGCGACTGGTCTGTATCGAAAAGGAACTAATCTTGTATACGAATGACCATTCATCCCAAGTCCGAGGAAAGGTGTGATGCATTGAATTAACAACGAGGGTGCGGGGTGATATACTCTAACAAACGTATGAGGGGTACATACACGGTACAAAAAGTGATTCCAAGAGTACAATACTGGGGTGATCTAAGAGTTTGTGCAGTTAGTGTGAGATATACATATATGCGGAAGTGAGGAACGAAGGGAAGTCGGCGCGCTTTGAGTCGGGAACTGGGATCGCAGAGGAACGATACAGGGCGGCAACCGAAGCCATTAAGTTCGACGATTTCAATCATCGGAAGCGCACAGTCAGTCGTGTGCACCGTTGTTACAATATAAACCGAGTTGTGAGGAGGACCGACAGGGGATCATGATAGGGAAGAGGCAAGAAGCAGCAGCAAAGACTGGATGTCATTGTCAAGGTGCTGTGTGCCTGTTCCGATTATCTGTCGAATGAGGAGGTAGCAGCCACAAATAGCGCGTGCTTGTCTAAGGAGAGAGGGTTCTGTGCTGTGTTCTGATGCTGGAAGGTGGAGTGCACAAAGAATGGAGATTGCGAGGAGGGAAATGCTGCTTGTGAGAATACGGAGGGGGGAGAGGCGCCATAATTTTGCGCAGCTTGTAGCTGCGCAATATAGAAGGGATCCGTGGTCGTAAACAGGGAAGTGTCAGGCGCAGCAGGGTAGGGTGAAGCAGCCTGCGGCGAGCGCGGGGAGGATTTGGATGACACCGGTGAAGACATAGCAGAGGGAATGAGCAGGTCCTCAACCATCTTTTCGTCCTCTTCCATCTCATCACGGACCTGTTGAGACTCAGAGTTCCGGCGAAGAGGCTCTGTGTGATGCGAAGCATCAACGACCGCCAAAGGACTCCAACTGAAGCTGGCAGACGGTGTGCGCCCGGTGGGTGTATTGCACGGCTGGTCGTAGTCGTGTGTGCGTTGTGGAGTGGAGGACGACGCGAGGGATTGAGCGAACAAAGCTTGTGCTAATTGAACCTGGAGTACAATTATTGTAAATAGTACATGAGCGAAAAGCAGCTCAGTTGACTAACCTGTAATGCTGCCAAGTCGATAGCTTCTTGACCGACATGGCTTGAAGACAGGGATGCGCACAAGTCGTCCATGGGGACGTTCATTTAGCGATAAAGACGAAAAGATGATGCAAAAGGCGGCGCAAGGGGAAACGGGCGCAAGTGAGGGGTGGAGAAAGAAAGAAGAGTCTATGGGATGGTATATGGACAGTCGTGAAGGAGCGCAGATGAAAGGAAGAAAAGACGGCGATCTATGAACCCAAAGACAGGCCAAGATAGCTCGGCCCGGACCCGGCCAGGTGTTCCGGCTCCGATCCGTGCCGATGCTAGGCCATTCCGGACCACATTCAGCCAATCCCCACTCTTCTTCGCCATCTTCCATTTCGCGCGGAATATTCACAAGCCCACAGCGTCAAAAACATAGACCGGTGACACTGCATGTCCTCGGCAGGAAAGATAGCCGTATTCATTCTTTTTTCAGAACCTCCGATGCAGATTGCCCCACTCCATCTCAAGGAGCCCACAAGACGTCAGAAGACCTGGGGTAACTAGTCCTCCTATTTTTTGCGTCTCCGTCGCAGATGCATCGCAAATTAGCGGTAAAGCTTCCGGTATTCAGTGCATACATTTTGGCACCTGCCAATTCAGGGCAAATAAATCCTGTCAAGGCCGTTCCTTATCAGGAAAAGCATGTTGAGAGGACGCGAAAAAAAGAGAGAGATAAGCGTCATGCTGCGACAAATCAATCGTGAATACAAGCTGAAGAAAGATGTACAACCACGAATACGCGCGATGATCGTGTCAGACGGGGCCGAGTCGCCGAGAAAGTGAGAGGCTATCTCAATGCAACTCCTCCTGGATCAGATATTCAGGTGCAATTATGCCTCCTAAATAATATACGGTTCGCAATCAATAACGGAAGGAAAGGGGGACTGACAGCGACATAAGAGATAAACACAAACGCGCAAAACATGTTTTTCGGATTCCGGCTTGTCGAGATCCGCCGGAATTCGCTGGAGATCTAGCTTAAGTCCCCGTATGGCGCTTTTCCCTTTGCAGAATGCATGGAAGAAGCCATGTGAGCTGCATACGATGTGATTCAATTGGCAAGGGAACTGGAGAGCAGAGCGTGTTCAACCAGGCACAAGGGTTTGCCGGACCGGACGTCGATATCATGAATGTTGCAGGGCATGCGTGCATGAACGGCTACTCGGTTTGCAATTGTGAAGGATAACTTCAAGTCTGGAGCAGGCGATGGACACAGCAAAGTCAAGAAAGTTTGAGAGAAATTCGGATGAGTTTTCATGTTCAACTCCAGCAAACACGAGAGTGGCTTCGATTTCAGATCAATTATCGGCCAAAGATACTTGTTGCAAACCCCCAGTTTTGCACGGGCCAAAAGAATACCGAGGGCGAGAGCATGCTTCATTGAAGGGTTGAGGAGAGTTGGGTTGTGGATCAGTCTTGGATGAGTCAGTGAAGTTCGGATTTATCAATTGCTTGTGCAGATTTGGCACAGACATTGATGCTAACGAAATTCCTCTTTGGGCGTTTCACCTTCAGATGCTGAAAAAGGCAATTTTTTCTGTTCAACAAATAACATCCGTAAAAACGAGGAGAAGTTGGAGGCTTCATATCTGAAGCAAGGGATCAACAAAGAATGCTGATAATCAGAAGCAGAAGGCAAGTATTACAGTCTCTTTGATTTGATCAAATTCAGGCAATTCCAAGTTGGCTTCAGAACAAGGCTACATGAACCATGGTATCAGTATATCCCTGTCAGAGTCATAATACTCTGGAGATCTGTCAGGGTGATGCACACATTTGAACAGCCACCTAAGACCAGCTCAATTCTTGATATAGTTTTCTGGCAGTATAGCACTATTGAATAGAAGCCTTTTGGTGTTCGTATGGGTGCAACTTATGTTAAGTACCCAGAAGCTATATAACGGGGGCAAAGAGTGAAACTGGAGAAGTTTATCATTGAACATTAAGTGTTTTATTGCACAGCCATTCATGTTGTTACTCCAACTGCTTTATCTGCACAAGCTGATGCCAAATTATAGACTCCAATTTGAATCTGCTCCGTTCACAGATCTTGGAAATCCTTCGCCATATCTGCACTTGCAAGCCAAACCTGAGCAGTGCCACATATGGCAACAAGACTATGTGTCTTGTATGCTTCCCACCATAAATTCCTTTCCCTTCACCTCTTTCGAAATTCTCCCATTCGAATCTTGTTCAAGCTCAGTTTTTTTAGATCTCTTATTGGGAACCTTTGGGGGGAGATAAATTTAAATCAACCTCGTTTTGTACAGAACTAGTGAGATAGGAATTTAGCCAGGATTGAAAGTGCTTTGATAGTTTTCATGGCTAAGATTGAAGGTATCCGACCCCACAACAGGCCTCGCGTCGATGAGAGGTAAGCTGTCACATATGTCACAATGTGGTGTCACACTACCAGACGCTCAAGGAGTGCTTGTGTCCATCATTTCTTAACTGAACTCATGTGGGTCGAATCAAATTGGTCCATAGGACCATATCCTCCTTGGAAGTCAGGGAAGTCCGCGAGGTGGGAAGTGATACTTGTTGGCAGGCCAACCTGTCCATTCCTATCTGTGTTTTAATCGTGAAGCCTGGATGCAATGACCACTGTAATCATGAAATATAGTGTACTGTCCTGTATGGGGCCATATCTGTTCAGCAGGTACTTCATGGCTCTTAGGCTTGTACCCAGATAATCAAGCTATGTCTGGAAACAAATGCCTCACCATTTCAAGCTGTCATTTGTTGGCTATCTATCCATGTTCCTTGAGCTCAGTCAATTCTTGACTTCTCAGAACTATCTTGGTGTGTCGAATGGCGTGAATTTGCTGGCAATGTGTTGCCAACAGGCTGCGAACGATCTTAGTGTTGACCAAATTGCCCCAAAATTGTTTGAACATTGAAAACTTACCTGTACCCATCTGCCTGCAACAAAAAGTAACCCTATCTAAGCTTAGGAAATGGCTTAATCACGTCTAAAAGAATTGTACAACTGTACAACTTGAAGCCCCATATACGCCTGCAAAAAGAGCCGTATGTGTGCTGTAGAGCCTCACGAGTCAGCCTTTACATTTATGGTTACGTGCAGACAAACCCTACTAGACCCTGTAAAGTGTACGAGCCTTATCAGATACACCTCAGTGGCAATCAATTGTTTGTGCATCTCAACAAAGGGGATTGGCGTGGGAAATTATGTTTGTTTGACTTGACATCAATTGTCAACAAGGTTAACCTTGGACCGCTATTGTCATCTTGGCCTCTTCTTTCACCTCATTGTCTCTCCTTCATTCTTCACCAAAGTAAGTGGCTCTCATCTGTTGCTATCCAAGCCACTCTCCTGCGATACATTTGCCTCTTCTTGCATTGTTTTGTGTTCTGCTCTTGTAGGGCGTCTTGGAGCGTCTTGGAGCTGTCTCTTGTTGTTGTTGTGCTCCTTGAGGGCTTGAACAACCATAGATGATGCTCAAGCAGCTTCTTTGCAACGGGGATCTCAACTTTCACTTTCATTTTGGACGAGGGCGGTCGTGACGGCTACATCCTGGTTGGTGTGGACGCACCGTCGCACTTACTCCCAGCTGCCTCTATGAGCAAGCACTTTGTTTCACATTGCCAAGTGAATTACCCTCGTGATTTCACTTTGTTGTGCGGCCGGAGATTTGGACTGCGCAGTCCAGATGTCGCTGTCTCTGCTTTGTCCACATCTTTGTCTCAAACTGAGACTGGACCCTTTCACAATTGGTTTCAGCCTCATTTGTCTTTGATTCATTCCTGGTTTTCAACTCCCCTTGCACAAGAACTCAATGCCACTCAGGTTTTCAGAAATTTTCTTGCCAGGAGGTTGCCCTATGGGTCCATCAGGTACATCTTCCGTTTTTGGCAATGTATCAGCTGATGTGATTATACTTTATCTTCTCCAGAAAATGACCGTCCGCCGTCAAGAATTGAAGGGTCGGCCACTAGTTTCACTCATGTAAGTGCTCCTTCTCAATGATTGAGTATATTGTTTCAATTATTTACGAATTTAAAGCATGCCCCGCTCGTTCCGGTGCCTGTCAACACCAACAATGTACTTTTCGGCGACACAGACACAAGTTTGCCACCGCTGCTGAAACACAAACTCTCCATGAACAAAATCTCTTCGCCGCTGTTCATACCGGACACGCCGCCCCGTATCAAAACTCCAGCCTTGCCAAATTGCCTGGTCACAAAACCCTCTAGCGCGCAAGGTCCCCACGAGAATACAAACGCGAAAGTCGACTGGCAGCAGCATGTTAAATCCCACCCTCCTTCCGACGAATGCCCAGTTGAACTTGACGCGTCACCAAACGCGAAAAACGCGTTAATTTCAAGCCGTCGGGGACAATCAACGACATCCGACGAATTACCAACCATTGCTTTCCTGCCCGAAATTGTATCGCCCGTGCAGGAAACCAGTATCGCACGCGTTGGATCCGAACGCAGGGACAATGGCAACGACGTTCTGGTTCGATCGGTGCTTTCCACCTCCGCCCCATCCATATCCACTTTCACTCTCGTCGCGTCCTCGAGTCGCCCACCTTCCGTTTCCCATTCCGTAGCCCCCACGCCTGTTGGCGCCGCACGTGAATCAAGCATACCTCGCCACGAACATGCATCCATCCAGCAACGCGAATCACCCGCAGCCCTCCCTCGCCCGCGACGCACGTATAACACCGACGCCGGCGACCACCTCCTCCCCCGCGAACGCCATCCCCGCGCGTCCGCATTCGAGGTCGACACTGCGCGGGGGCTGACACTCGCCAGCGTCGGCCGGCTGCGGGGGCCGCCAAGGGTCGGCGTGGCGAGTGCGGTTGCGTGGATGGAGAGAGTTGGGTTGGGATTGGGATTGGGGATTGCGACAGGGGAGGCGGGGAAGCAGCGGTTGTTTGACGAGCAGGATGCGGGGGCACGGGTGGTGCCGAATACGGCGCCGACGGTGGGGTATGTTCGGTTGCTTGAGGAGGCGTTCGGGGCTGGGAATGCGTTGCGTGGGGAGGGGCCGAAGCCGGAGGGGTTTGTTAGTGGGGAGAGAAATGCGAAGCGGCGCAAGGGGGGCGATGAAGGTGAGAGGGAGGGTACAAGGAAGAAAAAGCGCCGAAGAGTTGGGGACGGAGACCGTTCCGGTGAGGAGAAGGACCGGCGCAGTACGAGCCGCTCGTCGTGGTCGTCCGCAGCGGCAGTTGAAGTGGACCCACCGGAACTCGGACAGGATAATCGAGCGCAGGAGTGGATCTCAGAAATTCAAGTTGTCGTAAAAGGAAAGCGACAACTCGTGCGGGAGGTGGGTCTTGAATTGTTTTTGATCGCGTCTTGTAGAGCTGATTAGATATACTATACAGGATCTCACCTCTCTGTGGGAAACTCTACACGCGATCGCAGACATGAGTTTGGAAGAAGGACGGGCGTTGGGTGGCGCCGGTCCCAGACTTCGCGAATGCCTTGTGCAACTTGGGAAGTTGGAGGATGAGGCGGTGCCGTTCGGGGATGAGCATGGTGTGAGAGCGTTGGCGAGAAGAATGGTGAAGCATTGGCCAACGTGAGCAATGAGAGAGCGCTTAATAGATAGACGGTTTCGTCGCCACAAATAACCTACTGTATTCATAATAGATTCTAATGCCAATTGGCATCACATAGACGCAATATCGAGACGGACATAATAGCATTGAGGGTATGTCATTGAGGATGGTATCAGGTTTGCTTGGTCCGGGATGAGAGACACGTTCAGCTTGCGTGTGGACTGCGAAAGATGATGAGCGCTTGTCTAATTTTGACCAAAATGAACGAACGCGGAGGGAGACCAGGATACCAGTCGCTGGCCATCAGGAGCTTGAGTGACGAATTGCACGAAGTCAGCGAGCTTGCAGCATTCAGCCTTATCTTTGCAGGCATTTTGGGAACCTTGTATTGTGATAGACACGGATGTATAAGAGCTATATGATGTCTTGTTGACGCCAGATGGACCGATATCGATGCAGCACGAATGAGAAATGGGCGAACGAGCGAGTTTGGTTGAAAGAGCACGTTGTTCATGGGTGGGCGATAGCGCACAAGAGAGGACGGGTAGTTCTTGTTATGCGGAGATAACACAGATATATACGACTGCCAGAAATAGATGAAAACGACGGTTGGTGGTCGTTGTAAATTCGGTGGGCCACTGGGAGCGCTTTGACTCAACACAAATGATTCAGTTAGGCGTCGAGGGAACGCCGTGGTCCGAGGGTGGCAGTGACGAGGGCAAAGACAATTGAGGATAAGCAGCGGGATGACGGCTATGATGATGGTAGTGTAGTGGTGCTGTACAAGGAGGATGGTTGACTACTCGCGGGATGAATGAGGGCATGTACCGAGCCATGATGCCACCGGGTCGAGGTAAGCAAGAACGCAGAGCCATTTCGCCGGGACAGACGGAAATAGTTTGGTGGAGAGTGAGGTGGCAAGCATAGCCATGGGGATGAATTGCTGTAAGTAAGACTTTGAATAGGCGTTGAGTATGAAGAAACGTTCGTTGGAGGTGGGACTCGGAGCTGAGCTTGGCGGAGAAAGATATCTGGGAAGTGGTTGTTGTGCCTCTGATATGACTCGAAGGTGAGACGGAGCAAAGGCCTGGGCAAGCTGTAGCGAAGATAACGACTGCCAGAATCTTTCACGAAGGTCCAGAACAAGTCCTCAACATGCAGCTAGCTACTAGATCGAGTTGAACAGCGTCGACGGTGTGGTCGCGTGATAGCGACGTGAGACACGATGTGGACGACGTCATGGGGAGCATCGAGGACGGGGTTCTTGAGTGTGGCATGTTCGATGTGGAAGACGGCAAAGACCGAATGGAATCAACGAACGCACATGGGGGACGTCGTCGAGTTAAGCGGAGGGCTCAGGGGAAGCGAGTGATTGTGGGAGAACTTTATTTGATTGTTTATTTCTTGTTTCTTGACCTCGACCCGCTCAACTTTTATGCTCGCGCTTGTCTCCCCTCAAACCACAATCCATCGGCCAGTAAGGCCCCCGCCCCGTAAGCCGTCGGCCTCGTCGTCGTCGTCGTCGGCGTCGTCCAACATAACGCGCTCCGCGGTGGCCCCACCACCCGTCTCGCGCAGGGCGACCCCGTCCCGCGCTCCTGAGCCCCAACCACCTGCACCACCGCCAGCACCAGCACCGGAAGCCCCGCCTCCCGTCGCGGCTCGGCCTGCTCCGTTCGATATCCATGCGTATCCCTCGCCCGACCTTTTGCGTTTGCTTGCCGCGCTTCTCGCCCAGATAGCCGCCACAAACGATAAGCTCGACTCTGTCGCGCCTCCGACCCCGCCATCCACCACCCCAACACGCACAACTCTCGCCACAGTCACCCCCACAGACGCTCCAATATGGCGCACCCTGACCACAGCATCCAGAACCGCCGTCTCCACTCCCTCATCCGTCCTCACCTTTCATGCTCGCAATGTCCCAACGATATCCCTCGAGGCTTATCTCCTTCGTATTCTCAAATATTGTCCCACCACCAACGAGGTCTTCCTCTCCTTACTGGTCTACTTTGACCGCATGTCAAAACTCAGCTCAGAGGCCACTGGACGCACCTTTGTCATCGACAGCTACAACATTCACCGCCTCGTTATCGCAGGCGTTACCGTCGCAAGCAAGTTCTTCAGTGACGTATTCTACACAAACTCGAGATACGCGAAGGTCCGTCCCATCCCTAAATTTAATAAACTTTAATTTAAAATTCGCCTACAGGTTGGCGGCCTTCCACAGGCAGAGCTCAACCAGCTCGAGCTACAATTCTTACTCCTCAATGACTTCCGCCTTGTCATTCCTCGCGATGAAATGCAACGCTATGCCGAGCAGCTCATCCTCTTCTCCAACTCTCCTCCCGACGCCACCATCCCTTCCGCCCCTGTGGCGGCTCCGATGCAGGCCATGGGGGCCATCGACGCATACGGTGGGCGCGTCATGCCTTCGTCAACCCAGAAAGTACCTCAGCCGAACGGCGTCGCCGCGGCGTACCCTTCCTCTTCCTCTCACGCTTCTTCGGCTTCTGCTTCTACATCGTCTTCCGCGTCGGCAGCTAGCAACAAAACACCGAGTTTCCGGCCTAGAGCCGACACGGGCGACGATACCGAGACTGAAACCGAGACCGATGGCGGAACTGAAACTGAAACTGAGACAGAAGGCGGTTGGACGACCGACGACGAGCCGACGATCCGTCCGGCCCATTCGAGCGCGGGATCGAGTAGCGATGATACCCGGAGTTTGAGTAGTGCCGATGATACGGAGGACGAGGAGGAGGAAGAGGATGGTCGGATGGAGGGGGTTGTCGAAGCAGTGACAGAAGAGGGCGACAGGACACCGGAGAGGGCGATGGGGGATCGAACACCTGAGCGGAGGCGGACGAGGGATGGTGTAAGGACGCCAGCGGCGAGGGATCTGATGGCTACCAGTCCATGAAATTGAATCAGTTCATTGGACTTTTCCTCCTGCGTCCTACGGCGCACCATCCCTCTATTTATCCCTCGCCCACTATCCACACGCACGTCATCCGCTAAATTGCTTCCATCATGCGGATACCTATCGTATGTGCGTCCTTATTCTGGATTTCGCCTTCATCTCGCCCCTGCCGCATTCCCTTCCTTCGTTCACCGACCCCACCTCATTTCGCAAGAGCGCTCGTCTTCGCCGAGTAGAGCGGAGGCACGCCCGGCCTCGCTGTGACGTGCGCTAGATATGCTATTTCGCGTGTGTCTGGCTGGAGCGGCGCTCTTTCGGTGCATGACGGTATATGGGTTCACTGCCTGTATCTCATAATACCCACTCTGCTTCTGTGTGACGTCTTTGGCCTCACGACCTTGCGTACGACGGACACCTTGAAGATCAACGGCACCGGACCCAGTCTGTCCATGCTTACCTCCCTCCCTTCCCGCCAAACCCTCCTTCCAAATTCGCCGTCGCGTCACTCCCTCCTTCCCCACTCGCGTACCCTATCGTCCGGGCTCTCGAGTCACAAAAATGAACCAAAGACAAGAAAGCAAAAAACAATCAGCCTCGTTTTCATTCGGACCTCGGATTTTTGATTTTCTTTTCATAATGAATTGGAACCAACAAGCAAACATACAGTTCTCGCATCGGATCGCATGTCTCTCCTTTTTTTGTTCGTGTTTTACTTACTTATCTTGTACATACCATTTTGGGGGCATTGCTGCTTGGAGTACGCATCCCGGGGTTGAAAGACCGACTCACCGAGACGAAGATGAGCCTATCGAGAACTCGCAAAACACATAAAGTACACGCATGATTTGAAACAACTTACAATATAACCTCATATCATACTAGCACCTTTTTGTACGAATCGTTTGCCATTGGATATTATTGGCAATGAGTTTTGTTTTCGAACAAATCTACTTTGCGGGAGAAAAGCGGTTTCAGCTAAGCAGGTGCATGGATATGCGACCACCTAAGCTCAGCTAAGCCTTTGCTAGCTTTGCTGTCTCCTACCCTATTCTTACAGACGGGGTTTGGGCTAAGTCATCAAAAAATGCGGAAAATTCTCCCGCGCCCACGTAAGTAACGCTGGGTCGAATTTAAACGCACCACGGGCGAAACTGTAAAAGAAATCCTGCATCTGACTGGTAGTAAACTCCGTCAAATCGCAGGAGTGCAAAGGCTCCGATAGAGCAAGGTCGATGATGACCACTGTCCGCGAACCAGGGTGGCCGGTGAGAATGAAATTGGGGGACCTTATTTCGCGCAAGCTCCAACCGCCCAGAATGAATTCTTTTACCGCAGAAGCGCCGAGGACGCACTAAGTCGGCGCAATTTAGACACGCGATGCGCATAGGACGGACACATACAAATTCCCGAATATCCGAAACAGGTGTCGAGTCGTTTATCTTGTGTCCTGCTAGACCAGGGATGTATTCTAACACAAGGACCCAAGCTTCCTCCCCGCACGGGGTGACGATCTGATAAACTGGCGATGAGGAAGACGACGCGACATTGAGGCAAGATAACCTCACCGTCGAAAGACCAAAAAAATACGGGATCAAAGTGCCTTGAATATGCGGCAGATGTTGGTAAACCCATGCCTCATTGTGTGCCAAGTCCCGCGGGTCAAAGTATTCGTCCCTGTGGTCCCAGGGAATACCGCGACAAATGGAAGGTTGTAATATTTTCAAAACCAACTGTGTTTCGTCTTCGACGCAAACAGCTGTCCAGACTTGAGAGAAGCCGTCGATCCCCTGCTGCAGTTCCTCGCAGAGTCGGACAGTCACCGAATCTGAACCTGAGATACCGGGAAGCTTTCGAGCATTCGGGGCCGCATTTTGCGCCGGAATTTCCAGTTTCAAAGTAAACTGGAGGTCTGACTGGAGGGGTGTTCTGAGGGCGATCTCTCGAGCCGCTAGTTGTGCTTCATTCGCGGCCGCAACAGCTGCCTCGTCAAGGCGACTGAAAGGGAATGGTCGCATTTTGTAGGAGGGAATGTCATTAGACATGAACGCAGTGGGCATGGAAGTGGGTCCAAAGTAAATACGCAGGCCAGAACATTGACAAACATGTCACGGAGTATTGCGCTTGTGGGCGCGTCACAAGGCTTCACAACTCGAAGTCCAAATTATTCTAATCAAGGGCAGCACCTGATGGCGGGCGAAGTAAAAACCGTCCGCAACGTGGGAAGCCTTGAATTTGCAGGCAAGGTCGCGCTAGGGAATGCATTGTCTGTTTGGGCGAATATTTCGTGATTCCAAGGGCCGGGGATTTACCGCAGCCATGGTGGTGAAGTTGAAGGTGGATGTCACGATCGTGTCACTGTGACCGGACTCCGCTGGACTCAGACGCGTTCGCGTGGCGCGTTCAGAGCGGAAGCCTTCCTGCTTCAAGATTCTAGGCGATGAATGAATCGTTGATTAGTGAGTGAGTCGAACTTTCGCAGTTCTACCTCCAACTGTAGCGCACTTTTCAACTTGAAGGCCCGTTCAACATTACACACCCAACGACCGTACAAACTTCCTTGTTCGCACTTGCCTCCTTTGCACGGTTCGATCCCACTGGCCGTTATGTGGCTACCGGCCGGGTTGACGGGACCGCCACTATCTGGGATCTTGACACGCGGGCCGCCATTCGCATCCTGGATGGTCATGTTAAAGGCATCTCGAGCCTCGAGTACGCTTGTGTCTCCCTATGCTGACTATGTGTTAATGCTACGTTAGCTGGTCAAGGCGGTCCCGCTACCTCTTGACCGCATCCAAAGATTGGAATGTAGTTGTGTGGGACCTCGCAAGCCCCTGCATTCCTGCTCAACGATGTATGACTCTGCGTTTCGACGCGCCTGTCATTTCCGCGTCGTTCCATCCACGCAATAGGTATTTGCAAAAGGCCCACATCTCCCTGACATCTGCTCTAAGCATGCATTTCGTTCCAGTCGCATTATCCTGGCATTGATGACCACGGGCGAAGCCTACCTCGTGGATCAGCGGAAAGCGCATCGGTGTCGAGTCGAGTTGTGTGAAATGCAGGATGACAGTGACGAGGAAGGAGCTGGAACATCGACGCGTGTACGGTGCGTCCTGTTTCCTGCTATTTTTTTTATTCTAACCTGGGATTCGCTAGTTCTGCGATTACCGTTGCGCGCTTTAATCCTTCGGGGAAACATATTTTTCTGGGCACCAGCCGTGGACACATCCTTGTCTTCAACACGCGTACGAAGACGGTATGTACGTTGATCTTGCTCCTTCCATGGTAGACGCGTCTTGACTGCTTGAAGATGGTTGCGCGGCATAGAATCACAGGATCTGGTGCAATAAAAGGTCTTGAATTCACCAAGACCGGACGGTATGCAGAATTGTCGCTTCTAAATCGCACATCACTCAAACTATTTGTTCGCAGGCAGTTAGTGTCCAATTCAACAGACCGCACGCTAAGACAATTCACGGTGCCGACATACCAACCACCCTCTGTGGATGGTGCATATGTCGAAATGGAACTTGAACCCACCCATCGCTTCAACGACCCCATCAACAAAACTGCGTGGCACGCCATGTGTTACAGCCCAGACGGCGAGTGGCTTGCAGGCGGTGTGTATTGCCCAACCGCTATCAGGCTTCTCTATTCATTCCAGTCATACAACAGGGGCGGCAGACGCGGCGAACCACAAAATCTACATATGGGACATGTCCAATGATGGTCAATTAGCTAGTGCATTGGACGGCGGTCGAGAACCATTACTGCATCTCCATGTTTGTATTTTTCTGCACTCCAAGCTCGTGTTCCAATGTCTTTCTCAGTGGCACCCTTCCAAGTCATCCATCGCTTCGACAACGAATCAGGGAAACATATTAATATGGCACTGTCCGCATCCCGAGCGCTGGGGGGCTTTTGCGGGTGGTTTCGAAGAGCTTGACGAGAACGTCGAGTATGAAGAACGCGAGGACGAGTTTGACATCGTAAATCTGGCGCTATTTGATTATTTCGATACTCATTTCCGTTTTCCGTTCTAGGAAGATGAGGCGGACATGATAAGAAGGAAAATGAAAGAGGAGGAAGAGGAAGTTGATATTGACACCGTTCCTGAGGCGGCAAAACCACGCGAAGTTCAACATCACGGCGTCACGGCTGGCGACGAGGATATCGCTTGGGCAGACGAAGATCCCGACGAGGATCTGCAAAACTGGAAGATGAGGGTCATAATGGAAGAGGATTGGGACATGTAATGAATATACGTTACAAATATGACATTAAATTGTATGTAGAACTAGAGATATATATAAGCTTTGGGTATATTGTGTATTGATACAAATGAGTCCTTTGAGCAACGGAATCAGTGTCTATCCCACAGGCACCTTCAATTTGAGTTTCTCGATAGCTTTGGCGAGATTTTGCATCCGGGCTTTGCTAAGGTTGACGTCGAGGATGGTTGTACCATCCGGCAACCGCCCGGAGAAGTAAACCCGATTGCCAATGACGAGGTTGTTCGGCGTGGCTGAGAAGCGATAGCTACACACGGTGCCTTGCGAGCCTATGGCACTCCAGTCTGATTCCAATATACGAGAAGCGGAGACGTTGGAAAGGGTGAGAGTTTCCTGACTTTCCGGATGAACCGGCATAGAAAACGCGTTATTGGAAAGATAGTGCATCGACGAAAGGACATGGGCGATAGTGAGTTTGTGCCTCGCCTGACACAGGGCAAGCGCAAACTCGGGAATAGTCAAAGAGTTCAGCTCTTTGACCCTCAAAGTCGGGTAAGGAAGCGGTATCCAGGCATTGTGTGGATAGTGTTCCATGGATTCACCGCCGACTTCGGTAATGATATCTCTGAAAGATGCAATATTGCTGCAGTGCACCACTGTGTCGGGCGCCGTGCCGGCTTTGTAAATGACCTCACGGATTCGTCTCAGGCTCCCAAAACGCGCATTATAGTTTGCCAATACTCACCTTCATACACCATGCTGCGAGGACATCACCCGTCGTAACTTCAATGTTGGGGTTCTCGTGCCGCACTTCAGCCTTGACCCCATCTACAAGAAACGACATGCTTTTCTGCGGGATGGCAAAGATCCGATGGAGAGCTCCTCGCCAGTAACGTTCACGAAGATGCCAACCAGCTAGCCAGAGCACGCCCTTGAATCCGAGAGCAGAGTAGCAGGCAGGAGGAAGATTCGTGGTTCCTTCGGTTGATTTGTTCGATAATACTTGTTGTATTGGATTGGGTTGGGCACCGTCAGCTGGTAATGGAGGTACATCCCACTCCTCTCCGCGCATCTCTGCCACCAGAGCACGCATTATGCTGGCCGCACCAACGCCGTCGAAAACTCCATGCGACCGGGCGAAACCAATGCACGAGTGTGGCAGTTTTTCGGCGCTTGTGGAGGGGAAATATGTAACATGCCAGCAGGTGAGAGGGTAGCGCTTCGTTATCCAATCCGCATTGAGGCGAGGAGTTGAGGGATGAAGAAAGAGGGCTTGTGGTAGCGCTTGTGAAGTGGTCTGAAGTGGAAGCGTTATGTAGGAGGATAGCGGAACGTCGGAAGTGCTCTCGGTCAGAAAGAATGTGGTGTAATTATCTGGGAGAGGATCCAAAGGGACCTTGAGCAACCAGGATCTTGACTGTCACAAAGTGAATCAGCCAGGATCCAGTTGACCAGATCGAGTTGCACTCACTTGAGGGTCCTGCGGGTCCATTTCCAATCTCCCAGCTAACACACGCCATTTCTCTGTTACTCGCCGAAGTGCAGCCGACAGCGCATTGGCGTCAATAGTTCCTTGCACTAACCAACCAGTGACGAAAGTCGACTTTTCGAATACAGTATCAAACGGCAGCAGAGGATAATGGGATGAGCGAGTGAAAGGTGGGGACGGAACTGGCTGGGATTCTGCAGATGCAGTCGACGTTGACATGGACGGAAGTGAAAAGCCTTTCATCCCTTCGACGGGCGATATATACCATCTCGAAAGCCACGCGAACGGCAAGCAACAGAGTTTTGATGTCAAGTTGATGTCGATCGAGGATTCCTGTGATTGAAGGCGTCGGGTTGGAAACCATATACCGTAATTGCAAAGAACTGCGATTCACTGTTGAGTTCGGAGTAGCTGAGGACTGAGGTAGGTCTGTAATTCATGACAAGGCAGAGAAATAGTCCCGAGTGAATCCAGAGGATGTTTGTGATAGAGATGAATTTTGGGCAATGTCGGCGCCGACAACTACCGATTTACGAGTCCGCATGGGCTTCCATGTTCACAAATAATGGAATGTCGACCGGTTGAGCGCCCCTGAAAAACATGAACGAGAGACCGTGAGCTCGGCATGCTGAAAACTGACCTTCGCTATTCTCCATACTGCGGGAAATCAGGATTTCAGAACCTAAGTACGCGTAGAGATTTAGAACACGCAGAACGATACATGACGGCTGGTGAGTCGATGAGATGGAACACAAATAGATTGGCAAATTGCGAGGCAGGTCGTATGAAAAATCCTTCGTTGTGGAAGGTATTGGATGAACGGCCGAACACTGCCGCAAGCAAAGAGACACGGCTGGGAGCACGTCCGAGTCGACTGTACCTAGATGTCGCAATATAACGCTGTTAGAAACCACATTTTGATTGCAACTTCGTGGAGAGACCCCGCCCCCGCTGTTCAAATTTCCAAATAACCCGGTGCTCTGCTGGAGAACACCAAGAACGCTTCAAATACGGAACTGGTGCACCGAGAAAACCAAGGAATTGCTAGACTTCGAGAGCTTGCTAGATTCTAAAGCTTTCTAAAGAAAGTTCCGGATTGGAGACACCTGAGTACAATAGAGTGCCGGCTCGGAGGAGCATGGCGCATCTGGATCTGTGAGCAAAGACACGTAGACCTTTCAAACATAAGTAGTGGCTGAACAGTGAACTGGGACTCGCAAGGAACTAGGCGATGATCGATGATCCGGCGGGTTGAGTTCCCGCCGGGTAAAAACACAGCCACCTCGAACTTAGTTCAACTCCAATACTCCAACCTTTTCGTCACCGCGCGCCTCAAACGTAGGTCCCATGCTGGTCTGCTGCCCATCTTAGGCTCTCCTTGGCTATTTACCGCACCACCGACAATACGCAACCCCTGACGCCGATGATTTCATGATTCTTTCTGTCCTCTATAAATTCAGCGCTTTGGCACTACTCGACCCAATCTAATATCAATCCATACCCACAATCATGCCTCTTTTCGGTACTCGTAACACTCATTCGATGACTGGCACACGGACGAATCGTTCGTGGTTCCATCGCAGCTCGCGCAATCGCCGCGCCGGGGGGCTTAGTGAGTTGTTCATTTCACCCCTGCTACAAGGAGCTGTATCCTGATGATTCGATATCTAACGCAGAAAGCGCCCTCGCCAACCAAAACACCACCCACCGCGGCCGCAAGAACGCGAAACTCGAGCTACACTCCATGGGCCGCTCGTCGCACGTCCCGTTCATGACCAAAGTCAAAAGGACGCTCGGCATACGCAGCAGTCCTCGACGCTCCACCGCGCGCACTGGCCCCACCTTTTCGCGGAAGAAACGACGGTTTTAACAACCCTGATGAGGCTGCGAAACGACAGCGACGAAGACGCGTTATCCTGCGTCTCTTTACCCTGTATCGATAAAACCTGAACGAAACCTGTATTACCAGTTATGTTATTCTACGAATTTAAGAATTGTGCTTTTCTTGTCAATTGCATGCGCCAATCATTACTGGCGACGGAGACACTGAATGGATATAATACACGATAAAGAGATACACTGGGGTAACCATAGTCCTGAGTATAATGTTTGTATCACAGTCGAACTTGCTGCAGATTAATGCGCCTCCTCCGCCTGTGCCTGAGCGTCGTGTATTTCGCGTAACTTATCTTCCCGCGCAGTCTGAGAACGGTTATAAGCAACGACATCTACGAAAGATAATCCGAGAAGGAAATCCTACATCGTGCGTTTTCTGTGCCGCCGCCAACTTGTCTGCATTCGCCTTCTTGGTCTCGAGCTCTGCCTGAAGCCTCGCGTCCGTCTGATGCCTCAACTAGAAATTTATGAGTATGTTTTGGAAAACAAGAAACGATGGCAAAAGCCACACACCTTCACGTCGCGATCCGAGTCGGTGAGCTCCGTGATAACCTGATCGTGCTTGTGCTCCGCCTTATTCAACGCCTTTGCCGCTGACGCCTCCTGCTTGTTCAACTTGTCGTTCCGCTTTTCCGCTTTCACCACCGACTGGCAAAAGTCATAGATCAGTATAGATCGATGCTTGATTTGGCGCAACCCATACCTTCTGCGCCTTCGTCGACGCTTTCTCGGCCGAGGCAACGTCCTTCACCGAATGCTGCACCTGGTTGGCCTCCATCTTGCCCTCCTTGATGATCTGCTTCTCCATGTGCTTCAAGGCAGAGGGAGACGCGGGAAGTTGAGTAGTTGTAGCCATTGTTTTTTCGTTGAGTGAATTTGTGGGTTATTTGTGGGTTATCGACAGCTTTGCTGTCTGTACCTTATATACGCTTGCACTCGCAGATTGGCCTGATGTCATTGGATGCGGAGTTGCAGCCTCCTGTCCAAGGTGCGACGATCCTCAAAGCCAGGTTTGGACAGATTTTTGACGCAGGTGACGTAGATTCATAAGACAAGATACCCCTTTAGCGGGGCGCATTTGCGGTGTCCAAGAATAGCATAGGAATGAGCTGCCGATAGAGCTCAGAAGATAGCAACGGAAGGAAATCCGAGAAAAGCCAAGCACAGAAGACCAGAGATAATGATAGCCAGCCAGCACACCCAGACCAACTGCAAGACATTTGCGTTCAAGAGCCAAATTTCGAGCGATAGTCAGAGGCAAGAATTATTTACAACAACGCAATAGACCCATTATGCCCTCCCTATCAAAAAAAAATGCGAATCTTCGCGCTTGAATTTCTAGGCGGAATCTTCGGATAGGCGAGACTCGGGGGTGGCCATCCCTGCCTGCTCACGCAACTCACGGAGTTTGCTCTGACGCTCCTCCTAGATAAGAGTTGAGCACTAGCGGTAAGGCACATATACAGTAAGTGCGATTGTGCTCACCGCATGAACAAGTTGGGCTTGGAGAGCCTCCGCAGCGTGCTTCTTCTTCGCCTCGAGATCGGCGGTGAGCTTGTCGTCCACCTGGTGCATCATCTGCAAACAGATAAATCACAACGAGATCGACATGAAGAGATAACCGTACCTCAGCATCTCGCTCGGCGCTGTGCAAGTCCACAACGACGGCGTCGTGCTGATGTGTAGCTTTGTTGAGGGCTTTCTGCGCAGCGGTCTCAGCCTTCGTAATTTTGCCTAAGGCGTGGTCTGCTTTTTCGGCGGCCTAGTGAGTGTGCACTTGAGTCTGGTGCTGGGCGAGTTTGCTGAGCTGGCGCTAAACCACCTTCTGAGACTTGGCCTTTTGCTTTTCGGTGCTTTGAACGTCTTTGAGAGCCTGCTTGACGCTATCATCCTCGTGTTTTGCATCCTTTGCAAGTTGCTTCTCGAGTTTCTTGATCCCAGCGGGCGAGGAAGGAACAGTGATAGCAGACATGGTGATGGTAGGAGGTCAAGACGCGTTGGTGACTCGTGACCGCGTTTTCTCGTTTTTGATGGCCGCGGGTTCGATCTTGGCACTCGCTAAACGTTGGTTGAAACTTCCGGGCTCACCACGCGTACTCGCAAGAACTCGCATTTATTCTGGGTCCGGCAGGGTCAACGGACCTGCACGGACCTTCGTGGAATCTACGAAGGTCGGGGTCGACAGGAGCCAGTTGTTTTTACGCTTGGAGCAAACGTAAAAATGGGCTCCACTGGCCGGGTGACGGAGGCGCGTAAACATTTGAAAAATTCTTGTAAAGCGAATCAGCGTTGGTCTCCACCCTGGCACACGTCCTGCTCCTGCTTTAGACCTCTATCATGCCCTCCAAGCGTGCTGTTCCTAATATCGATGTTGGCCCTTCACATCATCATCAACGCCTTGAGAACGAGGCTTCCGAAGATGGCCAGGTCTTGCTCTCTTCTCCACCACAGTCCGCCGAAGATCTCTTAGCATCTCCCCCTTACAAGCGACAGGCTAGCCGCACGAATCTGCTCCCCGAGCGCGGTCCCTCCCCCAGTCCCAGCTACAAGTCCACTTTTATGCCTAATGCCATCCACGAAACCGACTCCCCGGTTGAGAAGGAGAAAGAAAAGGGCCGGGCCGTTCATTATCCTGAGGCCATAGTCCTGCCCCCACCCCCCATACCTGCTCATGCTGCAGAACGCGATCGCGATCGTCATTCGATTCACTCCGTCGCATCCTCTGCTGCCAACACCGATGACGAGGATGACGAGGACTACGACTGGTCAGACGAGGAGGATCTCGTTGACGAGGAAGCCAAGTTTGAGGAACGCATGGGAACAGCGCCAAAGAAGAAAGGTTGGAGTTTCAAGAGGTACGCTTTTAAAATTTGGATCCCTCATGAGTGCTGAAGTATTGGATATTTTCTAAGATTTCTTACCTTATTATTCTCCTCACTCATTGGTTCTACTTTTCTGGCTGGCGTCATCGCGACTCCTGCAATCCTTCTCTACTTTTTCTGGTATAAACCGACAAGGACCGAGCACCGGCACAAAGTAGTCCTGAATGTCCAAGCATGGCTATTCTGGGCTGCTGCTAATCTTCTCGTCTCCTGGTACCTGGCCGTGGCCATCGATATCATCCCGTCTATCTTCCGGTTCATGCTTTCCATCGCATGGGGTCATGTCTCTGAGGCGATCAAAACTCGCATTGAGATGTACAACTCGGTCAAAAATACGATCAAACCCATATTCTATGCTGCAAGTGGTTGGGTTTCGTGGGTCATCATTTTCGGCCATATCTACAAGCTCTACGGTGACCCGGAAGAACCCAATCATCAAGGGTACACCGACATCACTTTCCAGGTTGTGGAGTTCTTTTTCTTCTTCACGCTCGTGCTTTGTATCCAGCGCTTGCTTTCCCATCTCATAGCTTTCTCATTCCACCGCACTGCATTCAAAGATCGATTGGATGCAGTGGAAGAGACTCTCAAAGTCGTGGAGAAGCTCAACCAGTACCGTCCCAAGTCGAAACGCTCTTCCGGTTTACGCACTCCCCTCTTCGGAGCCCTAGGCACACCTACGTTGGACAAGGAGAACTTCAATTTCGTCTCTTCCAAGCTGAAGGCTCACAAGCACCGTTCCGAGCACGGGATTTCCGAGCATGGGGGATCCGAAAGCAAACGTCTGGTGCAGTACAGTGGTCTACCCGCCACGAGGTCGCGCCCGATGAGTGTCATGGAAGAGGAAGACAGTCCCCACCGTTACCCGCCAGACAGCCCCCATCGGTACCCCCCGTCGCACGGGTCCCCTGTCCACGATTCCACGCTTGTTGGCACTGCGGCGAGGGCGTTGAAGTCCGCCGTACTGCACGATGCACGCAATATATCAGGCAAGGATGCCATTGCTAATTCGGAATGGAATGTCAATTCAGCGCGCGAGGCGAAGGTGCATTTTTTTTTCGATTCGTATACGTACTTCTCTGGACTCACGAGAATCTCCCTAGCGTCTGGCGCGTTCACTGTATACGCGCCTCAAATCGCCGGCACGCAACTTTCTTATCCCGAGTGACTTCCATCCCGCCTTCCCCACGGAGGACGAAGCGGGTGCAGCATTCCGGCTGTTTGACAAGGACAACAACGGCGATCTTTCTCGTGCGGAAATCAAGACGACGGTTATGAAGGTGTACAAAGAGCGCCGCTTCCTTGCCCGCGCTATGCGCGATGTCGGTGTCGCATTGAAAACCCTCGACCATATGCTGCTTTTCTTTGCCTTCATCGTCCTGTTCTTCATCAGTCTCAGCGTGTTCGGTGTGAACGTCACCAACAGTCTGACGAGTATCTACTCGCTCGGTATTGGCGCTAGTTTTATTTTCAAAGGGGCTGCGAGCGGTGCATTCGACTCGATCATGTTCTTGTTCGTGACCCACCCCTTCGACACTGGCGACCGATGTTTCGTTGACGACGAGGTAATGGTAGTTAAGAAAATGACCTTGTTCGCGGTACGATTCTCGCGTCTTCTGGTGTTCAATGGCTAAGGATGATATAGACGATATTCACGCGCTCTGATGGGATGGAATCATACTATTTCAATAGTCAACTGGCTAACAAATTCATGTACGTTTTGCAAGCATCCCTTCTTTTTCCAAGTCTAAATTCTTCTAGTACCAATGTTCGCCGAAGTGGGGTTAGTTTTTCTAAGTTTATAATACTTTTTCCCTCGCTAACCTTACTCGAATTTTTGTAGAAAATGTTCGAGAGCTTGACGATGCAAGTCGCATGGCGGACGCCCCTCACCAAACTTGACGCTTTGGAGGCTGCCATGAACAACTGGCTTTCGACGGAACAAAATCGGTGGTTTGTTCCTGGCACAAGTGTCACACTCCAACGCATCGAATTCCAACACTACCTCGAGTTCACCATGGCTTATGGGCACAACGGGTGCGCACGTCTTTTCAACTATCTCTTCCATCCACTCAAAGCCTTCGTCACAGAACCTGGCAAGATTGGGGTATGCGCAATGCACGCAAGACAGCCTTCCACGCAGCGGTTCAGTACTACTGTCATGAGCTGGGCATCGTTTGCTACAACGCGCCACAACCTATCATCTGGAACGACCCGAATGCCGACCTCCCTCCTTACCCGCCCGCCGCTGGACCCTCGCCCGACGAGCCGGAGACAGAGGTGGTTCTTGGCAAGCCCTCAACCACTACTCTCGGATTCACGCCGCCAGCCACCACTTCTTCGAAAATCATGCGCGCGCGCACGCGTGGCAAGAAGGCCGTGCGTGCTGTGGGCGGAGATTCATAAACATCTATACCTTCCTTCCATCTTCTCTATCTTTACTGATTCATATGGACCAACCCGAAAACAACCCCGACCTTTGAAAGATCGGAGAATGTAAATACGCTATCAACTTTGCACGCCGCCTTCCCCCTTCCCTCCCTATTCAAGTCGATCTGGAGTATTAGAGTCGTAGAATAATCATGCTGTCGGTTTCGCTTCATCTTCATAAAATCAAGTAGTCGTACATAGATTGAATACACAACGAATCTTCATTTTCGTGGAAGGTTGCAAACTTTGGCCAGAACGCAGTCCCTCCATGATGCGTACATGAGCACGACGAACAAATTCCCTTCAGGTGAACCTGAAGTCAGCGGCACAGTATCATGCGGGTTCATCGGGTTGACGGCTGGAGCTGCAATGCCGTTGTTGGAGATGTGCAACGCCATCGTCGCTCTAATCTTGTCGGCCCATTTTATATACTTGTCTCCAAAGTGAAACGGCTGTAGAACCACCATACGGTAGACGACCGCTGCGAACAGTGAGGTGCCAGAAATTTCCCCAAACCCTTGTGCCGTGGTGTCGTCGAGATAATTGCGCAACAATCCGCCGTCCATTGGGAAACTCATAGCTCCGTCCAGAATTTCCTGAATCCAGATCGATAGATCTGAGACAGCGTTGTCTCGCCAAGTTGAAGAGACAGCCACTGGCGCCTTTATGATAGTGGCGAGAACCCGAGCCATGCCTGCTGCAGCCCAGGCATTGCTTGTCGACCACAGACCGGTATCCTCATTTTCTGGGCCGATTATGTGTCTCCAACTGCCACTATCGGTTCGCAGAATCTTTCGATACAGCCCGCATTGAAGGTACGCCTCGTGAAGGAGTTCGAGGTCGTTCGCATCGGCTGCTGCATAGGCGAGGAATGGGCTGGCGAGCATAATAATGTGAATCCAAGGTTTGACGAATTCATTCATTACTTACGGGGCCATGTAGATAAAATCTGCCCTAGTACCAAGTCAGAAACGGCAATTCTGAGTCATAGTAAACGTAGTACATGCACCACAGCTCAGCAACAGCAGACCGATGAGAGATGGCGCCGTTGGAAAAACGCGGCGCAGAATTCATGAGATAGCCAATTTCTTCTTTCACTGCCCTTGCGTATGTCGCGTTCGATTTTCCGAGTAGTACTGCGCTGACACCCAAACTGGCTGGATCCCCACCAGCGCCTTCGCCGTCTGACAGGGCGTTTGCGCCAGTTCCAACGACAATTTTTCTAGCCGCATATCCAAGAGATACAACACAGGTTTCAGGATCGCGAACAGTTGCTACAGGGAACGGAGCTGAGCCAAAGACGGAGAGTTCGGGGTCATGAAGTTCCAGCAGTGCCTCCGAAATAGTCTCATGAACAAGACTTCATATATTATGGTGAAGATGGTCGTTTACCTCCGAGGCCGTGCCAAATTCCCAACTGTGCGAGGGCAAAGCCTTGGCCACGGACACGACAGAGATAATGTCAAATCCCGGAGAAAAGGGGACGGGATTCCAGCTAGTATTGGCGTTGCAGGTAAGAAGTAAGCTTGCAGGATTAACCATCGTTCAGAAAAGCAACTTGGCAGAGCTGTAAAGATTCAGAGTGTAAGTATCGACAGAATGATTCAAGTTCATACTGAGCCATTCACTCAACGTTTTGAGTCTCAGGAGCAAACCGAGGCCGCACGCGCTTGAGAGTTGGTTTGAGCTCTCACGAGCTCAATAAGGAAATGGATCTCAGCGGCCTGATCTTTCCAATTTTAGTGATCTCAGGTTTCTTTCAAGAGAGAGTGGGCTAGTTCCCAACAAAGCCGCATGAAACCAAGTCTATGCCGATTCAAGCGTTCTAATTAGTGACATAAACAAGCGAAGATTCTCAAAAGTTCAGCTGACTGGCTGTACTCTCCAGATTCTCGTGGCGCCATCATCTCCCGTGGTGGCCAGTAAGTCCTCCATTCCACGCCTCGGACACCACGCAACAGAATTTATATCATGGACTCCATGGGCCTCAGGGAGCTGTGCAATCATTTTTTGTTGTAGTGTTGAATCTTCGTTTTCCTTGAAATAAATCAGCTTAGATAAAATGCAGTTAAGAGCCAAACTCGCCGAAATATCCCAGATGCGAACGACACCGTCACTACCTACAGCGGCAAGCCAACCCAAACTCGGCGAAGAGGATTTTCCAACTCCCCAAGTCACTGAGTACACACTGCGCTCATTGCCTTCGATGACAAGAGTGCATTCCCATTTATGCTCCGATATTCGCCGCCATATGCGAACAGTTTTATCGTCTGAAGCCGACGCTAGGTAGCTGCCTTTTGGGGCCCATGCGAGAGACCAAACAGTAGAACTGTGTCCGGTTAGGGTCAAGAAACAAAACCAATCGTCCGAAGGATCGTCGATATACATCTTGATGGTATCGTCGTATGAAGCAGAAGCGAGAATCTAAGCCACGCAGTTGTGAGTAGACTCAAGTGAGTGTGTAGAGAGAGAATATGTGGCGACCTCTTCCTCCGGATGCCATGCTACGCACTTCACATCTTGCGTATGTTCCATGAGCACGCCCAAGCATTCAAAGTCAGCGTCCGGATGTACTGCACAGCAGCTAAGCGACGAGGCGGGTCGACGAACCACGAGAGCACTCGCCCTCCCATATCCACACGGTTTTATCGCGACTACAGCTGGCAAGAAGGGTGCCGCTGCTGGAGTACGCGACGCTCTTGCACTCAGTTTCATGCCCTTCCAAGAGACTTGCACATTCCCACTCTCCGTTGTTCTCGTCAGACTCTTCTTGCTCCCAGATCCCGATGTTCGCATCAAACGACGCGGTGGCAAGAGTTTTACCGGACGGAGCCCATGCGATGGATCTTACAGTCTTGGTGTGGCCGGTCGGTATCGTTGCGATGTGCGAAAAAGTGGGGGTGGAAGAATTGGAGGCCTCGGTATAACTATACATTCGCACTGTTTTATCGGCGGAACAAGACGAGATGAGAGCTTTGGTGGGGTTCCAGGCAACATGCCAAGCGCGGTCCTGGTGGCCAGGTAGTTCTTGTATAGCGTCGATTTTATGACTGAACTCGATGTCCATCGTGGTTAAAGGCAAAGGGATTATCGGATGAAATCGGATCTGATCGCCGATCACTATGTGCTTTGACCAAACGCATTCACTTGCACAAGCATTCAGTCTCAGCGTAGAACCAGAAAATTATGTCTCGGCGGCTACAGATGTTAATACATTGGTATTATGATAATACAAGGAATTGGGTGTTGAGGTACAGTTAATACAGCCGACGTATACCCTCGCCGTCAAATAGTTGATTAATAGTCGTATTCAGGACGCCTCGCGCGACGACGGCGCTCAGTGCCCCGATATTCTCGCCGCTCCCTCCGAGACTCGGCCTCACGCTGGCGCCGGGGAGTCTTACGGATGCCCAAGGCGCGTCTGACTTTCGTCATAAATGGAACATGAGCGGACCGGCCCTGCGTTGAAAGTGGATTAAGTAATCGAGAAGAACAGAAGGAAGAGAAAGCGTACCATTGCATGGAGCTCGGCCTTTGCATGCTTTCGTCCGGCTCGAGTAGTTTTCGGGTTGGAGAGGGCAGCTCCTGGAAGAATCGTTGATCAAAGGTGAATTTACGACTGGTTTCGCTACGCACGATATCCCCCGGCAACTCGATCCGGGTCGCGACGGTAGAACGCACGGTGGTGTCTCTGTCCGCTTGAGCCAAAGAATCTCATGGTCAAAGTTTCGAGAGGAAGTAAAGACGGTAAAATCAGTGGTCGATGTTCAGGGTAAAAGTGTGAGTTGGTAAAGGGCCCGGCGCCTTGCACTTATACCAATGAATAATTAGACGTCATGGTGGCACCTTTGCATGCACGAGGAGTGGAAACTTTTTGGTGGCGTATGGGGCGGGGTTGGGGAGAACGCAGTTGCGATGACATCATCGCTTCACGTCGACGGATTGTTATGAGATACACAGTACATGCAAGACCAGTCTCGCTCCATTATACAGCCGAAAAAGTGTAGATGCCCGACGGAGTAGAAACCTTGTTCATTTCAATTGCATTCTGGCAGGCGTATGTTAGTTCATTGTGTCGTGCATTGGAAACGAAAAAAGCGAACAGAGTCCGGGTCCTCAGGCTCGTGCTCTGATCTAACTGAGGAAATTGGGTCCATCTGCATCTACGTGAAGGTCAATTGGCACTTTCGCTGAAAAGAAGGATATGCCACATACCACGACGTTCCTCGTAAACTGTATGCTGGCCCCTTGACTGAACCCAGTCGTGGTGCCAGTACTCACAGCTGCGCTGACCTGCGATAGACTCCTTCGGTTGTTTACGTTTGCCAGTAAAGCGTTCAGAAACGAGCCCGGCATGGCTGTAGGAATGTTGCTAGCAAGCTCACGATTCACGTTGAGAAACTTACACATGAAGAAAAAAGTCCAGATGTCTTCAAATGCAGGTCAATCAGAGCATCTAAGGAGTATGGGCTCGAACTCACAGTCCTCCGGCGCTATTCTGTACTAGAACACAAGAGGTTGAGAGACTGGATGAAACCAAGTTGTTACAGTAATTTACCGCGATAGCTGCACCTAGCGCAACCATACTAAGAGCGGTCAGTCTTGAAAGCACCATTGAAGCTCAGTCGGGTACCTCGTTAAGAACCCGGTTTCTGACTTGCAGGTAAAAAGATGATAGATGGTGGTTACTGCATGGACTCACGAAGAGTGTACACGACCAGACGATCCAGGATGATCGCAGTGCTGCCAAGAATAAGCACACTAACAGCAGCTAGATGCGGGTGAAATACTTTTTACTAAATGCAGAACGACTCTTAACTTTCAAGTAGAAGCTAAGAACGCAGGCGTTGACAATGTCCAAAGAAGCGTCTCCGAAGAAGAGCAAGTTCAGGAGCCACTTCTGTGTTTGGCCGACTATGGGAATCGAGTCTGTCTTTATTGCCTCGGCTGCCAAGTTGAAAGACGTGACCTGAAGTAATGCGACGATAATCCATAGAAAAATGGACACGTATAACGCTCCAGTGACTTTGTAAATCCTGGTCACGAAGAAAGCCTGTTGCGGATCGACTTCTCAATGTTAAGTTCAGCAAGGAGTTTGGAAACAAACCTGGACTCCGTGATCAATGAGCGACCTTCGCGAGACTTGTAAGTACCTCGCACAGCGGCAAAAAACACACAATCATTACCCAATAACAACACCCAAATTGAGCCCCCAGGGTGTGGATAGTAAGCTCAACAGTTGACCGAAATCTGTGACGGCCAAGACGTAGGCGCCTTGGCAAATACAGGCAGTATATGTGAGTTGAAGGACCCTAGCGGGTATAGTTCAATCGCAGTCCTCTCGTGGGTGTGACTCCCGTACCACAAAAAAATTACCTACTCTTCAAGTCAATATTGGACGGGCGAAGAGGACGCTGAGCAGTACCCACAGTGTATTTAATCATCCAGAAATCATTTGGGAATTGTTTCAAATAGTTGATGGTTTGCATGCATGTAAGGCCGAAGAAGAAGACGGTGAAAAATGCCCCGCAGATGATGGGCCCCAGTGTGAGGTTGAGGGCAAAAGCCACCATGGCAGAGTAGAGAGGGTGACTGTGAAGGAGACGGTGGATCGGGGAACTTTTGGAAAACAATGGTCGCATTCACACTGTCAAGAATTTCCGACACGAATTCTCATCGTTGACTTCTGGAGACCTTCGGTCGTAGACCGGGGAATATTTGGACGAGCCGTGCTGTAATACCGAAACCACATTGGAACCAAGGTCGAATCCGAATCAACTTCGCGAACAATGCGATTGGGTTTCACCACAATGAGAACAAGGTTCACTGTCGCACTACTATTGCCCGTTGCACCACGCTAGCAGACAGGCAACAGATCGCGGTACTTTTGGTACTGATATGTGTCGCGGCGCAGACCAGCGCATCTCTCATGATCTATGAACCACGAGCAGGGAGAGCGCCGTTGACTGTACTGCTGAAATAGCATGACACTGGCAGTTGCATCGTTGGCATTCATGGAGCGGTGATAGAAATAGACGAGAGGTCCGAGACTTTCGTCGGGGTCGCCAGAATAATCTGTATCCTTTACATATCCGAAAACTGGACTAGTCAATTAAATTCTTCCAGATGTCCACAGTGAGGCCGACATTATGCGGGGGCAGAACAGGGAAGAAATTGCCAATCTCCCTGAGGAGAGAGAAAAGAAGATAACGGTGACGAGGTCGTGGCTGGTCGTGTGCAAAGCGGCATCAGTGCAGTTCGGCTTTGTCCGAATTCCCTTTCCCCACTAACCATACCAAGGCCCTCCGCGCACACCTGGTACCTCTCTCACGGTTGTGAATTCTCGTTCGAGTTTTTTCCGAAGCGAGTTTGGAGTCGAATTTTTTTTCGTAACCCCCCCCGGGGGGGGGTTATGGATTTTCGTTCCAGTTTCTCGCGAAGAGCCTTTTGAGTCGCATTTTTTCGTAACCCCCCCCGGGGGGGGTTATGAATTCTCGTTCCAGTTCGTTCCAGTTTTCGTGAAGCGAGTTTTGAGTCGCATTTTTTTCGTAACCCCCCCCGGGGGGGTTTATGAATTTTGTGCGAGTTGCTCGCAGAATCGAAATTTTTTCACAACCCCCCCCGGGGGGGGTTATGGATTTTCGTTCCAGTTTCTCGCGAAGAGCCTTTTGAGTCGCATTTTTTCGTAACCCCCCCCGGGGGGGGTTATGAATTCTCGTTCCAGTTCGTTCCAGTTTTCGTGAAGCGAGTTTTGAGTCGCATTTTTTTCGTAACCCCCCCCGGGGGGGTTTATGGATTTTCGTTCCAGTTTCTCGCGAAGAGCATTTTGAGTCGCGATTTTTCATAACCCCCCCCGGGGGGGGTTATAGATTTTTGTAACCCCTCCGTTGCGAGGAAAAATTTGACCTACACGCACCCTTGTTCCGTGCGCTGCTTCTCATGCCACGCAAAGCAAAGGATTAATTATGATACTCGATTTATACATACACTGCGCCAATAGTAACTTGTTCAGACAGCATAGCATGAGAATCACTGAACTCCAAGCCCAGATAATACAGCATAACTTCGGCGCAGCTCCCACAAGAGCCCGCAGACTTGATCGATGTAGCGGTGCTTATTCGAGTTGCAGTATGCACCTAAGATGTTGAGGATTGCCGCCTCTGCGGCCGTGTGTCGCGCAACCGCTGCGTCTGCCAGAGTATTATCCTGCGCGTGCGCGCCTTGGACACGATTCTCCTCCAGTTTCTTGAAGCACCAGTTCGGGTCTAAAAAGACAATTGCGCCATGCTATAAACAGTCAAACTTAAACAGACTAGCGGCGGACACGACAATGAACTCACTTCTCGGTAAGCGTCGAGCACCCGTGCATGTTGGCTGGCAACACGCTGTGCCTCTCTTCTCAAATCTTCTTTTACAGTGTCCTTTGAATGTCTTGTCATTCTGCGATTGAAACGCGAATCTCTGGGCATAGACAGCGCAAGCGATCTTGTAGACGATGGTGTCGATCCATTGGAATATGGGATTATCACGCGGGCGCACATCGGTAAGGACCTGCGCAGCAGTTAGTACGCAGCACTGGGTCTAGTTTGAGAAACGTACCACGGGCAGCGACGCTATAAGATTCACGGCAGCATCTGGTGCTGAAGCATGTTGGGCAATTTGATCGAGGAGAGGGATGATGTCGTTGTCGACGGCGGCGCCCTCAGTTGAGGGATGGGCCGAGGCCGCATCGGCGGCAGCGCCATGAGGCGCGTTTCAGCGCGTCGTTGTAGTCAGTAGACGTCGCGGTCAGAGTCAGACGGCAGCTAAACCTTTCAAAAGAAGACTGACATCAATGACCTGCAGAGGCGGGAGAGGAAGTTGGATTACTTACTGAGCCCTGTAGATTTCACGGACGTCCGTGAATTCCCAACGCGTCCAGTCACACCTCCCACGACGTTATGTTGAGGGCCGTCGCGTCAACGCGACGCGTTTGTGTTGATAGGTGAGAGCAAGTTGGTTGATGTTCCCCAAAAGGAAACAAACCAAATCTTCGCAAACCCCGGTTGCGACCTTCAATCTCGCAAAGGGAGGGGTTGTGAAATTCTGTTTACGTTTAGCGTTTAACGTGGACCGCGTTCGGAGTTGCATTTTTTTTCACAACCCCCCCCTGGGAGGGGTTGTGACTTTTCGTTCGCGTTTATCGTCAAGTGCGTTTTGAGTCGACTTTTTTCACAACCCCCCCCTGGGGGGGGTTGTGAATTTTTGCAACCCTTCCTTTTGCGAGATGGGTGGGACAAGCATCGAAGCAAGAGCAAACAGTGGCGGCTGACAGTTGCTATGGGATGATCGAGCAATCACCGGAATATTTTAATTCGTCTTTCAGACCTGGTCCCTTAGTCGGTACCAGGAAAACGGTTCTAAGTACACTTCAAGCACACCTACTTATCCATAACTGCGCTCGGTAGCATCTGTGCACTCAATCCGTACATGGCATGTATTAAATTGGCTTCCTGTCATGGGGATTCGTCAAAAGAAAATCAGAACTGTGCCAGTGAACCCCCTCACACCGAATCCTATATTGGTTCAGCCTCCCAAATTCATGCAAGCCGTCTAGCGGTCATCTCAATTGAATGAACCATCAATAACTCGAACTTGAAACATTCTTGACTTCAACCTTGCCTTCCGACTTTTGCCCGCAGCGTTCTTCTCATGGTTTCCACATACTTGACGGCGTTTGTTTGCTGGGTTCTCTCTTTTCTTGGAGTATGGAATACCGTGTGTACGCTCTACTGTTGTAGCGAGCGTCTCTCGTATAAAGTGTCTGGCATTTGGACTACACCGACGTGGGCAGAATGCGTTTGACTGCACTCCAAGCTTCTTTCTGTCTCTTTCTCTCTTGCTCCGCTGCTATCCACTCACCTCGCCAGCAACCCCCTGGGTTTCCCTGTGAGTCTCCGCAAAAAAAAAAAAAACATTGGAGCAAATCCACGATTTACGCTTACTTTCAGCCTGTGCCAATGATTGTTTAAACAATCCGGCAAATTTGGAGGGCTGCCAGCCCACAGATGAAACCTGTCTGTGTAAAAGCCTCCCTTTCGTTCAAAACACCTTCGCCTGCATTTTGGCTGCGTGCAACTCAACTGCTGACCAGCAATCTGCCATTGCCGGCGCAGAGAGTCTTTGCCTTGATTTTGTGAGGCTCTTTGGTTCTCTGTTCGTTTCTAATAGTAATACGCTTCAGGGCGTAACACTGACGGCCGAATCATCTGCAATTGTGGCTGGCTTGTCAACTATTGCCTCGGGCGCCACACTAACTGGGGGTCCGTCGCAGAGCACTTCCTCGTCAGCCACTTATTATTTCTCTCGTACAATTTTACGAATCTCATGTCGCGGACAGAACCCCAGCTGCTACGCCTTCCACTGGTTCCGGTCAACAGTTGGCCGGCGGCCTTTTCGTGAGCACGGCCTTGGTAGTGGGAATGGCGGCAGCTCTTTCTGTTTAACGCCGCGTTCAGCACCCGATGCGGCGCGAATGGGACACGTGGCTGTTATGCTGCATAAATTTCTCCAAGAACATTAGCGATAAACCAATGAAAGGGATGACATTTGCTCGCTCTAGGAGTTCATATGTGCAGCACACAAAAACAAAGGAAGCAGATGTATTGCACGCTTGAATGTAAGAACAAAATCATTGGACCAAGTCGAGAGGTTTCATGCTGTGACAAAGAACAAAACTCTCAGCAATTAGAAATCGTTCGCAGCAACTGCGATGTGTTCAGAGATCCCGGACGAAAGGGCTCGTGCGTCGCTGGTGACATTGATCTACAAGGAATCGTGAATGGTGAGCAAATGTGGGATGGAACTGACCATATCAAATCCTTCCGCGGCGCGTTTTGCAGCCTGAGTACCGTTAACGCAATAGATAGCGCTGGATGAAGTTAGTTACATCAAGCTAGCCCGAGGAAATCGCTCAAGCTACCATTTCTTTCCCGCCTCTTGAGTTGCCTGGCGAATTTGCTGAATGACTTTCTCAACCTCGGGATGGGGGTCAGGTGATGGCAGGGGGTAGCCCATAGATATTGAGAGATCAAATGGCCCAATGAAAAGGCCATCTGTCCCCACTGAGTACTGAGCATGACTAGAACAAGGGAGAAAAGGTACCTATTCCATCAACTTGAGCAATTTCTTTGTAGTGGTTCAGGGCCTCTGTGGTTTCGATTTGCACGGTCACAATTATAGCGTCGTTGGCCTTCGACAGGTAATCCGACATAGAAATCCCCCAATTTCCGTGTGTGTATGAGCTCCCAAACCCTCGTCGGCCCCGGGGCGGAAATCGGCTGTCCGAAGCTATCTGTTGGGCCTGTTCCAATGTGGAGACCTGCAGAGGATTGAATCGGTCGGACGAGTAGAGTCGACGAAATGAAGGTTTCTAACCATCGGAACGACGATTCCCCGTGCGCCCGCATCGAGGGCGTGTTTGATTTGCCAGTTCGTACTGGTGTCAAAGCCGGTGGCTGGAATTCTGACAAGCGCGCTGGGTGCGTCTGCAGGCCGCGAACCGTGTATAGCAGCGATGGTTTCTGGTAGACCCGGGCCAAGAGATGTGAGGCCATGTTCGCAATCGATCATGATCCAAGACAACTTGGGGTGTGCCTCTGCGACAGTTCTGGCGTGAAAAAAGCCGGGACTGGTCAGTCGTACGCCAAATGCAGGCTTGTTAGTCTTGAATGCATTGAGAAGAGCATGAGTGGCCATGAATAAGATGCGGAAAGAAGACAGTGCACGCAGCTGCCCAGCTGTTGGTCGGGTTGAGATTAGTGACCGCTTGTCCGATGGACAACGTTGTTGGTTTACCAAACTTCTAACGTACGGTGCTGAGAAAAATCCTGAACGAAGGTGGCTTCCGGCACACTCAATCGAGTAGACAGAGCATCTATGGCGCAGGCCAACTGGGTCATGGCTTGAAATGTGGAGGGACCATTGAACACATCTGATTTTTTCGTGAATGCCTCTGAGGACCGAGCATGATACAGATATCCCCAGAAAGACGACGGTGAAACGATCAATGTCAAAGGTGTTGCTGCAACCTAGACAGTCTGCTGAACGATGTTTTTGAAATCGAAAGCAGGAGAGACGTGAGTAGTGCGCCGTTCAGATTGCCGATCATATTGATGGGAGGGAAAGGGAGACTTTTTAACATCGACTTCGTCTGTCTGAGTCCGTCATGGTTCAATGAATGTTTAATTCGATACAACGCCTGGAGATCACAGAAACGTAGGGCTACTTGAATTACGCCTCTAAGAAGAGTAGGCTGCGATGGCCGGGTCGAAGGCGTTAGTAATGTCCTGTGCGAGTTGTGTGGCCTCATCGACGAGGTCGGCCTGTAACACATTCCGCGTGAGGGGTGGGTTTGCTTGAAGAGTGTCACACGTACAGGAGCAATGGTGATCAGACCGTTGGCAAAAGAAGAGGTAGCAGCCTTCAAGTTCTTAAGATCTTGGAGGATGAGGGCAGGAAGGCCGCCAATCGGGAGGGCTTGCTACAAGGAAAACTCAGCGAAAATCTTTTGAAAACCGAGACCATATATTTACGAATGCGGGCTTCTTGACGACGATCTGAGTGAGAGCATCCAAGATGGTGGGCTCAATTGCTTCGACAGCAGAGAGGATGGTGCGGCCGTCATCCTCGGAAAGCTGAGGAGTAGCCTGGAAAACATGGAGAGTGAGTTCCCTTCATCTAGACCACACCGGAAAAGACATACAGCCACGTCCACCACGGCACCGTTGAGGGTGGTGATGAGGTTGGTGGCGTCGGTGTGAATGGCCTACGGGACTGTTTAGACATGTAAAACCAAAATGTGTATGAAAGCCATACCAGAGCGTTGACCAGAGAGCCGCCGGTCTGAGGGAATGCCACAATAGCGTTGTCGAGGGTTGTCACCTGGGCGGAAATCTTGGCGACGTCAGCCTCGACGGTGGCAGCGTCACGCTTGACGGTCAGAGCAAGGCCGACAGCAGCGACAGAAAGGATAGCGAAGAAACGCATTGTTGCAAGTGAGTGTTCAGAGCAGCGAAAGGCCTGTCATTTCACGTTGCAGCAACTCGGATTTATATGGCGGTCTACGGAAGCATGGAGACCCGTTTAGAAATGGTGTGGAAGGTTGTAGAATGGCGACAATGGGTCAGCTGCTGACTAGAACCGACTCTGAAACACATGAACGCCGCTTCAGAGCGCGGTCGTCTTTTTTCTGCGAGTCAAACCTCATGGTCGCCATCACTGGATCAGTTGAGTAGGCAGTTACAAGCGGTTACCGTGGACCAAGAAGCAGCGCTCAGGTCCCGAAATGTGAACCTATACAGTCAAGACACAAAACGTCAAAAATGAACAAAATCACGCGCAATCACCCGGCTAGCTCAAAAAGGCGAAATGCGGGGAACGTTTTCAAAAGTGTGGGGTTGAACTGGGGTTGATGAGCAAGAGCATCCAGGACTCAAAGGGAAGAGGATGGGTTGCCAGAAAGACATGTATACGCAGCAATTATCCTGTTTGCATTTTGCAGCACCCCGACTTTGCACCTGCACAACGCCGAAACACAACAAGATTCGACGCAGCGAGGAACAAAGCGACATTGTATTTTTCTTCCTGAGTGTTGCGCATCTGGAAATTGCGAGGGTTAAGGCATGCAGGGCCAGCCAGATGTCCTGCATGGTGGCCCTGGAGCCCTTTTCTAACGATCCGCAATGGCGCATCTGAACTGTGCGGGGTTCTGATTGCGTTCTGATGACAATGAAGTCGGTTATTGGTGGAACTCTGAGTCTCTTCACCGGTTCTTCACCTCGGATGCGATTTCAGTATCCGCGTTTCTATGCACTCTATGAGAATCAATGCAATTGTTGACCAACCTACATGGATGCGATCACTTACCTGGACTATCTCCGACTGAAGGCGAGCCACTGAACACACTCGAAAAGCTCAGAGACGGTCCATGTTGGGTTCTGACGCCTTTGAATGGGCGAAGTCACTCTATGAGATCTATTAATTTGTTTGTAACATACACTCAATCGAACGTGTAATCACTCGGAGGTAGCATCCTTTTTCGCCTTCAACGACTGCTCTAGCTCCTCAAACGCGGTCAAAGTAACACGTTCCTTAGATGAGGCCGCATTTTTGATACGAGTATGTTGCGGCCACGACTCTTCTGCGACACCAGAAGATTGTAGCGCCAATCTAAACACAGCCAAGGACTGCTGGTAAACTTCCAGGGACTCCTCGTATAAGTCGTAAACGCAGACGGCGCAGCCCGACATGCAGCATTCTAACAAAAGCTACGTAAAACCCTGGATTATAAAGAGCAAATGGCAAATACCGTCAGACTGCGGAGGTTTCGGCTCATGCGGTATCTCCAGCCCACGGAAGTATCGATTCACGTCTTGGGTGACTCCAGAAGCAAGATACGGGCCGTCAGCCGCTGCATCGGATTCCCGCGCTCGAATGTCTCGCTGCAAGGCATCTTTCCCTCGAAGTGACTGTTCTAGCCGGCGGTAACGAAGGGAAAGATTTTGGCCACCGCGTGTGGGTCTCTTCATACGCTGTATTGCACCAGCATCTAAGGTGATTGAACGACAGTTCGAGATACAGCCTGAGAGCCGGAGACGTGAAGCAAAAGCATAACGTCCAATTGAAGGCATTCAGTTCATGGTATTTCTCCGTCGTGAGTTTGTCAAGCTATTTGCGGCGGTACAGCCAGAGCTTTAGCACCCGCGACGCGTCACACGTACGGAGACTCGAGAGGAATCGGAGGTGGTCGTTCAAGATCAAGGATGGTGTCACGGTATGTCACACTCGCTTTTGCCTTCGTCCCGCATCCTCCATTTTGAGTACTCGCGTCGAAGTCATGGAGGACCTTCCCCTACATATTCTGGAGGAGATCATGGAATTATCGAACACCTTACCTCTAAGGCCGCCCCCTAATCAATGGACGATCCTGGCTTCCTTCTTCCTCACATCCACATCCACCTCCACCGGAATGCACAAAATTCTATCTCTTGCCACTGGAACCAAGTGCCTCCCTTCCAACCGACTCCCCGAAGATGGGGAAGCCGTACATGATAGCCATGCTGAGGTGCTTGCTCGACGCGGCGTTGTCCGCTGGTTTCTCGAAGAAATAGCACGATTTCAAGAATCCCAAGTCTCCCAGTGGATCCATGCTTGCGATGACGGAAAATACGCTCTCAAGGATGATGTTAGATTGTCACTCTATGTCTCAACAGTCCCTTGTAAGACCCTCGAGACCCGTATATCATCGCTGCGATTTCAACATGTGAAGGTGGAGATGCTTCCATGCGATTTCTCTCTTCCTCTCAGGATGAGGAAATGGCTGCTCTGAAAGATTCCGCGGCTCGACTTCCTTCTGATCTCACTGCGGCGACAAGGGGACGCGATAACTACGCACTCTTTGGGGCTCTACGAACGAAACCCGGCAGAGCAGACGCTCCTTCCACCGCATCCATGTCGTGCAGCGATAAAATCGCGTCTTGGAGCTACCTTGGCGTCCAAGGAGCTTTGGGTGCCAGATTCTTGCGACCATTGTATATTCATAATGTTATTATCGGTGAGGTCCCTGCTCATCTACGTTCGGTCGTGCGAGAAGACTGTGAGCGTGGGCTGTGGCAGCGGCTTGAGGGTATCCCAGGTATTCCTACCCGTCTCATGATATCGCGCAAGGACCACATACGTCTTGCAGGCTGCGGCGAATACTCCCTACATCCTTTGAAGGTTCAATTTACCGACCTGCCTTTTTTACACGCACGGACCATGGTACCCGAAGTGCGCAATTCGTGTAACGACTGTGGGCCCGATAAGTCTCTCACACTGTAATCTCAATTTGACGTACCCTAGCATTGTGGTGGATAGCCGATTCTAGCAGACTTGCAGAAATCATAATCAATGGTTTCAAGCGCGGAATTGCCCCGAAACACCGGCACAGGGAACTATCCAGGTGGGCCCATGTCTTGACCTCTGTGTGAATAATTTACATCCCTGAGCTATTCTTTGAGTAGACCTCAAGCCTGTCGAAAATCTATGCTGCATTTGTACAACGAAACTCTCGGAATCTGTGGACTTCCTCCTGAACTGTAAACTCCTCCAGAATCTTCGGATCGAAACCCTGTTCTCATGTTGTCCAGTGACTTGCCTTACAGCACAGTGAAACTCTCGATGAACGAATATCAGGCAGCAAAACAGAGTCTCGTCGGCCCCCACTGCCGATTTTCAGGCTGGATTCGTGGCTCCTCTATCCTGTTCGAAGTACGGCAACAATCCAACACCGACAAGAGCATTAGCGGAATATCATAGACTATATACGTGTCTAGTCGTGCACAGGAGAATAGAACAACATGCTAATTAACGTTTCGTGAAAAATAGATCGGGGGCATTATACATTCGTGGTCGTCACAGGGAGATCCAATTCATTATTCGTTTTTCTTTGCTTGGAGTTCGACAGCAGCCGTTGTTTCAGGGAGTTCGAGCTCGGGAGGCTCTCCATGAATAGTGTGTTTTGCGATCATTATGGGAGGTGAATCTTCTGCAGATGATTGACCATCTTCGCTGGGGACATTGCTGACCCCTGGTGTGCCGAGGGGAGTTTCGAGCCCGGACCGAGCATTGCTCTCAGCCAACTCCTTCCGTAAAGCTTCTAGCTCCCGTTCGAATCTGAGAGAGCGGATTCTCAGCAAACGCTCTGAACAACCATTTAACCAGAAGAGACTTACTTGCGACCAAAGACCTCAATATAAAACCCGCCACCGTTCCAAACGCTGACAGAAAGAATCAGGATAAGGAAGGCGCCGCTCCAGAAAGGGCTGTCATAGAGCAAATAGACGGCAGGTGCTTCGGTGAGGACCCCATACACTGCGAGGCGATTATATTGAATATAATGATTTTCAGGGAGGGAAAAAGCGCACCCAGCTGGCCAGCCATGAACGATACCTCGCGATATGCGGGGGGAGTCGAGGACAGCATGCGACCAATCATCCCGCGCTTATCGTTGAGAAGGAAGGAGAATGACGTCGTACGTTGGCCGGATTCTATTTTTTGACGACGATCGACAAGGATGAACTGAAGAGGCCGCTTCAGTCGATATCTCGTCAAAATGTGCGAATTCCTTACCTTCCAGTACAATATCTGCCAACTGAGATCTGCGACGTTGTCAGAAGTTTTCAAAAGAGAAACAAACATGACACACATATACCGCCACTCAAAAGCATAGCTCGTAACGGATTGAGGTGTGGCACCTCGAGGAGAGCAGGGAAACGGAGCTCAGCCGAGGGATAGAAATGGCTTCGAGTTCCAGAGATGAGCAAAAATACGGATCGGTATGGGGGGGACCAACCGTATCACAGTGAAAGTGAATGGAGCGTAGATATGGATAAATAGGGAAGTAACTGCACCACCATGAATCAGAAAACGGTTCCAATCATACATGATAGCTTGTATTCACCTTTGTCTATATCGTGGAACACCAAAGAATTCCGCCAAGTGATGACCGCACTTGCGAGAGACCCATGAGAGAGACAATAGCAGGCCGTAAAAAGGGCGGGGCTGAACGGCAACACCCAGAGGTAGATCAAGTTAAGTATGCTGACGTAGTAACACAGGTCGAACAAGAAATCTATACTCCTTAGGTAGACGCAAATCAATGTAAAATGCCACTTACAGTGCCACGCGCGTTTCTTGTAAAAATAAACGCGAAGGGGAAGGAGATACAGAGCTGAAGGCCATATCCATTCAGGATCACGCCGGGCAGCGCACACAGAAACGCGTACCTTGAAGCGTATACGAGACATGAATCCATCTTGCGCGTGTAGATGTAAGAATCAGAACAAAAAAGGACGCGAAATTACGCACTGTGGGGCGAGACCAAAAAGCAGGGCAGAAGAGACAAGAGACATCACACCAAAGAAGAAACTGAATACGGGATAAATCCATCACTTTGCCTGGACGTGTATCGTCAACACGCACCTGACTTTCTCCCTCGTTCTCACAACTTTAGCAGACTGCCACGAACTGGACAACTTGGTCATTCGGCTTGATACCTGGTTCCATAGTTGAGAACCGGAGTAAAGTTTGGAATGAACACACGCACTCTGAGCCGAAAGCTCTTGAATTCGCGCTCAAAATTCTCAGCAAGCGCGTCCCCAGAGAGGTCCCGAATCTTGAAAGTTTCCTCAGCCCTCATCTTCAGGCGGTCGCTGTGTTTCTGGAGTTTCCTCTGGAGCAAATCAACGTGAGAGTCGAAGTATGTTTCGACAGTGTCTAGTTTCGCGTCAGTGCGTGCTTGCCACTTGCAGCGAGCGTTATTGAGGATACCAAGGAGAGTGAACGCGCTGGTCCAATCAGACATTTCTTCTCGTCTAAAGCGTTCGAAAGAGCCACTAAATGGCCCGCTGAAGTAGTCTTTGGACATTGTTCGTCGTTTGCCGTCGACCGGGACAATGGGCAGCAAAGCGGTTGTGGTTGTGGTCAAGAACGTGCTGATTGCCAAAACGAGAATCCTTTGCCGCGTCCTCGACACGCACCGCCACCGCAAATTTCCGAAGCCCCCTATTGGTTGCAATACGTTTATTCGGCCTTATTATCGACCACAGAAATTGGGAGACAGTCAAATTCCTCTGCTGTTTGAAACCGAGAATCGCAAAGGTAGTCGTGGCAGCATGTATTCTGCGATTTTCCGATTTTCGTGCCAAAGCGTAACCATATTTGGTAATTCGGCATCTAGACCGTGATTTCCGGCGGAGTTTGAAAGCACTTCACTTACCTTCATTCCACTCGCATAACTCGAGTTTTGCTCGACGCCGACTCTCTCCTCACCTTTATATACATCCGGTATATAAAGACCTATCTACACTATGTTCGGGAAGCTCGGTTCGCATGCGCCGCGTCTTTCACCACCCTAGTTTTGAAGACGCTTCATTACAGTCCACCTCGGCATTGACGCCGTCCTCATCAGTGTATTCCTCGCTGGATTGAAGAGAAATACTGGCTTAACGTGTGTTTCTGCTGTCCTTGACTTGTGCTTAGCTCAACACGCCGTTTTCAGACCGAAGCTCGCCTCTGTACCTAACAAAGACATAAGACGTGAGTTTCCGGAATCCTGTAGTAGTCACACGCGCAATCCGAATCTCATGAATTGTTTCCAGAACTCGTACGGTCATATCTCGAATTTGGTGTGTTGAATAGACGTTCCCTTGGCTACCCTTTACTTATGTGCGACGGGAAGGGGAATACGCGTTCGATTTTGCGGTCGTCATATGTGGTGTACGTGAACAAGGTTGTCCTCACTCACTCAAATGCTCACTTGACTTTCTATACCCAGAGATCATCATCCTTCGAAAGACAACGCTGACCGCCTCCATCTTTCTCTTAATGTCCTGCATGCCATCTGTACTGTCGCATTCCATATTACATTATTCTATCCGAGGAAATTGAACACGAAGAAATGTAGCACGATCGAGCCTATTGCAAAGTCGGCGAAAGCTCTGTTGCCTGGGTCAGAGGATGATGCATCCTGATATCATTGACACTGCGCACCGTTCCGGAGACACGTCTTTGAATTCATTTTTGTTTTGAGGATTCACTTGGGAACGGAGCGACGCGGTTAAAACGAATTGGCCAACTGTGCTTCCGAATCTGCGCGGGCAATGAGGAACGCTGAACAGAGTGTAGTGCGCCACGTACCCGGACAGAAAAGCGTTGTAAGGGAAGGTGGTTACGAGTACGCAGTAGGCGAATTGTACAATGCCGGAGAGCATGAGGAAGACGAGGAAAGCATCGATAAATTTAAGGCGATCCGGGGTCTGGTCGTTGTATGCCTTCCAGAGGGACTGCACAGCGGAGGACGGTGCTGGGGCCGTGGCTGGTTTCGGAGGCATAATTGGCTGAACCTTTAGGTTTAGCTATTTACGCATGGGAGAAGATGGGTTCTGGCCCAAAATCCACTACAAGTACAAACAACATTTAGTCATTTACAATGTGTCATATCCAGAACTTGTTAGGTACTGCGGCCGGAGTGTCTCCTGTTGCTGTTGGTGGACTCTGAATAATTCTAATTTCTTTGGCTGTGAACCCAATGATAACTGTACTGTATCTTGAGTTGACCTTGAGCTCATTCTTTTCTGCCATGTGGAGTTTGTCATTATTGCTTTGTCTGCCATGATTCCTCCCGTAGCCATCATGATGTGATTCTGATCCGTCGGAAAGTCTTCCTCTTGTCTTGCACCGTCATGTTCCCCTCTGCTATGTTGCGTGCCCTCTCCGTCTCAGTCAGTCTTGAAAGCTGACACCAAGCCGACTGTATCTTTTCTTCTCTGGACTTGGTCATCAACGCCGGTCTGTCTAAGCTTGTGGTTCAAAAAGCTCAGTACTAGTGGTTGTTAATGCGAATACCTTCCGACCTCATTCTTGGCGTGAACTGGCTGCGCCTCCTCCCTGATAAATTATAATTTCCCTTGCCTTGTCTCGTATCTATCTCATGGACCTTCCTCTTCGGAGTACCTTTAGTCGGTGGCCCAAGTCTTGTTGCCTTTTTCTTCACACACCGTGCACGTTCGCGTCATTCGGGGTTAGGTTGAGCAATAGATCTAACAGGGAGGGTTTGGAGTTTGTGCCCCGGACCTCTCGCGTCGGGGTTAAATGGCGAGCTTTTGGACCTTCATTCAGTTTACAACCAATATATCTGCTCTGTGCTGGCACATGTTTCTTCCTTAGCACCATCTGTTGAGCTAACAATGGTTTGCCTCCGTTTCTGTTCAGATCAAGCATAACATTGTCTGAATTCTAATCCGTGAATTTTTCTGCATTGAGAGCAATGCATGGTAGCATCCTTACTGCAAAGCCTACACAATGGATGGGAAACATGAACCAGCCGCGGTGTTGAGACAATAATTCAGCGAGGACCACTGTACTAGTACTCAAGTATGCCTCATTCTACAATCGGAAGCCGGCTGAGAAGGCGGAAATCGATTTAGATGCAGTGCACACCAAAGAAACTTATAAGCCACTGTTCTGTCAAATTTTCGTCGAGTCCCACAGGTTCAGCCACCCGCCTCGGAGAGGCCTAATCCAAGTCATTAAAGGATTGACGTGGAGGAACGCGAGCAAGTGAACTTGGAGAAGCTAAAGCCAAACAACACACGCTACAATCCAAAAAATCACTTTCACCAACCCGACGCGACTTGGTGCTTTGGGGTCGGGATATGAGCTGGCTATGGCGTTCACGACATGCGTTGACGCGGTTCAGAAGACCTTTAATACCGCGCGGGACCAGAGGCGTTGCAGGGCAATTCGACCACCAGCCTCTCCCATTACCATACAAAATTGAGGATGGTCTGGGAGACTTTCTTCCACCGCCCGCTCTTGAAGCAGTTGCTATGGAGTATCAACTTGGACTTTTGGCGCGTCTGACTGACGAAGTTCGAAGTAAGGAACCGCTCTCTGCTTGACTGTCAACTTCGACCAACATTTTTCGCCCTTGTTCAGACACTGATATTGAGGATGCATCGGTGACCCAAATAATCATTAGCACCGCTCCATCTCGAGACAAGACACTTGCATTCAATTACGCCAGTCTTGCCCTCAATAACAGCTTCTTCTTGGGGCAGCTTGTGCGCACACAGTTTCATTCTAATAAAATTCACTCATGAAAGCTCTTTCCAGACGCCCAATATCAACGATACGCTCGAACCTGCCATCTATCCGCCTCTCTACCTGCAAATCCAGACGGACCATGGCGGCTTGGAGCAACTAAAATCAGCATTCTCTGCTGCCGCCATGGGCATGTTCACTTCCGGGTACATATGGTTCGTGACAGACAAATATGGATCCACCTCCATTCTTCCTACCTTGGGCCCTGGAACCCTCCTTGTCCGCTCACGAACCTACGCCGCAGAAGGCTTCCCAAATCTCTACCACGGGATGACCGCCAGTCCTTTCGGATGGGACAAGGAGCAGCAATACGTCGGCAAGTATCTCGCAGATTGGGGTATGGACGGCCGGGGCGAGAGACCCCCGATACTGGATCCCAAACACATGTCCAAGTTCATGGGCGCCCTCGACGACCGCCTGCCTACCCTTCCTTCTTCCTCCAACGGAAACTACGGTGCCAACACCCCGCTGCAAACACGCTTCATGCACCTCAGTGCGCGTCGGTTCGCGGACTGGGATGCCAGCCCTCCCGGCATACACGACCCCGCCCCCTTGTCTGCACCGTCATCGCAGTACAAGCATACCGATGCGCTGCACGTCGGCGAGGTGCTCTATCCATTATTCTGCCTTCCTGTGCAGGAGCATGCATGGCTCATGGCGGGCTACGGGGTTTGGGGGAAGGAGGCGTGGTTGCGCGAGTTCTGGAACGTCCTGAACTGGCGGCAGGTCGGGCAGAGCTATGCCCACATCCTAAAACATTAATTGGTTGCGCGACCATCCATCCCCTCACTCCAATTTAACTATAGACACATGTAAGATACTAGCATAACATGCATACATTACTCACCAAGGGCATATCATTGCAGTCAGTGGGTCACCAGAAATTTCTGAGATAATCATGCATCTATACACCGTTAAGAATAAAACACAGTAGATATTACATTGCCGTATTAGTACTGAGGTTACAATTGCTTGGCTGCCTGGAGCGCGCAGAGCGCCGCTAAACACGACATTAGGATGCTTAAGACGCGAAAATAGTAGATGATGGAACACTTGCCTCCCACTCCACTTCCGTCCTTGGCCAAGCCGATTTCTACTTTCTTCTCGACCTCCTCCCCGACTAAGATACGAAGAGATTCCCGGAGGGTTTCTTCGAAATGTGGGTAGAACTCTATCAGACTGCACCGCATGAGATGAGCGAGTGGAAGCGACGAAGATCCTGAACGCACCTTCCGTCTACGCCAACACTGATCTTGTCCTCGTTTTTGGTCAACTTGTCGCTGAAACCCTTGAACACAGCGCGTCCCGTTTGAATGAGTACCGTCGCAACGGCTAGTCCACTCAATAATGCAGCGCGCCGTGCTACTAACGAGCACACCCATCGAACAATCTGCGGATAGGTTCATGACGCGGAAAAAAAATTGAGCTCAGGAATACTCACGACAGCGTCTCTTAGCGAGAGATCTGCCTCTGCGAAGCCCAGATCCTTCACCAGGACAGCACGAACGCGCTCTAGCCGCACTTTGGTATCCGCGTCCAGCTTCTCGGGGTTCTCGAGAGCGGAAAGTTGGGGGACGGGAGTCCCCTGTGGATCCGGTCTGGCTTCCGCTCCTTCCCATGCCTCTTCAACCCCGCTCATGAAGCTCGTATCAAAACCGTAATGGGTATTCAACACGACAGTGGTTTTACCGCCAAAAAGTAAGGATCTTGGAGCGGCGTCGACGAGGGCCAGCAGGATATTCCGTGTCACTTCTCCCAGATACATACCGGAAATCATCTTCTCGAAAGCTTGGAAGGTGGGATTTATGCTCTGCCGATCTAAAGCATTGTCGAAAGGAGTCGAAGGGAGATGAGACCGCTACAGTATTATTCGAATTCAGTATGAACTCGAGCGCCGAATATTCATTTTACCGTGTTGTTGAAGGCACCCCATTCAGTGTTGACCACCATTACTCCTCCGCGGGACCCAGCAGGGTCGTTGGCGAGTTTCCTGAGGTTGGCTGCCATCGCGCTGGTAAATCCACTGAAAGAGAAAAAATATGCACCACGTACAGAGATCCTCCACGTATGCGCCGTTGGTTCCGGTGCCAAATATGGCGCCAAGCACGCATCCACCCCCGGTGTATGCTCGGGATAGAAGGGCGCCAACGGTCTGATAACATTCTTAGATTTACAGCAAATGACAGGAAGCAGAGGCGCACATCATTGACAAGAGCCACACACTTGACGTGCATATGTTTCCGGTCGAACGCGTCCTGCAGGAGCTTGACGACGTCTTTTCCTATAGCATGCTTGGCAGAAAAGCCCTTGGTCCAAGTAAGAATCGTGCCCGAATCGAGCGCCGTCTGTTCCACAGGGAAGGAAAACGTCAGCCCCAGATGGACCACATCTGCATTCGGTTCTGAGTAGGGATCCTGGCCACCGTGACTTGAAGGGGGTGGATGAGATGTGAGGAATGCATCCACAGAGTCAGCGAGATAGTCTATAGCGCATTCAGATACTGTAGCAGATGGTGATTCATGCAGCCGACCAAATAGAACAGTCGCTTCTCCGGTTTTGAGCGCGTCGGAGACTTTGTACTTCTGCTGGCGCAGAGTGAACGTTTTGTCGCCATGAAGAACGACCTCGCAGACACGCCTGAGCTCGGATTACCAGATGAATCGAAAGAGTCCACTTTGTTAGCTCACATATTTGTGCCGCCGAGATCCAAAGCAAGGAATGTACTGGGACGCCGTTGAGATTCGACAACGTATTTCGTTACAACTGACTTACCCGGTCTCTGTACCGTCAGGAACACCGGTAACAAACGTCGGGCTACACAATATTCGAAAATTGGTTGCTCAAGGGTCAATCCACGCACATCATAGCCATAGGATGGTTGTAGCCACTAAGTCCGACTTTGAATTCCTCTAGAAACTGGCCGGTGAGGTCTAGCATGGTTTCGCGGCCCAGCTGAAATTGGTCATGAATGCTGTCGAGGACGTGCTGAGCATCGGCAGGCTTTGCAAAGAGGGCGGATGTGGAGGGCATGGTGGCAGAGAGTAAGAGAAGAGCAAAGTTGCGATCGATGTCCGGATTCGGGCAAAACACATGAAATTTGTGTGACGACGTTTTGATGCGCTCTTTTCTCTCATTCACCACATTGTTGACTTTATTCAAACACGTCTATCTCGTCTTTTTCAAGACTCTCGTAGGGTATCTCAGGTCTGCATACATCCGGCACGAGCCCCTTCCCTCCATCGTCGACCACAGACCAAGACACACCCCGCTTTGTGGGGAAATGCTGGGGTTGACTGTTGATCTTGAGATGATCGCTCGGCAAACACTAGTAAAAGGCTTAGGCTGCCGGAACATGTTGAACACTGAGCGAGAGACGCCGACAGTCTGGCCTGGACTCTGGCCTCGCGAAAGCGATAATATCCATGAAATACACATCTTGCCTTATCTTGTCCGACTTGAGATCATTCCGGCCTCATGACGGTTCCAGGCCACATAAGGCACGGCCCGAACTCTAGAACGCGATGCAAAACCTCTGGATTTTTCTGGCTTGAAGACCGCCAGCATCACTTGTTCTGAATCGACGAAAATCTAGTCCTTACGCGGTGCAGTTTTCTGGCTGGAACGCACGAGCACAACACCAGACACTCAATTAGCCTTGTCCTCCTCCGTATAGTCCCGCATGGCGGTGCTCGAGCGACTATTAAATCCTTGAGTTGCAAGCAGAGGTTTTCCAACAGCACTCGCATCTACACCACCGTTTGTTCCGGACCTCCGGAGGACGTTTTGACAGATGCTGTTAGCTGACATCTCCGAAACATTCCCTGGAGACCGAATCGATTCCCAGACAATCCGTCGGCGATGATGTCCTGGGGACATTCTGCGCTGAAGCTCTCCAGGACATTAGAGCCAGTTTGCTGACGGCGCTTGCCATAAATAATATTTGAATTGCTTCTTAAATTCGATCAAAATACAAATAAAAAAATGGTATTGCAAGCAACAAAAGTATACATTGAGTGGCTACACAAATGATTCTAGGAGGGAGAGGAGAAGAGGAGGGAGAGGAAGTAAATGATAATTTTCCGGAAGATGGAGAGAAAGAGAGGTGGGGAGAGGGCCGAAGCGTGTTGATGAGAGAGGCTTGGGGAGGACGACGGCAAGGACTTTGATGAAGGTTTGCATGGGTTACACTCTTGAGAAGTTTTCAGCTTGCGGCCTTGGACTCTTGCGACCGTTGTCTTGCAGTCTCAGCCTTGCACAGTGAGGTTCTTGGATCTTGCGGACTTGCGACTCTTGCCTGAGGTGGAGAGATCTTCGTGCCACAACGGACTTGAAGAGGCTTGAAGATTGAAGCTTGAAGGGATGTTGAGGAGAGATGACAGTGTCAGAGGCTTCGAGCTTCCTTCTGGGGTGTCGTGAAAGACGAGGAGTTTGGAGGGGGGATGAGGGAAGAAGACAAGAGAGTGACGTGGCAGCGGAGACCGTAATGACAAACATCACCATTGAATGATGCCACGTCATGATGCGATGTGGGGACTTCATCGTTTTCTCGAGTTCGACGCCAAATCCAGCAGCAAAAGGTTGCGTCCGCTCGAGGAACTTCATGAACTTCCTTGGAATACATTGTGCATTCAATACTAAGTCACAAGGAGTTTATTGGGGGATATAGCTACTCCAAATACAGTACTTGTTGAATCAGACGAGCTTAAGATTCCAGTATATATCTTAAGATTTGAACAACCTTCTAGGATGTCCTTCAACCATCCACAGACTGTCCCAACCACGCTTCTGAGGACATTTCGAAATTGAGAGCTGTTGGAGCTCGCAAATCATGGTTCCGAGGACATCACACCTCGGACATTATTTTGACATTTGAATAAAATGGTGGTGTACACACACATAAGCACTCGCAACTTGTCCCTTCCCTAAACATGCCCGCAACACTCAGAACTTCGATGAGGCCGTGGATGGCCGTCGAGGTATGAAAATGAACAAGCTTGTATCATCCTTGGTTGCTGACCTTGCTTGTGCTTAGGCAGCTCCAATGTTCGTCTCGATTTCTTGACACACTCCGCCGCGTACAGTATACTCATGGATGGATCCCTTTCAGTGTCGTGCTAGTCGCCGGCATGGTCTCCTTCGCCTCATACTTCACATACCGCTCGGCAATGGGTCCTACAAGTACGTGGATACCTTGCCTTGCTGTTCGCTTTGCCTACCCCGATCTTCTCAGTTCAATGGACCAAAGCCAACTCAGAACCCTGGAATACCATCCGACCCGACCAGGGTGTTAAGATGGTCGAAGTCAACCACAGGTTTAACAAAAGGTGGATGCGACCTGCCAGTGCATTCGTCCTGACTTCTTTGCTCACCACACCTTCCACAGCTGGCACCGCGATCATATTTAGAACATGATCTGGCCCGCCCGACTTGGCTGTTACGCTCTGGAGAAAGAAGAAGAATCTTGAAGAAGAAACATAAATTGTGTATCAAATAGTTGTATAATAACGGACCATCCCAATTAAAACATTCCATTTAATCATCCACAACCCCAGCGTTGGCTCCTAATTGACCAACGTGCCACAAGTCCATGCAGCTCTGTCGACTACCAAGACCCTCTTATAAACTTGAAGTTACATATTACTCTGTGCTTGCGGGGATCAAACTGACTCTTTAGGGACGCTATCCGCCACCTTCTCCAATGCAATAGTTCCTGCAAGACCAGATTCTTCAGCCTCGCCAAGCACAATGGTGTACACGGGAGGCAGATTGTAACGTTACTGCCTATAAAAATGTGCTCGAGTTCAAATATCAGCATGCAAAGCGTCATTTCACTTTTTCACAAAGAAAGTATTAGACATAGTTACCGCGGTTTACAGCACAATAGTCGACGATATACTTGAAGTGAACTCGTCAAACACACCCTCACGCTTGAGCAAAGATCTGTCGACGACTCAATCATGTTTGACATTTAGGTGTGGATGTTCGCGATTCTGAACAAACAAGATGTCCAAAAAACATGGTCCAAGCCAAGGTCGACGCGTAAGTATGAATACGCGACGGCCTGCCACAATCCAAGGTTCTAGCCTATAGTATGAAATTTCTTGTTCGATCCCAGATGTCCGGAGCCCAGTCGAGAGGGCACATCATCTCTAACCAATCCTGCTCATGCTCGTATCGCCAGGGATTTACCGTCTACCCCTGCTCGAGATCGATGCGGCTGAAGGTGTCGATAGTCGTCGTTGTCGAATTAACGCCTCTGATGGGGACGAAGGTTATAGGTTTCGTCGCCGTCTAAAAATCATGTTTTCAGGGCTTGAGAGGGAGAATGGTCGAGATATAGTTACACACCTCGTCTCGTTCGTTCATCATTTGGGCATTCCCCAAGGTGGTTATGCCGGGACCCAGTATGACTTCGTCTCTGCGGGAAAGACCTTGGCGCACATTGAGACTGTGATTACACGGGTGAGTAGGCTTCGAAAAATGTCCATCAAAGCAACACTCACGTCCCAAGCACAGAGTTAACATAAAGCTTCCCAACGATCATGTGGAACGGGAGCCAGTACTGGTGCCGAGGGATAGCGACGTTCAAAACCAAAAACATAATTTGGGCAATTCTGATACCCAGATGGAAATTCAGTGACTGCGAAAAGGCGAGCACTCACGCTGTGAGTACGCCTCTACTGACGGCGTAGAGTATCAGAGTATCAACAAGTTTGTTCGAACTACGGACTATTTGAATTGCGTATATTTCAGTGGACGGAAAACGCACGAGGGCAAGCTACTGCGTTTGATGTGAAGATAGTAGGATAGTGCCGCCGTGATTACAACGTCGTTGAGTGCGGCGAGGCCTTGCACCAGACCACTGACAATCTAAGGTACGGTTCTCATTACAGTCCCTGTACGAAGTTGCGCATCTCCCTTACCAGAAAACCCCGAGTGGAGATGGAATCGAGGGCGGGATTCTCGAATCTGAGTCAAGTAATTAATACTCATACCGCTCGCACAATTGAACACAGAACGTACAGGTGGACAGTGGTGTCTGATCAGCATGATCAGAGTCAGCGTTCCCGACGAAAAACAGTATGATTCCCGGGGCTTACAGATTCCTAACGCTGCAAAGAAAAAAATCAAGTTATATGTCAGGAAAACAGGTCGAAAGCACTCACCGAATGTGGCAACGGCCAAGATCGACTGTAGAGAAAATGAGTTTGAAGTACATTCGAAGAGAGAGAGGAATGCTGACGATGCAAAGTGTGATTATCATGCTTCGGCTGACTGTAAGGAGTCCAAGATAAATCGATTGAAGCATCGAAGCAAAGGGCGTTTTACCTTGCCATATCGTATGGGAGTAGAAGCTGGACGGGATAAATCGCTTCAGCATCGGGAAACCGCGTCAACATAGACGCTCACCATTGTGCAATGAAAGTGAGTATTGTTACGACGAATTTCTCGGCCTACACCAATCGAGTCAGAGAACTTTATTCCAAACTGAATGTTACTGACTGTGAAACTCCTGTGATATAATAGCGAATCTGTGATCCGTCTGGAGGTAGAGGAAGTCGATCTTACCAGGTGATATCAACACTAACGCTTCTATTGAGCACGCCGAATACGAAGACATAGAGAACGTGAGCCGAAAATATTGTGGTAAGTGTATCGAGTATCCTTGACAAATTTGTGGGCGTTCATATCGGACAATAACACATTGCTTGGAATACCAACCATAAAACTGCAACCTAAGCAGGATATAAGGACAGTGATTGCGAGACCGGGCCATTAATTACATACCGTGGCTTTCAAGGCCAAACGATCTTGAACATATCTTCTGAAGTACAGAAATGCTTGAAGGACAGAAACACCGTATAATCTGGATTGACTTGAGTAAACTGTCGAGGGAAAACGATGTTGAAGAGTCACGTCGTAGCCAGAGCAAAGCCAATGAAAGTAGTCGCAAAAAGCTCTTTGAGAACAGAAGTAAAGGCAGCCAATTGGGCGGCAGCTGCTGCAGCAGCCGCCGAAGAAGAAGAAGGGGAAGAAGACATGAAGCAGGAAGCAGGAAGAAAGAAACTAAGGGAAGAAATGTCAAGCGCAAGGCGAACCTCGCAGTATATATGTAGATACCGATGCTCGAACGTGTTTATGCATCAATCAGATCCACAAAGACTTCAATACGGAGGCGAAATCAATGAGAATCAATGCTATAATGGAGTTCGCAAAACTTGGGTAGGCGCGCGCTGTCATTGGTTGCTAAGTTACCTCAGGTATCTCGCCCAGAGTAGTAATAAGTATTGAACTTGCAAGTTAGTAGGTCGGTTCATACTCCGGCGACTTGAAGAGAAATGGCTTGACGAGTATTCCATGGTAGGTAGGTAGGTACATGGAGTGCCAAGCTTGAAGATCGTCATGATTGTCGAGCTAATCAAACGAATAGTGGTTGGACAGATTGACACCTACAATCATTGTAATAGAGAAGAGGTTATCATTCGAACGAAACTGTTTCAAACAGCTATTTCAGAGAGTGAGGTAAACTCAGGACGTGGTTGCAACCACAGCCTTCGCCCAACATTCAGCAAAGGGATAGATTGACGTACCGCTTCCTCTATTATACAACAGTACAGATCTCGGTTCAAATCTTCACTATCCCAGCCTTTCGAGCTGCCTCGTCAGGGAACAGTGAATACCTTTTGCACGCAACACTCCATTCAATATTCCCTGCAACCGAATCCATTATTAGCTCGCAATAACGTTCGACATTCGCTGCCAGATCCATGTCGCCATCTTCTGCGAAGGTGAGCAGCTTCTTGTGTTCCTTGAATCGAGTGAGGGCCGCAGTAAACTCTCCTGCGGTGTAGTCGATAGCCGCCTGGGTTTCTCCCACTTTCAACGAAGTTGCGGGATCGTGCATCGCGACGTTAACAAAGTTGTGTGTGGCGCCATCCTCGAGATACTCCTTCCTATAAGAATAGAGGTCCTAAAGTATATCGTGAGAGGCGAAAACGTCGAACACAGCCGACTGGCGCGAACATTTGCTAACAACCCCATGTCTAGCCCCGCTTGAACCATGATTTGAATGTGTGCGTTTTTAAGAACGGGTTCCTCGAGCATATCGAGTTTCCAAATCCATAGAGCCAGTTCGTGAAATGGCAAGGCGCCGAGGGATTTCCTGCGCGTATCCAGATACGACTGCACGGGGATCGGATTGCTTTCACTGTATTTTTCACGGTCAAGAGCCTCTTGAACCACTCCCTCGGCGGAAAGAATATTGCTCGCGATATAGCCGGCTCGATATGGAAGGTCTAAGGCTGCGAGCACCTTGTTTCCCAAACTAGTTGACAGCACATCCCGTATCAGAATTCAAACCAGTTGCAAGAGACTGACACTTACTGTTGGAGGATAGCAGCAGGGCCTTCTTTCTTCTGTGCTCCCTGGGCGGGCACTTGAAACGCATCGACAAATTCGGCCGCCCACTTCCTCGAAACTTCGCTCGTGGCAGGCGGGTCACTGCAACATTATGCTGAGCCCCCGATATTTCACAGATCTGGCCATCGCAAAGGTAAACTCACTCACGTCAATTGCTCAAGAATCAGGAACATCATCAGGCTTTCCAAGCAGACGTGCAGCTGTGCGGCGTCAGCTGTTGGGAACGTTCGCGCGACAAGCAGAGGCAGTTCTGAATACTTCCATGCCTTGAAATGTCGGTCAGATTGGACGGCATAGGACGTGCGTGATACCCCGATGCCCACCTTCTTGTGCGACGCGCTCAGGAACGAGGCTTCCTCAACCCACTTTTGAAAGCCAGCGTCGAGGGTGTCGAAATGAGGGTTGAGAGGCTTGCGATATTCCTCTACAAAACCCAAGAGGTCAGGGATTCGGTATTCTATGGTCATTTGAGGGCGAAAGCTCAGTGGGATGTTCTGTCGAGAGTATGAGCGTTTTGTATGGAATGACCCATTGATTTGATCATGGAAGCTAGATACTGATGGGGCACGGTGTGCAAAATGCGAGAAAGAGGGTCTGCACTGAACGATGACCAAATGCAATCGATTGAAGAACTTTGGTGTGGACGAAAAGGATTGTAAGAGCATCCGTGCACTAACAGCCCGAAGGGAAAGATCAATGCATCATGATCCATCCGGCACTACCCGGTGTCAACCCAACCTTGACCTTGAACCGAACGTTGTTGGTCAACCCCAGTGAAAACGTCGGGCAGCCGGATCGAGCTGCCTCGAACTTCCTAGAACTTTTTCTCAAGGTCCCAACTGGTTCGACATTTGGCCGAGAGCTCGATCTGGCTCGAAGGTTTTAGCATTACATATCGAGCTACTTCGAACTGTGTGGAGCGAGATGTATACACTATGGAAATACATGCTATTTTTACTGCGCTAGCCCGACCGCCACTGCTGCCCGGCTGCCTCAGCCCCGCCCCACCGCCCACTTTCAACGCCATGGGACTCATCACGGCTTCCGGCCCCTTCCTCACGCCAATGGTATTATTGCTATCGTTCCCCGCCACTGTGGTCAATCCCGAAGATGCGTTAGATAAAGAAAAACGGAGGGAAATAGAGACGAACCTGCAGTAAACCGTTCAATCAAAAGAAAAGCGGCCAAGAACATTTCTATATTGGGAGGAAATTAGTTTACGAAGGCACATGTTACTTAGATGATGCAAGCTCACCCAGGTCGACACGGGTTCCAGAGATGCCCTATCTGCAGCCAGAGTCAGCGTACAGACAAGATTTAGGCGATGTTCTACTAAGCTTGGATGAAGCAACATATACATCGGAACCAGGTCCACAGCCTGTGGCGAAGCGTGTAAGCGGTGCTAAATTGCGCATTGAGAAGCCTTACCTTGACAGAGAATGTAGTCGCAGCTCTCTCCAACTCTACATTCCCCCCGGCCCCACAACGCCGGCTAGAAGGTACTGATAAGAGAGCCGTGAGATAAGTGAAGACGGAGCGCAGAACTAAACAAACCTACCTTGAAAGTCTGAATCAGCGTGAGGCGGCGATATATCATATCTGCAAAGTGAGAATGAATACAAAGGGGTACTAGCCGTTGATTCAATACGTACTGGGATGAGCGCGGGAAACACCGCAGGCGAAGCGACAAGGAAAAAAAAAAAGAGGAGATAGGGCCCATACGAGTACTAGATTCTGCACGGCTATCGAGTTGACGATGTAATTAGGTCTAGGCAGATAGAAAGAGAACTGAGTTAGCGGTGCGCTGTACGAGACTGAGAGAAAAGAGGAAGTGTGGATCGAAGTGAGCCCAAGATGCTGCAGGAGTTGACTGTAAAACTGAATCAGCTCCGAGGTATAATACCGACTGCGCGCCGCAAATGAGCGCAAGAAAAGGTGATGAAGGCCGTACTCACTAACGGCGAGCGCCCCGCAATCAGCGGCTAATCAGGTGGCGAACGAAGTGAGGTAGACGTGGAGAGAACAGAGCGAAGTGAAAGATGGGATAATGAGCCAGATGGCGGCAGCACGCGGCGACGACGACGGGGAGGAGGGCGCCAACGACAAGAAGACTTTGGATTTCGGACAAAGCAAAGGGAGATGGTGGTGGTAAGAAAGAAAGAGAGATGCGTGGGATAAAACACAAAAACAAACAACTTTGTGTGTTTTCTCACGGGCTCTTTTGGACTTGACGGCGGGGGTTCCCGGTTTTGACGGCGCGCAAGTCATTCTGCGGTGAGCGCACAGTGTTTTGGCGCGAACTGATATTAGAAATGTTGACAAAAATTCGAGGAGGTTCGATATAGTTCTATTTGTTCGAGGCAGCTCGATCCGGCTGCCCGACGTTTTCACTGGGGGTCAACCTTGGACTCGCATTCCACGCTCATACTGATCGACCAGGCGCAACAAAGATCTGACTATACCGCCCATCCGGAAAACGCTGACTTGCTGTCATGGCACCGACTTCTGCGCCGAATTGGATGAATGGGAAGCTGAACTCGAAATATTCCAGCCACAAGTCGGTTGCAAGAAACACCGGGACGTCGACAGCTTCAGAAGTCGATGATTGTCTCGGATTATATGCTCGTATGCAGCTTGCCTATCTTTTCAGCTGACCAGGCGTCCAAGATTCTCCGAGATCTGTCGAATAACTTTGACCCGCATTGTTGCCCAGTCCCTGACTTGCGGAACGCGCCGAGACTCTGATCATGCAAATTGGACGGGGAGTCCTCCCTCCTGCTCCCAGCTGCGCTTTGCGCTTCCTCCCTCTCTAGCCACCCTCGTGCAATGCGATTCGCTCTCTATGTGCTCTCTCACCCTTCTGGCACCATTCACCGCCGCAGAAGCGATTGACATGCTTGGTCCACAAACTCTTCGACAAACGAATTCCAGTCACCTCGCCGGAGTTGCCACCTGACTCCCCAATATCCAGGAACTCCTTCAAGTTGTTCTCGCCATTCGCGATGCAACCTTGCTCTGGCCTATAGCCTTCGCTTCGCTTCCAGATTGCTATCTTCCAAGCCCTTCTACCGACCAGCCAGCCACCTATAAAACTTCTTTTCAGTTCGGCTCTTAGGACCGACTCGTTCTTCATCTGATTCTTCCTGGCTGCGCCTGTCTTCAGATTACAACCACGTCAGATTCCCACCGAAACCTTCTTTCCCGTCGGTCCCTTCGTTCCTTTTCACCTCTCGCATGGCTCGCCCGTGAAGAACACCGCTCACGAATATGGTCCGTCTTCTTCATGGGATTGTCCTGTCGCATCGGACGATTGCGTGGAAGAATACCGCTCGCGGAGTGCTTGTGTACCTGTTCCCTCGATCCTCAAATCCTTGTCATCCATCTTATTCTGGGGCTCCGAATACCTTTCTAGACCCACCATTCACGCCAGCCACCCCACATCCCCGCCGATATCAAGTTTTCTAGTCCCATTCTTCGGAATGTGTGAATCAATTAACACTGTTGCTGCCACAGTGTTGTCTAGTTTCAGAGCTCTGAACCTATGCCGTATTGCAGCTCCCTCTTCGCATGCAGCCTGCCTCCTCATGTTAACTCCCGAACCTCTGGGACCCAGCACCATTCTATCTACGTGTGACTGGCCTTGTCTTCATCTCAAACTACCAACTGGAAACGGCCCACGAGTTTCTAGCATCGAGCCACAATCATATAACATCTCTCACAATCAAAATTCTGGGGACCTATGGTTGGGCTTCTGACAAGCATGCATCTGCTGTAGGCCTCATCTGCAAACTCACTCTGCAAGTAATTCTTTCAGTAACCCCTACTCAAACCTTGCTCGAGTCCATGGCCAAGTGACAACAACTTGAAGCTGGCCCCCCACGTTCACAAATAGCCCAAGTTCCCTAACTTCAGCCACCACCACCATACTTCAAGATATCTTCCCTCGAGCAAGCAACCGAAGCCACTGGATCCTGACGACATGTGTCAGTGATTGCATGTCCGTCTTCTCAGACTTGTGCGCAACTTCTGCGGGTCCGTTTTATTTTTGCTCAAGTCTGGCTTGTGACCAAACTGCTTTAGCCAAAGACTGGTGTACAAAAATCTCTCTACATGGCAGGGCATGGGATTCAAGATTCAAAAACGAGACATTGGGGTTGCATGGGAAGGCCCCACCCATTCAGTTGTGGGAGCACGAAGCTCCGGGCAGCTGTCCGAACGTCCATTGGAATAGCGACCGTGGATGTCTTTTCAAACGCTGCCAACAGGGACGGTGTTCGTAGTCTCTTGTTTTCTGTGTCTTTTGTGGTTTGTGCAATGTCCGTACCGCTCTGGCTTTGCCAATCTATCCTCGGGAGTGGGTCGACAGGTCGCGACACGCGTACTTACGCGTGACGTGCGTCGTGCAGTATAGGCCCGGAGAAATGGGTTGATAGGCCCGGGAATTTCAGTTTGATGCTCCACAAACACGTTGATTGTCCCATTTCCCTGCCTCCTGGCGAAAAACCCAGTGGCCAATCTTCGCCTTCGCGATTGTCTCTTCGAAAGCCTGAGGGTCACTGACTCGTGCCTAGAAAACTCTGGGAGAAGAAAAAGTTGTGTGCGATACGGCAATATCGGTATCAAATGTATGACTGATGGAATTACGGCACTATTAGGGATCAAGAGTGTCAAGGTTCTTATAAACAACGTACATCATCGGTACCAGTGACGCACTTTGTACCCCAAACCTTCATCGTCGTCATACCGCAGAATGTCCAACGGTACGCAAAGCTCAGTCTCTGACACAGACAAGACGAGACCGACGGTGGCCAACAAACGTTCCGATTTCAACCTCGAAAGAAATCCGTTTGAAGAGTCCTTTTCTACTCCCAGCTCTAATCTGCGCAACGAATCCAAATCTCCCGAAAATACCGCGCAGAAAGAGTCTACCCATGCCCGACCTTCATCCCCACCGCGGCCGACTCTCCCGCCTCTTGCAGCCATCTCATCGCCCGCAGATCACTCTCAGTACAACTGGGCCAATTTCAATTCCCTGCGATCTGGCCCGCTCTCTCCAGCCATGCTCGCTGGGCCACAATCCAACTCCGACCATCCCCCGCCTCATCTGCAGTTCGACCCCACCTCCTTCCGCACAGGTCTCACCCCGCGCACCGGACTAACACCTCGCACGGGTCTCACTCCCGCTACTGGTCTTACTCCGATTGTCGGTGGGCCTTCTGCGTTCCCTCCCACCCCCGGTACCGCCGCCTTCATGGCCGCCATGACCCCCAACACCATCAATGCACTCACTAGTGTTATAAATGGTACCGCCTCATACCCTTCCGCTCCAGATGAGTACAATCCCGCCGCCGCCGCTGCGAATGCCGCCACCGCCGGTGCCGCGAATGGCTTGTTCCTTCTTTCCCAAGCGCACCAAGAGCTGACCAAGCGCGAGGAGGCCGCGCGTGCTGCCCCCCAGTCCACCGTCAATGGTAATGCTACCAATGGAGCCGCTGCACCTCCGCCGCTGACCAATGGCAAGCGAGGCACGAAACGTAAAACCTCCCCATTGGTCAACAACACCCACATTGCAGCACCAGCGCCCCCTCCACCTCCGCTCGCAACGCGCAAGCGGGCCAGGGCGTCCAGCAGCTTTTCGTCTAGTCGTCGCAAAGATGAAGACGAGGACCTCGACGACGACGACGATGGGTCAATCGATAGCGAGGAAACTCATGTGGAGGGCTTGAATGGCAATGGTAGAGCTGCAGGCGGCGGAGCTCGCAATGGGAACAAGAAGCCTGAAACAGAAGAAGAGAAGCGGAAGAACTTTTTGGAACGTAATCGGCAAGGTTAGTTTTCCCTCATCCAGAAAATTGGCATTGCATTGACCGCGAATGCATAGCTGCCCTTAAATGCCGACAACGGAAAAAAGCATGGCTTGCTTCTCTACAAACCAAGGTCGAGTTCTTGCAAAATGAGAACGAGCGGCTCACTCTGCAGCTCGTCGCATCGCGGGAGGAAATCTCACGGTTGGGCGCGCTGGTAGGTGCCGCTGCGGCGGGACCGCAGCCTTCTGGTGGAAGTGCGCCCGTAGCGGTCAACGTCAGCGTCGCCAAGGGCGGTGGCGGTGGCGGGGCCCGGGGTGGATATGGTTATTGAGAGTTTCTTTCTTTTGGGGTAAGGGGAGGGGAGTGACTGTGTTTTTCTGCGTGTCGATGCAGGTCGACGAGCGCCTTTCTTTCGCATTTCTTACACTGTTTCTTGTTCCGCTATAGCCTTGTTCCGTCTCCGCCCCCGACAATACACGCGTCATAAGCGGGCGGACCTGAACAGGCATGGGGTTCCCATAGGCACCCACCTTTGTATCCACCACCGCACACCCTGCCACTCGCACATACTGTTATCGACATGCACACAGACGCACAGACGAAGAAGACGAAATCGAAAAATACACGGACGATTGATCCAGTTCGCCTTGTTGTCACCACCATACGTAGTACTACATATTCCTATTCGTATCGTATCATATCCATGCCAGTCGTGTATGTATGTACATATGTACAAAGACTCTATGCATATTCCCCACAAATTGTAACCGTGGTTTGCAATTCCAGAAACAGTCGACTCTTTGATCGCTTTTGACGCACGCTAGATATTGTATACTTAGGAAGACGAGACATGCTGGCCAAATTCACTTGGGATGGTCAGGATACGAGGACATGACGGCGATCTGCGGCGGACCATGACCCAGAGCTGAATTGTGCGAGTGTGATATGGCAGGCGTGATCTACCGAAAATCGAGGACGAACGCCTCCACATCATCGCATGCCGAGGGTAGTGGACGCTCAGGGCTGATTGAAGACCGAGTCCGGCGAGCGGAATGTCAGTGGCTTCAAGTTGTGAAGCGCCCACAAGCGCAAATACTCCGTGACATGTTTGTCAATGTTTTGCCCTGCGTATTTACTTTGGACCCACTATTGCCCACTTCCATGTCCACTGCGTTCATGTCTAATGACATTCCTCCCTACGAAAGGCGACCACTCCCTTTCGATCGCCTTGACGAGGCAGCTGTTGCGGCCGCGAATGAAGCACAACTAGCGGCTCGAGAGATCGCCCTCAGAACACCCCTCCAGTCAGGCCTCCAGTTTACTTTGAAGCTAGAAATTCCGGCGCAAAATGCGGCCCCAAATGCTCGAAAGCTTCCCGTTATCTCTATTTCAGATTCGGCGACTGTCCGACTTTGCGAGGAACTGCAGCAGGGAATCGACGGGTTCTCTCAAGTCTGGACGGCCGAATATGGCGAAAAATACGAAACACGGTTGGTTTTGAAGATAATACAACCTTCCATTTGTCGCGGTATCCCTTCGGACCGCAGGGACGAATACTTTGACCCATGGGACCTAGCACACAATGAGGCCTGGGTTTATCGACATTTGCCGCATATTCAAGGCACTTTGATCCCGTATTTTTTTGGCCTTTCGACGGTATGGTTTCGTTTCGATGTTACGTCCTTTTCCTCATCGCCAGTTCATCAGATAGTTACCCCGTGCGGGGAGGAAGCTTGGGTCCTTGTGTTAGAATACATCCCTGGTCTAACAGGACACAAGATAAACGACTCGACACCTGTTTCAGATATCCGGGAATTTGTATGTGTTCGTCCTACTGCGCATCGCGTGTCTAACTTGTGCCGGCTTAGTGCACCCTCGGTGCTTCTGCTGTAAAAGAATTCATTCTGGGCGGTTGGAGCTTGCGCGAAATAAGGTCCCCCAATTTCATTCTCACCGGCCACCCTGGTTCGCGGACAGTGGTCATCATCGACCTTGCTCTATCGGAGCCTTTGAACTCCTGCGATTTGACGGAGTTTACTACCTATCAGATGCAGTCATTCTTTTACGCTCTCGCCTTCGGTGCGACTGACTTCGACCCGGAGTTGCTTACGTGGGCGAAGGAAAATTCCCTCATTTTCTGATGATTTGACTCGAGCCTTGTGCAAGAAGACAGCACAAGTGGTCGCAAATTCCAGAATACTTTCATTTGCCTTGACATTGCTCGCCCTACGCAGTTGAAGAGGGTTGCATGGAACTTGAGCCAGGGAGTTTAGGCATCTTGTGGGCGTTCGAGCCGGAACTTTGAGAAGAGCTTAAAGGACTGGAGGTGGCCCCCCGAGGTCCGACCAAGGAGGACCAGGGAGGACCACGGCGATGACGGTTGGATGAAGGTGTTTGTCAAGTTTCGAATTCAAGTTAAGTATCATTGGTCCCAGATCCAGCTTGTATTGGGGCCAAACTTTGAAACGAGCATGTTCCATGACCCAGAGTTGAATTGTGCTAGACTCTACTAGTACTTACTGTACTTGACAACCTCGAAATCGAGGAAGAGGCGCCTCCACATCACATGTCGTTCGAGGCTCAATGCTCAGGGCTGATTGAAATTTGAGGCCCGAGTCTGGCGAGCCTTGAGCGGGATGTTGGTGACCTCAAGTGATGAAGGCAGTGAAGCGCCCACAAGCGCAAATACTACGTGACATGTTTGTCAATATTTCGGCCCGCGTACTGTCCACTGCGTTCATGCCGATTGACATTCCTCCCTACGACAGGCGACTATTTCCTTTCAGTCGCCTTGACGAGGAAGCCGTTGTGGCTGCGAATGAGGCGCAACTAGCGGCTCGAGAGATCGCCCTCAGAACACCGCTCCAGTCAGGCCTCCAGTTTACTTTGACGCTAGAAATCCCGGCGCAAAATGCGGCCCCGAATGCTCGAAAGCTGCCCGGTATCCCTGGTTCTGATTCGGTGACTGTCCGACTCTGCGAGGAACTGCAGCAGGGAATCGACGGCTTCTCTCAAGTTTGGACAGCTGTTTGCGTCGAAATATCCGCAACACAGTTGGTTTTGAAGATAATACAACCTTCCATTTGTCGCGGTATCCCCTGGGACCACAGGGACGAATACTTTGACCCGTGGGACTTGGCACACAATGAGGCCTGGGTTTACCAACATCTGCCGCATATTCAAGGCACTTTGATCCCGTATTTTTTGGGCTTTTCGACGGTAAGGTTATCTTGCTTCAATGTCATGTCCTTTTCCTCATTGTCAGGTCAGATAGTCACACCGTGTGGGGAGGAGGCTTGGGTCCTTCTGTTAGAATACATCCCTGGTCCAACGGGAAGCAAGATAAACGACTCGACACCTGTTTCGGATATCCGGGAATTTGTATGTCTTTCTCCTACTGCGCGTCGTGTCTGACCTACGCCGGCTTAGTGCGCCCTCGGTGCTTCCGCTGTAAAAGAATACATTCTAGGCGGCTGGAGCTTGCGCGAAATAAGGCCTCCCAATTTCATTCTCACCGGCGACCCTGGTTCGCGGACAGTGGTCATCATCGACCTTGTTCTGTCAAAGCCTCTGATCGTCGCCGACTTGACGAAATATGCTACCTATCAGATGCAGTCATTCTTTTACGCTTTCGCCTTCCGTGCGACTGACTTCGACCCGGAGTTGCTTACGTGGGCGAAGGAAAATTCCCTCATTTTCTGATTATTTGACTCGAGCGCTGTGCAAGAAGACAGCAAAAGTGGTCGCAAATCCCAGAATACTTTCTCAATTTTGCCTTGATATTGCTCCCTACGCAGTCAAAGAGGGTTGCATGGAACTTGCGCCAGAGAGTTCCGGCATCTTCTGGGCGTTTGAGCCGGAACTCTGAGAAGAGCTTGAAGGACTCGAGGTCCAACCAAGGAGGACGGAGGTGAAGAGCAACCAAATACATCGGGGTGTACCGCCAAGGGGCAATCATGGGCGATCCGGCGATCGTCGATCAGGAACTGGATGACGTGAATGACGGGCGCTAATGGCCACGCCGTCGATCACCAACAACGACTTCTTGCTCCCTAGGCCATAGTGCGCTGAGCTCTCTCTCCACCTCCCTGACGAACCCCAAAGCAATCTGTCAATTATACGCATGTTTTTTCTTTTCGACCAACTGGTTTAAGAATGTACACCATTGCTCTGTCCGTCCGATTTATAACGCTCGAAGAATTTCCGAATAGCTTTCCCCGATCCAACCAAGAGAAACCCGACTGCTTGCGTTGAGTCCGACGCGTTTCGCTGTCTGCACGACAAATGATAAATCCTCCTCCTCGAACTCGTCTTCTTCAAAGTCGCTGCTCGGGTCATCATCGGAGTCGTTTTCGCTCTGGGGAATACCCAAGACGGGCAACGTGCTCGATCGTGTAGGGCTCGCCACTGTGCGCAAGTCTGCCAAGACACTCTGTGGAATAGAAGTCACAGACGTGCCAAACCGACGCCGCGTCTTAAGCGAGGGAGGGATTGTATTCGGAGGCGAGCGATTCGTCATAGGCGTCAGCAGCGGAGGGGAAACCGCCGATGCAGGGGAATACACGAGCCCCGGCATCGAGGGACTTAGTGGTGTAGCGGGAATAACATTGATTGGCGTGGGTAGGGGCCAGCTGAGAGGGATAGAGTGCTGAGTCGGGAGCCCTTGGAGTGTTGGGGGATATGGGCGAGTCGCTGGGATTACAAACAAAGAAGGTCTGTTTTTTCTGAACTGGCGGTCGAATGCTGAGGAAGCTGCCTCCAGAGGCACGCCGCCGGAGCGAAGGTGGGGGATCAACATTGGAGGTTTGCGGTGGGACGGGGAGAGGTCGCGGCGCTGGTTTTGTGTATTTCGGGATGTATATTGGTGGAGGGTCTCGACTGGACAAATCGGCAGGAATATTCACGTAAAGTGGATCGCTGCGGATCGTCATCGAGGGTCCAGAGTGCGAGTTCGTGTCCATGGTTTAGAGAAGGTAGGTATGATTCCCTCGAGTCTTTACCTTCAAGAAGTTTATGGCCAGAGTATTATACCGTTCCACACGTGTTCTAAGCGAACATGAGACAAAAGTTGTAGGAGAGCTCGGTAGCCAAGAATCTTGAGGTGTTCGCATCCTACGGCTAACATAGCAACGGTGGGAGCGTCCTGAACAAGACAGAACTGGTAGCCGAAGCATCGTGGTAGGTTGTTGATAACGGCCACCAGGAAGTGACTCATCGAGCAGATGGTACAGAGACCAAGATAGCTTCGATTTTTCAAGATGAGAGCGCTGAACCTGACATGTTGATGCGCCCGAGTCAGACAACCAGTGAAGATTTGCGTTGTCTTTTTTTGCTCTTGAAAATTATAATTCTTTCCGGGCTCCATGCCCGTCCGTGTCCAATACCCAACGCGAGATGCGTCAGGATCAGGTTTTTTGGAGCTGCTAGTCACTGCGATTCGTAACGATTGCAAACTAAGTTAACCAAGGTTGTCGACTTGTACCTTGATGCAAAACGCTGACAAGATGGATGTTGCGGCAGGTAGAAAGTGAAGGGAGGAAAGGCAATGAGGACGACGATCGGCAGAACCGTCCTGCCTATTTTCCGTGGCCGCCCCGAGGTCAAATATTCAGACAACATTACGAGCGAGATGCATTCAACCACGATACTTGGATCATGCTATTTCTGGTAGCCCTAAAAGGCGGCTGGCCGCTTCGCCCAAACCGCAGCCGCCTGGTTTGTCACTGACGCCATACTACTCTCCACCTTTGCTGTCAGTTTCAAAGAAATCGAGTCCAGATGTGCGCCTGCCGCATCGCCAGCCCATAGAGAGATACCAAGGGTGTTGAGCCCGGAATAGTTGAGTATACCTTGCGGAACAGGGAACGACTCTTGAGGGCCGATGTTATTCACTGAAACATACCGATCAGGGTTTGGAGTGGTGTCACCCAGAACGAGGAACTAACCATATTTTCCGAACTGCCACCCGTTCACATAAAGCTGCGCGCGGAAGTGCGGATTTGTGGTCGAATTAGTGAAGACGATGGCGAGTGGATAATCTACCCCCGCGGGAATGTTGAGCGCAAAAGAGGTGCGATAAAAGGCGACACCAGCGTGAGATATTCCTTCGATAGGACTACCGGCTGCCCACCCGCTATCGTCAAAACGCGGTAAGTGCCACCCTAGCGGGACGTTATTCAGCCTTCCACTTCAAAATCTATGCTGCAGCTTTGCTGCTGACGCACCTTGACGTTCGGCAAACAATCCACCCTCGTTGAGAGCACCGCGCGAGCGGTCAGCATACTGCGAATGTCAATTTACAAGGATCCGAGGGTAAGTGGCGATGAACAACCACGTACATTCTCACCCCCAAAATTGCCAGCAACTTTCCAGACACTTACGATTGTCCCTATACTTCCGGGGAACGAGTAACTGAGGATTCCACGCGGGGTCTTGAAATCGTCGCCCGCCGCCCACCAGTCTTCTTCGTATCCCATATGATCTGAGTACTATATGAGCCACTGTATCAAGTGAGGCTTGAAATGATGAAACACACCTTGTAGTACCGTCAACACATGAGCGGATCCTTTACGCAACACCGAGGGGAAGGGAAATGTCGCGTTGAAGACTGAAGTAATGGCATCACCTAAGGATAGCTATTTTCAGTGTTGGTCGCCCCACAAGAAAACCCTACTCACCATTCCATGATCCCAAGAATGTAGAGTCCAGCCAAACGGAAAACCCGAATGCTGATCCACCCTGCACTTCTACCGCAAAAGCCGTCTCGTCGCCCGTTGCACCAAAGTGCGCACGCCATAATATGTTACCTGTGTGGAAGCCATAATCACCGGCATACAGCACCACAGATGTATTAGCGGGCGTTGGGTTGACAGTCGTTTGATGATCTGCGACAGTCCACAGGAGGTCCGAGTACTGCGGTTGGATCTCCGGCAGTGAGTCTGCCGTTTTCTGCGTTTATTTCCTTCTCATCAGGACTTAAACCGGTTGGCTCATCAGTAAAACCCGCTTACCCATTTCAGCGCCGCAAGATTGGGAATATTGACCGCCGGAAGCGTTGCGGTTTTTCGCGCAGTCAAAGTGCCGTAGCGCGTTTTTGTCACGGTTAAGGCGACCCCGTTGAAAGTGGCCGACTTGAACGCACCGGGGGCAATGATTTCGAATGAAACGGGTGCGGTGCTGTTCAGATCGCCTTTAAGCGCGAGGGTCCCGCCGATCGTCGACACAGATCGAAAGAGGTATCCTCCTTTGACAATAATTGGATTCTGTGTGTTGAATTGCGCAAAGACACCGCTTGATGGAGGATGAAGAACCCAGAATTGGTATGCATTGGCGCGATCTGCAGCAATTCAAGGTTTAGAAAGAAAGGTCCCAGCCGTCGAAGACAGAGGCAAACTCGCCTACGATATAGAGCAGCGTGTTGCCGACTTCGACAACAGTCTGGCTGGTGGTGCGATACTGCAGCGCAAGACTATTCCCTGCGAGAACCTTGGTCTGGATCTGACCAGTGCCCGAAACTACCGTAGCCGCAGGTACAGCGGACTTGAACTTGAACGCGGTCTCATGGAGCTCTCCAGCATTGCCATACACCACAAGGATGTCACGCCCATCGATTGTGGCCCTTGAAGTTGCATGACAAGTGAGACAAAAGAGAACCCCCAGAAACCACGATGAACTTACCATGTCATGATCTCACCAGTGGAATACAGTATGTTTGTCGAACCAGCAACATAGTCAACGACGTGAATCTTCGAGTCTTTCCCGTTCAGAGTAAGGGTCTCTCCGCCAATGGTTGGAATCGTAAGGGTTCCGATGCTTCATCGATGTTCAGAATGAGCCTTCGACTAAATTAGCGAGCGCTTACCTCGTCGAAAGCGTCAAAGTATATGTCTGTGCCGCGTTTGTTGAAACATCCGTTTGCCTGACACAAAGATGTCAGCAAGCATGGCACCAACCAACACCGGCCGGACATCATACCTCACGATATAGAACCCAGTCGCGTTGCCCACGACGTCGAGAATCTGAGTAGTCTTCAAAGCCTGGTTGCCAGTGAATGATCCTTGATTTGCAAATAGATTCATGGGTTGAGAGGTAAGGAATGCAGGGGACACAGAACGGAAATTGGCTTGTAGCTTGAGCTCATACGCCTTCTCGCGCAGTGTTCGATCTTCGGCAATGGCGGAACCCTGCGTAGCGGGTCAGGTGCAGCCAGCAGAATAAGAAAACACTTGCATAGTCGTATGAAGTGTATACGCCTGATCAAGGGTGAGTCAGGAACGGGAGCTGGTGGAACGAAGACCTACCAGGATGTGCCTAAGGTACATCGTTCAAGACTCATACGTATCAAAAGCAATGCGACTTACGATGCCGCCCCAATTCGTGCCGCCGTAGACCATATAGAAATTGAGCATGGTAGTTGACATTGCGAACAAATGTTTGTAGAACACTACATTCGCCAAGCATGGAGCGGAAACGCAGGAGGAAGGAAGAAGGAAGAATACCTCGCTCGAATTCGGGACCTAGTAATTGAGCACACCCTTCGTAACCTGCACCGCCCCATGGATCGAAAGCGCCGCCTTGGAATTCAAATATCGCGTTGGGAGATTGAGGACTGAACTGCAAATGCGCTCCCCAGAAGTACCTGTGCCTCGTCAGTTCATTTCTCATGGTAAGACATTCAATATGTGTACTCAATGCTGTCGACAGCGGTTGACACCCAGGTGTCTGGGTTGAAGCAGTCGAATGTGTTGGGATATGAGTCATAGCCTATGAACACTAGATAAAAAAACTGTTCACAGTGACCACCACAATCGTCACAAACCATAAATATCAGTGTCGAGATAATGACCGCCAGGCCAGGCGTCGTTGGTGGTGAAGGGAACCGTAACGCCGACCGAGCGCTTGAAATTGTCATAAGTCACAAAAACGAATACAAAGCAGGGATTATCCTACCAAGAGGGTCTTGAGTTCGTGCTCATACACAAAATCTTCAGTGTACGGTTCTTGAACTCCACTATATTCGTTTTCTGTCTGCACTGGAGAGCGAACGCAGATGAGCAGGGGTCTTTTTCTTGTTGAACTCCCGCACCAAGAATGACAGGCCCGCCATTGGTGATCTGGTTTTTAGCGATTTGTCCACCAATCGCTTTCATGTCTGTAAAGTATGTCTAGTGTCGTTGACATCCGACAGCAAGAGACGAATCTTACAGCCGGTGTATGCTTCAACATAGGACACATTACTCGTCCTCCATAGACCAGGCGTGCGCGTTCCCCATCCCGGGAATCCTCCACCCGTGGTCTCCGCATTAATATACGGTCTACATCCCCGTCAGCCGAAGTTGGAAACAGAGGGATCCGGCCAAGTCCCACCCAGGTCGAGCGATCACATAGAGTCCAGCTTTCATCGCAGCATCAAAAAAGGGTTGCAGGTCGCGGAATCCTTCAAAAGATATTTCCCCTCGCTTGGGCTCGTGGATGCCCCAGTAGAAGTAAGCGGATATCGCGTTGAAACCCAAGGATCTGGAAAACAAGAGATTGTTGCCCAGTGACGGGTTTCAGAGGTGCGAGGTTCTTACTTGATTTTCTGAAACACGTCGAGATGCAAGCTTTGAGACGGCATCCTGAAGCAAAATGAACATTTGTACGTTCGCAACACCAAGAAATTGAACATACCGATAGGGATGAACTTCGCCACTGAAGATGTTCAATCTGCTCCCGTTGATGAGCAGAGAATGTTCGTCCCAAGTCACCTAAGGGCTTTGAAAAATACCGTATTCGCTGGGGACGGCACACTTACAATATTTTGGAAACCATCATTCTTTGACTGGCGAGGAGCGAGGAAGCGGGGGCCTCCGCCACTGCGCGCGGCGAGCACAGTCAAAGCACTCAGTAGCAACACCGAGACCTGGACGAGAAGCATCGTTGACAATATCAATCTTTCGTCCGCCGTTTTAAAGAATTGGTGCAAATCGACAACATCTTGGATGCCGGGTTTTCTTCGGCTTACCACCTGACGGTTTCGAATGGCGTTGAGTGTCGGGGTCGGGAACGGTAACGGGACGCGGTTACCGACATGCGGACGCAGCAACTTCCAGCCATTGCCATGTTGTTAGTGGCAAATTTCTGTAAAGGGGGGGCCAGACAGAGCACTCATCCAGTTTTCCCAGGCACTAGCTAATACCCATCGAAATCTTCAGACTTGTTTTCTCTTTGCTGATTTCGACGCCCGGGCCGCTGGGGAAGGTAGGATGAAGCGGACGTCAACTAACTCAGCAGTTCGAGTGCTGTTGCCCGAGATTATGCCGCATTGAAAGGCCTTGCCAAAGCGTCAGCTGAAAGGCGAAAAATGGCATTGTCTAGCCTGGATACAACGAGAAGAGCTGAACGAGCGGTCCAGGACTCCAGGAACAGATTGAGGCAGCGTACGTAAGGCAGTGATGCCGGGTACAGCCACAATCAACCACTTCTCACTCTCTTTCTCGAGTTCAAGTCACCATAATTCCACTGCTTGTGCGACGCTCCCAAAACCGCTGCTCCCGACCCATATTTTCAGCGCTTCCTCCAAAGCCCTCATCATGAAGCTGCTTGAGTCTGGCATCAAGTTACAGTCTCAGCTTTTGATGAATTGCAGCAGATTGCAGCCAATCTCATGCGCACACCTTCTCCAGCCGAGCACAGCTCCTGCTGGCGAGTCACCATCATCGGCAACGACATCAAAGTACTCTACTTAAAAACATCGCACAACCTCCGGTCCTCGTGGATGCCTTTCCGTTTCACCACTTCGTTTTTTGGCATTTGCCGTTTTCTTTTCGCTTCTCCGACTCGTTGACCGATGTTACCCTCTGGTGGTCAGTGATCTTACGATGTCTCGCGTGCGATGAGGTGCTGAGGATTATTTCAGTGGGTCTTCTTATATTTTTCCTTACGCTCTTTCTGCGCGACACCTTGCCTATTTGTACGCGTCTTCAATGCTTTCATGATCTATGCTGACCGTAAGAAGATGCCCAAGCACGCCTGACACCACGATCGAAATCATTCACGAATGTGCAAAGAGACACAACACCTGCTAGTCCCTTAGCCTCCGCTAATTGGATATGGGCGGCCAATTCCTCTACTGAGAAGAATATTGCGTTCATCAAGAATATCACCGCACCGGCCAACAAGACCGCCGTCAGCGCCGTAATATCTGTCACCGCTGTCGAGAATTTCACGCTCTGGGTCAACGGCCAACCCATCGGTCAGGCAGCGGGCGGCCGAGATGGCTGGAAGACTGCCCTTGTGTTGCAGGCCGCTCTGAATGACTCGGTCAACACCTTCTCCGTATTCGTCACCAACGGCGACAAACCTGCTTCTGCGCCTCCGGGGCTTCTAGCCGCGATCCAGGTGACCTACAAGGATTCAACAAATTCTACCTTCCTATCCGATGCAACCTGGCTCGCCACCTCCACAAGTATCCCGTTCAGGTTTCCTATGCCGATGGATTTCTCGGCGTTCGCCCCCGTCGATGTTATCGCACCCTATGGCTCGGGGCCCTGGGGACAAAACTCTGTTGCCTTGCCGCCGCCCGATCCCAATCCCCTTACACTTCAGCAAAGCTCTTGGATTTGGTCGACCGCGAATTCCAGTATCAGTGCCGACACTGGCAGTGTTGGCTTTCGAAAGGACTATGCTACTCCGTCCGGGAAAAGTGCTGTCTCTGCGACCATTCTTCTCACTGTGGACGATAATTTCGTCCTCTACCTGAACGACGCTTATATCGGTGCGCCGCCTGGCGTTACAGTCAGTGCCTATCAGCACCCTCAGCAGTTCACCGTCAACTTGAATGCGAGTCGCAACGTATTCACTGTTGTGGGCCAGAACTTTCCGACGATGAAACCACACGGAAATCCAGCAGGGTTCATTGCAGCCATCAAAGTCTTCTTCGAAGACGGCACGACCGACATGATCAGAACAGATCCTTCGTGGCTTGCAGGTCCTCTGGTCTCCGCCGCAGTGTTTCTTTCCTCCGCCGACAAGTTTTTGTCACCCGCGATAGTGCAGGGACCGTTTGGCATGAACCCGTGGAAGCAACTTTCAACAATATCGAATGTAGCAGCCGCAGTCACTGTTCCTACCGCGCCTTGGAACAAATTCTTAGAGGGACTGTCCAACCAGTCACAGTCGAAGTCGAAGGTTCCTGTAGGGGCGATCGTTGGTGCAGCAGTAGGGGGAGTGGTCCTCTTTGCACTCTGCCTCACCATCTTCCTTATTTGCCGACGCCGGCGCCAAAAAGCGCGTTCGACAGTGGCTCTTGAAGTCGCGAGCGATGCCGCGTCCTTTTCAGAACGCTCAATATCGCCGTTTGCAACTTTGCAGTCGAATCCTCTACCCAGTAAATTGGAGCGACGGAATGATGTGCCTGACAATGATTTAGCGTCGGAGGCGCCTCCCCCGAGCTACGCTGATGCAGAGTCAGTTTTGTCTTTTACGGCCCCCTCAGGGCGATCCATAGCGGCAGTGAATGGGGGTTATCGAATGAAACGATGATTTGATTGATCTCGTGTACCATAGTGTTGATTTTCTTTTTCCAGTACATAGTTAGGTTTTATCAGATGTATGAATACAAGGAATGCATTAGCCAGACACAGCAAACGAGAGCGAGACGATTATCGAGGGCTGACATTGGTCGTTACTGGCGTGGTTTCGATCAGAAAGTTGTGCAAGAGTGTCTGACACGTTCCCTAGAGGAAGCTCTCGGAAGTCCGTTGGAGCACAAGAAGTCTTGGAAGGGGCAGGTAAGTGAAGGTACAGTACTAAGAGGAGCAGGAGTTTGCAGTTCCATAGACAGGGCTCAGGAAAGACAGGGACAAGTCCGACGGAGGAAGTATCGACAAGGGTGCTCTGTGTCGGATAGCGCGTCGTCAGAGCCCTCGTTCAAGCACCTTCTGCTTCCGTTCAACGATCGAAGCCTGTTTACAGAAATCAGATTGTTCCATGCACAGTGCCAGCGTTTTTCTTGTGACTCGTCCTGTCCACGTATCCAGAAACGATGAGCCAGAAAGCTGAGACCGGGTGAGGTTGGCGATTCTGAGTACACTTCGCAGTGGTGGGAAGAGCACACAGCTGCCAGCAGTAGTGAAACGTAGAGAGGATCATGATGATGATACGTTTTTTCTGGGGAGGTTGATTGTGACTGTTGTGTGTCACGGTTGAGTAGGAGATCGTTCCAAACCAACACCTCGAACGACGCTTCTGCCTAGTTGCCCTTGGTCCACGGCACTTTCCCTCTTTTGTTCCCCTCTCCCACTATCCTAGCTAGGATATCGCCATTCGTTCTTTTTTATTCCGACCCAGATCACACAAAAAATCAACATGCAAGTAGACGATATTGCAAAGCATCGTGTTCGTTCGTTTTCTTGCTCAATTTTCGCCTATTCCTCATCTCGGATATCTAGTTCGAGTCTTTCAAGCTTGGTCTTTCTTCCGTCGGTGCCACTGCTGCCCCTCAGCACCGTCACCGCCGCTCTCACTCTCGAAATGCGTCCATATCATCCACTGCATCTTTACCGACTCCTAAATGCACGACCTCATACGACGTTCCCCCCACTCAATCTCTCCCACCTCCCCCAAAGCGCAATTCGCATCATCGCCGTGTTTCTTCTGTCTCCACTCGTCGCGAATCCGCCGAGATGATGGGTGTCTCAGTTGCTGAAACATTGGTTTCGCCTGCAGAAGATCCTGCGGAAAAGGACTCTATTCGGCGCCATGCTCTCTGGGCTCTCGAGGGTAAACGCGATGCTTCCTACGCCAAGGTAGAAATTCCAGAGCTGCACGCTCCGTTCGAATTCCGTCAGTCCCCGATTCACTTAGAAATCCATCATGATCTTTAATTTTTTTTACAGCCACTAAACCCTCCTTTCCTCCCGGTTCTGGCACGTTCATGAACAACGCAAAGCGTGATTCCTTCAAACCCTCGCTGTCCAAAGATCTGTTACACACCTTGGTCGAAGAGGAAGAGGAGGAAGAGGATTCTGACCGGCCTCGTGCTCCGCCCACACCCACGACTCCCACGACGACCTCCTCCATTCGTAATCTGGGCAATCGACCTCGCCCAGCGCAGCTTCGCCCGTTATCTTTGACACCAGATAACCTCCCGTCGCAGAGCCTTCCCTCCCCGAATGCCCCGCTCCCATCGCCAAGACGGCTGAGTCTCAAATCGCTCACCCTCATTCCTGATGCCACGATCTCCAACGCCACTGTAATGAACCAGAACCCTGCCCCTTCCCCTTCTCTCCCCCGTTCTCGCCCTGTGCTGAACATCAAGCTGACTACTGAACCGGAATCTTCAAGTTACCCGGATGAATCCAGTGCTCGGCCTCAACCCTTGAGGAGGAGTAGCATCTCATACAAATGCTCTTCCACGACTGTCGCCGGGCTGCCTACTCCGGAAGCTACTCCCACAAGCACTGATCGACGGTTTTCTGGACTCTCGATTTCAAGCCGTGGAAGTCTCAGCAGCAACAGTAGCAACAGAATCAGCGCAACAGAAGATGACTTTCCTGCCACGCGCCCACTCAGCGTCAGCGAGCAGCACTTTCTGTTCAAAAGCCACAACGCGCTCCTCGCTCGCATTACCGACTTGGAACGCGCGCTGTCCTTTCGGAACACTGGCGGAAGCTTTCGGGAGCGCGATTCGCGCCCTTCTTCGGTTGCTTCTGCTTTTTCTGCTGTTTCCGGTACCTCTTCCTCCGACGAATTTGCCGGAGAACCGCTAGACGAGATGCTCTCTCTTGTCGCAGATCTCAAGGCAGAACGGGACGAACTGAAGGGAGACGTCCAAGGATGGCGGGTACGCGTTGCTGATATGGAAAAACAATTTGGAGTGCTTGGTAATCGGCTCGAAGCCGAACGACGTGAGGCCTGGGTCGCACGTACTCGGGTAGGGCTCTTGGAAGTCGAGAGGAGTGGCCTCGAGAAGCGCGTTGAGGAACTCGAGTCGGACAATCAGCGTCTCTTGAAAGGTGAAGAAGACCTCAAGGCGCAGGTCGCTCGTCTCCTCGAAGAGAAGGAAAATATGGCGGTGGAGTTGCGGACAGCCAAGGCTGCTCGCGAGTTTGATCCTTTGAGCACTCCTCGCGCCTTTGACGGTCCTGTAGTCTCCATGCGTCCGGTCGCTTCAACGCTCAAACGTGGGCTGGGCTTCACATCCCTCGACTCGGAAAGCTCTACCGATGTTGAGGAAGGCTTCCAGCCCTTCGGACTCGGGCTCGGATTCAAGCTGCGGTCCGTTGATGAGGAGGAGGAGGCGGATGATGATGACAGCGGCCTTGCTGGATATGAAGATGAGGACGAGAACGACGTCCTCCTCAGTCCGTCTTCATCGTTCGGGTCTGTTGATGAGCTCTACTCCGCTCCCCGAACGGTCGTAGAAGCCCCCGTCTCTCAGCTCGCACCCGTTCCCGTCGCTTCCGCCACTTACGCTCCTATCTCCAATTGGACGTTCCCGAAAGGCCCTCAGCCTGCGCCGGTCCCTGCAGCTCCCGTCGCGCCCGTTCCCACTCACGCCAATCGTCCCTCGATCTCCAAATGGACATTCCCCAGAGGAGTTCAGTTGGCAGAACGCAATCTTGAGGCGGAAGTTGACAGGTTCTTTGGTTGCCTGGAAGACCTTGATGACCCCCCTTCCCCTTCGTCGCCCAAATACTTGGAGTACGACGAAGAGAAAGCGAAGGGCATATTTGCCCAGGCATTCAGCCGCGATTCCACGAAGTCTTGCTTCGTTCTCCCTGCAAGCGTGCTCGCCAGTGCGGAGAGCATTTTTTCTGAGTTGGATATCGTTGAGGAAGAAGATGAGGATTTGGAGGAAGGTGAAACGGAGGCTGAGACCGTGGTCGAGGACGGTGAAATCAACAGCGGCATCAAGATTACCTTCACCCCCCCTGCGGAGGAATTACCTTCGCCCATTGTCGTCGCACCATCTTCTCCGAGTCCCAGGTCTGTGTTCCCCGGTGCCTTTATGGATGATGGCGAAGACAGCGAGGAAGAGTTTGCTGCAGCGCCGTTCAATGTCGGACGGACGCCGGCAATCGCAGAGAAACCCGCCACGCCAATGACGCCGCCACTTGTATCGTTCCGCCCTGTATCTCCTTCCTCGATCCCGCGTCCAATAGCTTCTAAAGCGGCCCATTTCACCCTCGCTTCTCCTCCCCGGTCTGCCAGTGAGGTGAATGCATTCGCCACTCCGCCAAGCAAACGCGGCGGCATTATGCCTTCGATGATACCTCAACCGTCGTCGCCCTCTCGGTTCAACTCTCAAAAATCTCTGCCCGCATTTTCCACGAATGCGTCAAACAAGCCCAGCACGACATTCATCCGCCAACCTGCTCGCCAGCCTTTGATGCCGAAACCCAATGTCTCGAGAACGCAACAGACAAATGGTTCGACCATTCCTAAACCTCCTTCTTGTACGTGCTTTACTAATCTTGATGTTGCGCGATACGCAGCCGACCCAGCGCCTCATTCGTCTCCCAGATATGCACATGCAAACCACGCAGCTGCCCATCCGGGTCAGGACATGATGAGCGTTGATTTATCGGACCACCATATACCAACAGACCACGACACGGCATCTCGTTCAGAATCTTCTTCCGTTCTTGCATCCCCATCCTTCTCTATCATGTCCTCTCCGCTCGCGGGTCGTCTCTCCTTCCAAACCCTTACGAACTACATCCCCTCGTGGGGAATGACTCAGACTCCTCCTCGAAGTCCTATGATCGATGCCGCAGGGCAAAACTCAGTCAGGGCTATCGCTCCGCCGGCCGGTACGGCGAAGCGTGGATATGTCTCTAAGCAAAGTCAATTGGAGCGTTTGAAGAACCGTTTAGAGCGAGAGGGCCTTGAAGCACGGGGTGCAGTCGCAAGAAGGAGCGACGGTGATGCCGTTTTTTTGTGATGGTACGTGATGCATTTTTTTTTTCTTTTGCTTCCCCTTTCGCTGATATTCATACCCGCACGCAGCTTAATCCATAGTCCGATTTCCTCTCCACTCTCCATTCTGATTATTTCCCCACCGTTTAGCGCGACATAGAATGCTAGGTTGGCTTTCTTCTCGCTCTATCACGATCTGGATATCTTTTGTGCCGCTCCCCGGTTTTTTTCATGTGTACCTTTATATCGTCTTGATTTGTACATCCACCCCTCCCCTCCAACGGTTGACTCTATCTTTATTGGCGCAGCTTGACGCTAGTTCAGTGAGAGGACGTTTTCTCGTTTGTATTACTACTTGCGTTGCAATATACGGACCTTAGCGGTCGTATTTCGTTGTTACTTTTTATATGCGTTCATGGATATGCAAAATAGGGCTCTATCATAGTTATCGAATTTTCGTACAGATTTCAGAGGATTTGGTGCAGCGTTCCCAGTAGTCACGCATCGGTCACGGTGACGTGACTACAAGAATCCATTCCCTCCCGCCACCATGTCGTTCCTCAAGAGCCGGGCTTTCAAGAACTGGTATGCCGTTGAGGTAAGAAGAGATACTCCCATTCTACGCGCGAAAGTTCAATTTGAATTTAGGCTATTCCGATGTGAGTGTGAATGAGCATGGACCTTGACAGCCTGAGGTTTGCTCAATACCGGATGCACCTGCAGTTATGTCCTCGTTGGTGGCGCCTGCGCTGGCGCTTCCTGGTACCTTTACAGATTAGCTATGGGTCCACAAGGTGAGCATGCTCTTGGAAGACCTAACACCCTCCCATTGATTCAAATGAATACAGTTGTCTGGACTAAGGGTAATCCCCACCCATACTTGTCAATTGAGCAGGATCAGGGCACCAAGCTAGTCGAAATGAACCACAAATTTGATAAGAGGTGCGTTGTGATACTTGTTTTTTTCTTGTACTTCTGTTAATTTTTCGCTGCAGCTGGAAACGAGACAAGCTCTAATGTTCATACTACCTGTTAATTCCTAGAAATCCAAAGATTTGCACGGAATGCGTTCCCTTCAATTGAATCAGCAGTGGGTCTCGATATTCGTGAATAAATCGGCCCGTTATCTGCCCTCATTGATCCGACCATGACGCCTTGTTTGGCTTTCTTCGTCTTGCCATGTCCCCCTCTGATCCATCCAGCGGGCTGCCCAACGAACTCCCCATCCCGGGGCCTCTCGTGGTCAGTCCTCTCACGCTGGTTATTCATGCAATAATCGATTCGATCGATTCTGGCAGCCACGTCTAGATGGGTTTCTCTCACTTCCCAGAATTGTATTTGGTGGAGGTGCACTCTCGCATCAGTATAACAGCGAAGAACTCTTGTCTGGCGATACCCCTCTTCGCACTGTTCAACTGGCTTTGCGGTAGGTCGGATGTAAACGTGTGTGCCAAGGCTCACATGTGATGTCGTCGCAAGTTATGGTATAAATGCTTTCGATACCTCAGCGTATTATGGACCCTCCGAAATTCTATTGGGAACTGCCTTGAAGGCCCTCAAAGACGAATTTCCCCGCTCTTCTTACCAACTGGTGCGTAGTTGGCGTTTCATTAACTCGATGCGCGCAAAACATGATGTAGATGACGAAATGCGGACGCTACGGAATGAGAGACTTCGACTACACGCCGACCAGGATCCGGGAGAGTGTCATCCGAAGTCTTCAACGCCTGCAGACCGACTACCTGGACGTTGTTCATCTACACGATCTTGAATTCGTCTGTACTGAAGTTACGCCGAGGCAAACAGGGAATCACACCTCTGCTTTGGGCGAGGAAAAGGCGGCTTACGGATTAAAAGAGGGTGAAGAAGGTCAAATCAGAGGGGAAGGCGACCAGAAGATTCTGGATGCATTTGCAGAGCTTCGCAAAATGCAGGAGGAAGGGCTGATTAGACATATCGGGATAACAGGTGAGTTTACTGTTTATACTCTGTCCCCAATGTAGATAATTATGTGGTTGAAAGGATATCCCCTCTACACGCTACTGCGAATATCGCTGCTCATCCTACACAACCCACCGTTCAAGCCTGTGGATGCCATTCTATCGTATTCCAATCTCAACCTTCAAAACGACACTCTCCTTGAATTCGCGCCGCAGCTTCTCGAACGAGCGCAAGTTCGGCAGCTCCTTGCCGCGTCTCCCTTCAGCATGGGGCTTCTCACCGATGCCGGACCTCCATCATGGCATCCTGCTTCCCCTACATTGCGCTCCGCTACCGCAAAAGCGGCTCAGGAATGTAAAGCTCGAGGTAGGTCTTTAGCTGATCTAGCGACTGGCTATTGTATTCGCCATACTGGGGGTGCTGTGCCTCTAGTCGTGGGGTTCAGTCGGCCCAATGAAGTCCACGAGTGCGTCCGGGTGTGGCGGGAGATTGAGGGCAGTACCGACAATTCCGAGAGATTGGAGCAGGAAGAGGGGGTTAAGAGCGTATTCAGAGATGCAGATGCGTTGAATTGGTCGTGGGCATCTCCTTGATACAGTAATCACACGGAATGACAAAATGAAAATTGGAATACACATCATATCCTTCGCTTAGACCAAATCAGTAATCGGACCGATTCTCCGCCTTTCGTCAACCACATATGGATCCTGCTACTACGATCTTTCTTCTCTGCGACTTGCAAGAAAAATTTCGGTACGGATTTCAGTCCACTGGACGCAGCGCGCCCCAGATCTTCAGAACAGCTCTGTCATTTATGGATTTGAGCACGTTGTGGCCAGCACAAACAAAACTCTCCGAGTCGCCAAGGTGTCTTCGATAATCCCTCTTACATCCGATACAATTTGCGACTCAGCATCCGTGTAGCTTCTAGGATGTGAAGTTCTCGTCACAACCCAGAAAGCTAGAGGTACACATCCTCACACTATTGACGCACCTCAACTTTCAAGACGCTGATGGTATTTAACCTTGAACAGCACTAGGCCCGACCGATCCTAGTGTAAATCTCGACTCCCTGGGTGCTCTGCATGTCGGGACCTTTGACAAGACGCTCTTCAGTATGCTCACGCCTGAAGTGCGCGCATTTTTGGACTCGAGACCAGGCATAAAGTCCGTCGTCCTGATGGGTATTGAGGTTCGTGCTATCGCATATAGCATATCATCCACGAGTATCGGATTTGACGTCTCTTCAGTCCCATATCTGTGTCCTGCAGACGGCTCTTTCACTGGTCGATCATCCAACCAAGTATACGACATACGTACTCGCAGATGCAGTTTCTTCCACAAATCCAGCAGAAATGCCTCTTGCTTTGTGCGAAAGATAAACCGTAGCGTTTGTGTGCAGTCACTCATTCGTTGTTTTTAGCGCACGGATGCGCGCTGCTGGGGTCATCGTCACCACAAGCGAGAGCCTTGCCTTTCAGCTAATACGCGATGCTAGTATCCCTGAATTCAAGGCATTCAGCAACATTATCAAGGAGGAGAAAGAGGCGACCTCCAAAGCTGTCGAAGCTCTTCTTCTCGGACGAAGTGCTCTATAATGCGGCGAAAGATCCGGTAGATGAATTATTTTGCTACAGAACCATTGAATCTCATAGATTGTATACATGGTGCGCAACCGAAAATCTTCATCGACTATCTCGCACCCGAGCTTACCTTCGCCTACTTCCTAGTACGCGCTTTGAAGCTATTTCCATCTTTGGAATCCCTTTCTGTGATCGACGCTTTGAAACCGCATCGCATTCGCGTCGTTGAGATTTGAATCCCACGTTTTGGGCATTTGGCCATGCATTATGGTTCCGCGACACAAAGAGGACTCTGGTACGTGGTTACCTCACGGAAGCAGATTTTTCATTTCGGGTGCTTTCAAACTTGCACAAGGATCAAAGCTCGAGCATGTTTTCCCTTCTTGCAGACGCAGCCACATACATACATGCGGATTTTGAGTATGCGTTTGGGCTGCTCGATTACTTTTGGATTCGAAGAGCAATTTGCGGACATGATGCGCCAGCATGGCCTCACCAAGGGCATTCTATGCTCTCGCTGATCGTCTAGTTTCAGGTTCGCGCCTGCATTGGCTTTCTGAATCCTTCAGTACGCGATTTCGGCCATTTCCTCGTCGGGCTTGACCATACTCGAAGGGACAACGCTTTGGTTCCGTGAGCCTATTGTCCTGGCCATGTCCTCGAGGCCAGCCTGAGAGAGAATGCACATATAGCTTGCCACCAAGTGGCCTCATTGTTCTTACTGACAGCAATATAAAGGACACCCTTTCTCCAATCCTGATGCAATAGTTGTTGATCCCATCCCATCCTACTGTCAACTCCGATGGCCAGCTATCCTCGAACTATGTCCCGTCGACAGTCGCTCCCCTACGCGCCACCCATGGGTTATCCGGAGCAGGGATATTCGCATGCTTACTCGCAAGGCCCTTACTCACAAGGTGCATATCCCTACGACAACAACCATGGGTATGGTGGGTATGGCGAGAACTATTCCGGAATGTACGACCAGATGATGCCACAATCTGCTGAGGTAGGCTCGTCCTTCATTTTAATTCTATCTTCTTTTTGACTGGGTTCAAGTACGGGCAGCAATCGTATTCCAACTATGGCCACCAATCGGGATATATCCCCCAAAGCCATCGTTTAACTGGACCCCAGGGTAAGCTCGTCGTTCTTGGTCTCTGAACCTCCGCCTCTGAACATCAGCTTCCTCCAGCATACGACGATTTGTCCCCGCACGAACCATACTATCCAGATGACATGCAGTTGGTGGCAAGGAATCCTATGACCCCGCTGAATGGCTATGGCAACATGCCTCCCAGACGTCGCAGACACTCCAGCGTCTCATACAGCGCTTTGCCACCGTCTATCATCGACGGGAGTTATCGCAACCCCAACTCCATGCAAATCAAATTCAAACGCAAGGGCTCCTTCATGGCAGGCATCAGTCTCGGCGATGCTCAGTCCACTCGCACCAGGTTATCTGGGAACGATGACTACACTCTCCAGGACCTCCACTCGGATTGGAGGAAGAGAATTCATCTTCGTGTTCGTGTGAGTGGCATTTCTATCTCCTTTGATTGTTCCCCATCTAATAACGTGTGCTGGTAGTGGGCCGGTTACACGCCCTTGACCTACGAGGTTCCTCTAGATGTGTATGACGGGCGCGTCAGCATGCAGGCACTCTCGCGACGTGTTGCTCGTGCCTGTGTTCATTATCTCCAGGTAAGTTCATTATCACACTGAGCGCCATGATGAGAGACCAATATATTTTGTTCCAGATGAACATGGTGCCCGTCATGTACAGTCGTGTCGAGCTTCACCACCTTGAAGAGATCTCATACGGAACTTGGCAGCCAATGCTGAGTACCCGATGAACTGCCCGGCGTCGATGTCTCGCAATACTTTTGATTGGAATCCACAAAAAGACGACCGGTTCATCTCGCCTTTCTCTCTGCTTTCGCTTACGACCATCACGAAACTCCTGCCGTAAACCTACGATACGAATTCCTGACTCCATCCACGACCTCTCACGACTATCACGACTGCTGCTATACTATGCGAGCCTCTTGTATACCGGGCTCTGGGTTCGTGTACAAATAATGTACTGCTACAGCTTTGTACATAATTTATCTCTGCGATGTACGCATCTTTGGGCCCATTATTGGAAACTATTGTTGCGAGGAGTTGCTATTATACAGATGTTGTCGATGTACACGGAGCCTTATCGTTCGACAAAGGGATTGCACTCGCACACAGCCGCGCGCACGGCGAAACTAGATATGCTCCCCAGAACCAACCCGCCGACCAGGCAGAAGCTCGCCACCGTCGCCGCTACGTCCACATCCTCGCGTCGTCCCTGTAATCGAGGATTGTGCTCGAGGGACGGAGCGGCCATCAGACACAGACTCGAAACATAGCCATTCGACATCCCGAAGAAGAGCAGAATGAACATGAACATAAAGTCTGAGTTGATTATGGGCGTGGATGGTGTCCCAATTTCCGAAGGATGTTGCAGGTTGCACATGAGGAATAATGGGATGAAGAGAATTCGTGCTAGCGAGATAGCGAGCAGTCGGGTTGCAGACCATGTTAGCAATTTGGGGAACGAGCAGATGTATCTGCCTGTGAGGTCCCCGACGTTGAACACAAGGAAGTGTACAGCGCTGAAGAGGAGAGGATGGGTGTTGGGATTTGTGGGCAAAATGGAAGTGGTTATGGGCGGGTAAACAGACTTGACAGAAAGACGTGAGAAGAGACCGAAAGGACAAGATTTCAGAAACATACTAGTGTGACAACGAAAACCAGGCAAACTGCTACCTCATAAGTGACTGGTAAAAGTCGTTAGAGTAGATAGAGCCTCGTTCAAGCGACAACTCACAGTTGAGTTTAGCCACACGTAAGATATCGGCTTTCACATTCGACGGTTGGTTTCGTCCACGAGACACTAAACCATGTAGCTCGTCAGAGCCGGTATGCCCGTCGATATCCTTCTGCTGTTCCAAAGATCGCGCCACTGCCTTGTACGCGGGCATCCTGACGAGCCAGGCATGTGCGGCAGCGGTAACGATGAGGAATATCGTGGACAAAGAGAAGAAGAGGAAAGCAGATTTCTCTTCTGGTTCGCCACTACTGACATACGTGGAGATCTGCTCCTGAGACAGTCCCCACACAGATGCTGCCGCGCTGAAGACCTGGACGCCGCTCACGGCAACAGCAACGGCAGCTTGGCCGGACATGAGAGCCTGTACAGCGGTGGGCCCGAACAGGGACGCAATGACTATGATGGCCGTCTGAAGGTATGATCCCAGTCCTGCTTGAGCGATAGCGTTCAGGAGAACAAAGGCGAAGAAGAAACCAGGACTGGGATGGAAGGAAGTGCTGAGGGTGAGCAGTAGTGTGAGGACCGAGAGAGACAAAGTGCTGAACAGAGTGCGACGCGCAGGAGATGACTGTGGGCGCGAAACATAAACGAACTGTTTTGAGAAATATGAATGCACCTCACTTGTCTAGATGTTATTGTTGCGCGGGCAAGGAATATAAAGTTGGATGCTGTGAACGCGCAGGACATGTACGAGGTAAACGTTAGCTTATGCGGAGAATTGACCAAACGCGACAGAAAGAATGGTGTCGCTGTGATCATTACTTCGGAGTTCGAAGAGGATTAGCGAAATAGTACTGGGCCAACTGACAAAGCGCGTACCATTCCACGGCAACAGGATGGCGCAGCCCAGAATGAAGTGTATCCATATTACCCGTGAGTCAATGCCAGCTTCTCTGAGAAGCCAAGTGAGCGACAAGCAGCGAAGGCGATGGAAAGTATATTAACGGTGGCGGATTGGCAGTTAGCTGCAATTCTTCTTCTATTAGTTGGTCAAGGTCGGGGTCAGGGTCAGGAAGAATGACGGGATTCGTGGCTACTGGAGCCTGAGGAATTGGGTGGTACAATGCCTCCGATGTATGAGAGGACATGAGTGTTGGCGTTCAAAGTCTAAGCGACCAACGCGTTTCCTGGTGGCGGTTGTCCTAATTTGGTCAAACTCATGCCTCAATTCGTTTCCCGCGGCCAATGAGATTCAGTTCATTATACCCATTATTCGGGGGAGAGACATAGTTCGGAAACAAAAGTGGAAAGGCGGGTTGTGAGAGACCCATTACTCGAATTAAGTAGTATGTACATCTTTTGGTATAACTTGGTTCGGCGCCTCAAACAACTCGAGCTGGGTGAGGTGGTCCCGTCTCTTCGCCTCTCTCTTCGTCTTCCGCGCCTGCTTCTTCTTGGCCTTTTCCGCCACAGCCAAGTTATGCCACCTCCTCCGCCTCTCCGCCTCCTCCTCCGTCGATAACCTCTCGCGCCATTTGAACAACGCCTCCGCTTTCGCCTCTTTCGAACTCCTCCCGTTCAACTCCCTCATTTCCGCAGCGATGTAGTCCTTCAGCAACGATTTCTTGTACACCTGATGCGACTGCCAGCGCTTCATCTTCTTCGCGCGCGAATGGGGATTGGTGAGTTCGCGATGGAGGTACATCTCCACGGGCGGCGAATTCCCGAACCAAGTTTTCTTGGTTGGGTGCGACATGCCGCCAATATACTCGTCTTCGGTAGGCACCCGTGGAAGAGGAGCGGAGAGGTTGGAGGAGAAAGAGGGAGGAACATAAGTGACTTTCGTTACTTCTGATGCTGGTGTATCATACAGACCAGCTGACAGCGAGGTTTGAAAACATCAAAAATTAAGAGCGCCGGCCACATACCGGGAGCGGGATCGGGTTTGGGAGGGACTTCCGGCCAAGGTATTATTAAGTGCTGGTCTTTGTGCTCCGGAATCACAGGGTTTGTTCTGGTAGCGTACCGCTGCCATTCCCATCGGTGGAGGACATGGTTGTAAACCGGAGGAGTCGTGCCCATACGCTCAGCAAAAACTCTGATACAAAGTCACATTATGTAGCGTTGAGAACACCAAGACAAAAACGCACGGCAGTTTTCGCGGTTCAATTGAACCTGGAAGCGGGGGAAATTCATACTCGCCCATGTAAAGTTGGCAGCTCGCATAGGAATACGCAGGCGGTCTGGCAGTTGGGCGAGCATTTTCAGGCTAAGAAACTCAAAATGAGGTAACAGACAAAGCGCAACTGAGCAAGACATACCAAAGGAAACTCTACGATATTCTCAAGCCGCCGTATTCTGAAAACCTCTCGCAATTTGTTCCCGTATCGACCTCGAACGCGAACAAGGTCCCCAGGGACAATATTCCAGAACTTGACGCGGTCCTTGGGGATGTGAAACGAATACTTTTTGTCCGGATCGAAACTGTCGTGCATGTATTTCGAGTTTTTCGTGAGATGTCGCGGAACGCGTCGCATGTGGTTGAAGTTGGTGGTCCATGGCAGTCGACTGCCTTCATGGAGCTTCTTCTTCAAGAAGTCGGTCAGAGGTGCCTTGGGCACCACTGCCGTGGTCATCGAGTCGAAGACAACTGGAGAGGCGGAGGAAAGAAGAATTTCAGTCGCGTGACGGCATCTTCGGAAGTTTCCGGTCACCCTGAATCTCTTCGTCCATGAACGTACTTAGAAGGTATTCGACGAGTATAGTAGTGTACAGACAACTGGGGACAACACCGAAAGCTAGATAAGTGAAACGGAAATAGACAGACAATAATACATCAACCAGTCTTGCCCCATGCTGCAGACGAGGAGCTGGGTTCCTCTGATTCCAGCGTCTACGAAAATCATGAGCCCAAATGACAGACGAAAGCAAAACAACTCTACCTCTAGCAGCATCCCGAGTACGTGGTCGACCTCCGATGGAGGCACACCCCCACAGCCGGCTCCAATTAGCCGCCTGTACTCGCCCATTCTCCCGCTCGTCCCAGCCTCTGCCTGGAACGACACCAATTCCTCGAAAGTCCCTTTCCTTCGTATCCTAAACTGCTCAATCTCCTGCCGCAACGAACTGCATGCCTGCTGGACAGCGTCCGGGTCTGTGGGCAAGTCTGAATACAACGCGACGAGATCCGAGATATCTTCCGTTTGCAGTCGCCGCTTCAATCTCGTGGCTTCGTCGTCAACATCCATTTCCGAGGGCTGATATGAACTGGGTGGGACTAGCTCCCCGTTCCCCGCATGTCGGATCTCGCTTTCGCGTATCTCCTCATCCTGCACCCACTTCTCCCACCCCAAACGAAAGCGGCGCCCCATCTTGGTATACAGAGCGTCCTCCCGCTCCTTGAGATGCTGCTTCGCCTGAGCCAGGCCTTCCGCCTGCTGCTTCAGATGCTGGACCGTACGCTGGCTGTCCAAAATTTCAGCTTGGATGTTGCTCAACAGAGCGTGAGCTTGTGCGGTATCTCGCTCTTTATCTCGCAACTCCTGGTCGAAAGACGAGGCTAGACTGTCCAGCATGCTGGTCATGTCATTCACACAACGAGTGCTAGCTCTCTGTCCAACGACCGAATGGTGGAGCGGAGGACGGTCACCGTGCGATGAAGCCCAGGTGAAACTGCCGGTGCTATGCGCTGGATACGCAGCATGAGCATTGCGATACGACATGCCCATGGCTCGAGACGTCGGGACAGGTGAAGATCTGAACCGCTCGTCTTCGAGAATATAGTCTTCAGTGCTTTTACCGTCATTGTTAACGATTTTGGGGTCGGCACCATTATCGATGAGGAGTTTGACCAAACGTTTGCTTCGACAGCGTGCCGCTAGCGTGAGCGCAGTCTCCCCGTCCTCGTCCTGGAAATTTATCACGTCTGCGAGTTCCTTTGGATAGTCCGAAAGCCGATTGAGAACAATTTCCATGTAATAGCGGGCGGCGTGCGTTTTGCCTTTCGACATGGCCACATCGACAATGTGATGAAATACTGTCCGATTGTAGTTGTCGATATTGAGAGTCGAACGGTGAAGGAGTTCGTATAGTTCGGGAAACTTGCGAACGTCGTAGTTATTCGCAAACATGACGCTCCGCATCAAACATGTCTGTCCGGCATTATTGACTTTGAAGATGTCTGCACCTGCGCTCAGAAGCAATTTGACGACCCTGATACGGCCCATTGCGCATGCCCAATGCAGCGGGGTGTGTCCGTCATCGTCGATCGCCATGTTGGGGTCAAACTCTGAGCTTGGATTGGTCAAAAATTGAGGGACCTGGTTGGAGTCGGAGATAAAAAATTCCAATAATTGGTCGGCATAGACGCGAGGATCGTTGGATCCATTCAATCTGTATCGTTCGCCGTCGTACATGTCGTTTGAAGCCCTGGAATGTTTGTTTCGCCGGTCTTCGCCACGTCTAGATGGGTCGGGGCTATGAATTGGGGATGGTGTACGCGAGCTGGAGGAGGCCTCTGAGGGCGAGGGTGTCATGGAACCATCTTCAGACCCGCGGTCAGAGATGGTTTCACGGTCGGTATCCGCATCTGCAGATACGGCGTGACGCCGTGAAGAGCGTGTGCTGACCATGGGGCTGCCTAGCACAACATTACCAGATGATTTGCGCGGGGGACGTCCTGAGGTACTAGCGACGAGGTGCTTCGGAGCCAGGGGCGGACTCTTTGCGGCAGGCTGGAACTCGATGATAGGGCGAAGGAGAAGCTCGCAGTTGTACTGCTTGGCCAAAGCAAGTCCTCTCTCCAAGGGAATCCATGTTCCTGGCACAGAAGCTCGGTGGTTTGACGCGGGAAGAGACGGTGTGATCACGAACCCTGGTACTTGCCGTAGCCTCCCTGAACCTTTTCATGCTCGCCTTTCTGAACTTCTCGTTCGAGCACACGGGTACGTTGAGGTTTATCGAAGCCAGCGACCTTGAGGATTTGTGTCGCGTTAAGCCATGAATCGGAGCGCCGTCGCATCACGGCGACGCCTTTGCACATCCTACACGCGTAAATTGGGTCAAGATACGTGTATCATCGCGTCGAACGCCACATACATCTCATATACAGGGATACCACTGTAAGTGGCCTGAAGATTTTATTACAAAGACGGTCAGACGCAGCGGAGGGCGATATTGTCGTGAGGACGAGGTTACCTTGAAGATTTGGTTGTCCGGCATCCTGAAGGCGAGGGTTTTCCCGCAACGTAGATGGATGGAGCTCTATGTCGCGGAGTGCAAGGACAGGAGGAGGACGAATACTAAATGCCTTCCGACACGGTGCGCGTGCAACGCCTTTGGTTTCTAACAGGTTTCTAACAAACGTACACATCACAGATCAGTGTGTCTTCGAACGAACTCATAGCACTGGCACTCGAATCCTGGGCTCTGAGGACTGCGACGTGCATGTGATCTTTTTTTGAAGGAAGATGCCATAGACTCTGCGAAATTTCTGCAAATCTTTCTCGGCTTGCAGTTTCACATCTCCCGCCCAATACATTGCGATCGGTCTCCACATAGTTTCTCCTCCTTTCCAACTACTATGCCCAAGGTCCCTCGAACCCCGTCTCCCTCCAAATCGACTTCCAAGCCACCTTCAACGCCCAAGAAGAAGCGTTCCTACGCATGGAAAAGCCCCATCACAGAACGCAATGTTGGTGGTGGTGAACTTGCGGTTGCCAGTGGTCCCTCTATTGTGAGTTAAATAAGGTGTATGAGGTGCTTGTCAAGGAACTGAGCAGCATTACAGAAAAGGACCAAGGCAGTAGAGAAGTACAAGATCAAGGCCACTGACCTTGACACAATTAAACCAATCTCTCGACAGCAAAATCATATGGGCGGCTCTTCCCTCATCCAAACTTACAATGAGTGTGATGTAGCTGCGTTGGCACAAAGACTACGACCCGGGAAGCCTTTACCTGAGCTTCCTCCAATGGCCAGTCCAGTGGTGCTGGCCAAGAAGAATGGTCCAAGGATCATGAAGACCACGGCTATAACAAAATTCAAAGTCAGCATCGCCGTCGACCGAGTCGTAGTCTGTAGCTCATCAGGTTCAACGTTCAGCTCAGAAAGGCCGAAATAGAGCAATTGGCCCCAATTTCAATGACGCCGAATGCGTATGGAAGTTTGACAACATATTACAATCGTTGCGACGTGGAAGTGCGTTTACTTTCTTGTTCACTGCTTGATGCTTGATGGTCTCATAACCAAATTCCATAGAACTTGAAGTCGCGGCTTGAACAATTGAGAGGCGCCAGCTCGAGTCGCCTGATAGATTTTGATGGTTTGGACCGTGGTGACGCGGCAGCTTTGCGTGAGTGGTATAATATAGTGGTGAGATGCTGGCTAACGCAGTGACTGCAGTTGCAGAAGCTTCGAGTAGATGATGAGGGGGAGGAAGAGAAAGAGTCGTGATCGCCGCATTTGTATTTACGTAATACGCGTTGTTTGTAATTGGTTGTCCCAAACCAACATCCGTCTCTTGGTTGAATACGTCCAGATGCCACCGAAGTGTGAGCCTCTGTGCCGTTTCGCGGATAGGTACTCTCCTCGTCCCCGCGACATCCCGTTCTCTGGCCCACCACTCACACTCGCCTAGGCTCTACTTCACCACCTTTCCCCAGCCTGCACCCAACCCCTTGGTCTTGAACCGCCTCGCCGCAGAGCCAGGCAATCGCCCACGCGTTCGAACGCGTCCACGAGATGCTAAAGTTGCCACCGACGATGAGGTCGCCACATATTACTACTTCACTATCGACGACCAGCTTCTCTACCTCTCTTTCTTCCAAGACTGGGGTCCCCTGAATATTGCCATGGTTTATAAGGCTTGCATACTCATACACGAGCTCCTCGAGGTCCGTGCATGGTTCCTGGTTCGCTTACATGCATATCTCACGTGTTTCCCTGCGGTCGTTCAGGATAAGGATTTGAGTCCACATAGACTCGTATTATACTCATCCGACGACCCAAAACGAAAGGCGAATGCTGCGTTGCTTCTCGCGCTTTTTGTGGTGAGTCGCGTCGTGCAACAATAAGACTCGAAATGATCGACGCCGCTATCAGATGATCGTACAAAGGCGGGCACCTTGGGAAGCTTTCCATCCCGTTGCAGAACTTGAGTTCATGGCGTTCCGGGATGCGGGACGCGGTCCGTCCGATTTCAATCTGAATATTCAAGACTGTTTATGGGGAGTATGGAAGGCGATGCAACATGGCCTCTGCGACATGAACGAATTCAGCGTAGAAGACTATGAATATTACGAAAAGGTTGAGAACGGCGATTGGAACTGGATAACCCCCAACTTCATCGCATTTGCGTCGCCTGTGGACACGGCATGGATAAAGAAGGAAAAGGAAGCTAAGGAAAGTGTCAAGACAAACGGTGCTGCTGGATCTTCCGCGTCCTCTTCGTCCTCATCCTCTGGCTCTGGTTTGGCCTTGCAGCGAAAGCTTCCTACTCCCTTCCTCAACTGCCTGGATTACTTCGACAAGCGTAATATCAAACTTGTCGTTCGGCTGAACACTGAGCTCTACGATCGAAATACTTTCCTAGACCACGGTATCGACCATATGGAACTCTACTTCGACGATGGCACCAACCCGACGGACGAAATCGTCCGTACATTCATAGATGTCGCGGACCGAGTTATAGAGAGCGGTGGAGTTGTGGCAGTCCACGTATGTCCACCTTTCTTCCATTTTCCTTTCCACTACTTATATCTCGTCGACAGTGTAAAGCGGGTCTTGGAAGGACTGGTACCTTGATTGGGGCATATCTCATATGGAAATATGGCTTCACGGCTAACGAAGCTATCGGTTTTATGCGTATAGTTCGACCCGGAAGTGTCGTCGGTCCCCAACAGCAGTACATGTATCTCAAGCAGCTAGAGTGGTGCAAGTGGGCTGCTGCGGATGAGATCAAGCGGACCCAGGCAGCGGCTGCTCTAGCGTCCGCTACCCTAGTCACCCCAGCTACTCCGCCTGCTGAAGAGGACGAGATGCCTGCCATGGACATCACTCCCCCTGCTTCCCCGGTTAAAATGGCCCCGGTGACGCCTAGTCGACATATTGCAACGGCTACCGCAAAAGCCGGAGACATCGCGCCCCCCGGCCAACCTCGTAAAACACCAACCACAAAGCGCACCCTGGATCGCGTGGAGCCCGATTCGGACGAGGAGGACGAGTCGCGGGACGTCCTACCTTCACTCGATCTGCCCATCGGAACGCGATCGTCGCGAGCAAAGGCAGGCCGAACTGTAGCCCCGAAATCCATTACTTCCTCCGAGGCTCGCCCAACTCGTGTGACTCGGTCTACAACTGGAGCCGCTAATATAAGAAAAGCCGGTACGGGTGCCAGTACGGCTGCCAAGGGCGGAAAGTCCAATCTGCCGCCCGCGGTGAAGACATCCTCGTCGCAACCGCCGAATAAAATTCCCCGGCTCGCAACGACGCGGACTACTTCTGCAGCCAAGGCTGCTGTCGCTGCGGCCAATACAACCTCAAGCCGTCGGCCAAACCCTCCTGCCTCGCCGACGCCTCCCTCCCGTCTTCCGACGTTGATAGCGTCGAGGCGACCTCCGCCCAGTGTAGCGTCCTCTTCATTGACTGACGTTGCGAGCGCCACTATCAAGCGGACTCCGACAGCACAGTCTGACGCATGGATGAAGACCAACGTCTCTGCTGTCGTAGTACCGGCGTCCAAGAGCGAGCGTCCAGGTCCGCGACCTGTACGACGACGACGCAGCAGTTTCAGCTCTGCCGATGTCGTTGCTTGAGGGCTATATCTGTACGTATGTTTCTTTCGCTACAATCTCATCTCATCTCTCTGGAATTCGCTGTCCTTTGCTACTCGATACTTGTATCCTCAGCTACCATTTGTCGCAAACTGTTCGTGCACAATCCCCTACTCCCCACCCTACCATCAATACATGTTATTATTACAAACCAGTCTGTTCGCTGGGCTGCTTGACGGCCAGGACCATGTATAAATTTCGTTAGAAACACAGATCGATCGACCCAAAATCAGGAGTGAACACAAAATAAGTACACTTCATATTTCTGTCTAATGATATGATCTACCTCCTCGAATACTTCTGAACGCACTCGAAAAACCATTTGGCGTCTTCGGGGTTGACCTCTGGCGTGATCCCATGCCCAAGGTTGGCAATCCATGCCTTCGTACTACCATCGACGGCGAACCCTTCACACATTCGCTTCACGGCGCTCTCAATTGCATCACGTCCGCCGTACAAAACGTTTGGGTCCATGTTTCCCTGCAGGGCAACCTTGCCCTTGACAAGCCGCCGCGCTTCTGCAGGGTCAATCTGCCAGTCAAGCCCCAGCGTGTCATAGCCCGCGGACTCTGCGAGGGAAGCCAACGCATAATTGGCACCCTTGGCGAACAGCGTTATCGGCGTGGATGGAAGATTTTCGGCAGCGAGGCGTTTTCGGACGTTGGTGGATATGTGCACCAGACTGGGTCGGGAGAAAAGGTCAAAGTCGTGTGGGGAAAGTTCGCCGGCCCAGGAGTCGAAGACTTGCAAAAGCTAGAAGACGAACATTAAGTGGGGAGGTATATCGCTCGTTGTATACAGATACGGACCTGGGCGCCAGCTTTGACTTGACCGACCAGAAAGTCGACACAGACGTCAGCAATTCGGAGAAGCAGTGCCTTGGACTCTTCAGGATATTTGAAAATCCACGTCTTGACCTTTTGGAAAGTTTTGGTCCCGCCACCTTCGACCATATATGCGAAAAGGGTCCAAGGGGCGCCACAGAATCCAATTAAAGGTACTTGACCGTCAAGTGCCATACGCGTCTGCGTGATAGCACTGAAAACGTACCCGAGTTCCTTCTCAACATCGACATTTTTGTTGAGCTTGTCGACATCAGCTGGTGTGCGGAGTGGGTCGGGGAAATCTGGGCCGGGCGTCATGAGTACCTCCATGCCCATTGCCTGCGGCACCACCAAAATATCGGAGAATATAATAGAGGCGTCCACCAGTCCAGAGAATCGGCGAATGGGTTGGAGAGTGACCTCTGTAGCCAGGTCGGGAGTGCGGCAGACCTCAAAGAATTCGTGTGATTTACGAACTTCGCGAAATTCTGGATTTTGTTTCGATATCGTGACACAGACGCTGCGCGGATGATCAGACCTGGGAGATAGCGTCCTGCCTGCCGCATTATCCACACAGGAGCGCGCTCAGTCTTTTCGCCTGGAAGATGGTGAGGCTGGGCAATTTTGAAGCGACTAGCACAAACCCCGTGCAGCGCGTAACAACAGATCGTTCTTCAGCGGCGGAAAGTCGCTCAGCGTCGGGAATTGGTGAGGCATTTTTCGAGGATGTGGTGGTAAGAGAGTATGCAAGTAAAAGATGGTAGATTCACGTAGCGGCGTAGACGCGATTTGATACTGTAGTGGTGGGACGCGTCGGTTGTCCGGTAATCTACCCGAATCCGGCTAACTTTTCCCGCAACAGACTCTCTCAACAACTCTCTCGACACTCTCATGCCCATCTCGGAACCCAGAGACCTTGTCGCACAGTCGGTCCCGCGTTTGCCTGTGGGGAACCACCGCCAATATCTTTTGTAGATTCAAAACCTCAGGCGAATTCGATAAACTCCGGCGCCAACTTCTTGCTGATGCTCAACGCTCTGTTCGTTGCTAGAGTCTGCCTTGTGGCTATCTGCTGATGGTGTATACAAGAGCGGCTTCGAAGCTTTTAAGGCACGCGTAGAGGAAATCGCGCGAGAACGCCTCGAGTCGGGGCAAACCGCGTACACCGCTCCGGAATTGCTACATAAGGTAATCTCACTACTCTTCTGGTTCGGTTTCGTCGACTGCAGTTCACACGTACAAGGATTTGATGCAGGAAATAAACCGGTAACTGTCTCTCAATCTAACCCAAAGGTAGGAGAGGTTCATGGACGTGGTATATCTCAGTTTCCCCATCGTCGACCGATTCGCGTCGGATGTACCAATGCTCTCTGACAACATTCGCGCCTCTCTACAACGTACTTTGCGCGAGGACCGTGGTCAGAAGGACCCGCCTCCAGAAAACGCTGCCCCCTCGCAACCATCTGGCGAATCTGCTCGCCCTTCTCCAAAAGAGGACCCATCCTTGCTTCCTTCCCAAGAACCCGCCCTCGCTCCGCTTGTTCCCCCAGGGCCGTCTTCCGAAGTGCCGGAGAAGGAAATGGACGTAGATACGCTCGACTCCGCTCCGCTTACGGACCCTCAAGAAACTGTCGCTTCCAGCCCCAAGTCGAGTCCCTTATCCTCACCGCCTGGTCCCTCTTAGGTTGGCTTACATCTGTATCGAGTTACTGTACAACAATCTTCAATCTTCAATGAAGCATACGTTCGTTAACCTTGCCCCAGTACATTGAACAAATCTCGAGATTCTCGTCTACGATATGAGGTACATACAATTTAGATTGTCCGGTAAGGGTACATTCAGTCAATCCTACATTAGTCAAGCTAAAGCCTCTCAGACGCTCCAAAAAGATATGGAATAAATACATTAACGTATAACGAGCGTCGTGGCAAGAAACGAGGGGAAGTAGATAGCGCATGAAGTCTCCGGGCAACCTCTTACTCGTTGTGAATCAACTGAATCGACTTCTCGGATCGTGGGCTGATGGAACATTGAAAGGGTACTGGGTGGCTATCAACGAATGAAGTCAGTTCAGCTTCGCATACGGAAGACTCGACGCTACTAGCCTGATCGTGCCTCTCGTGTTTTCGTGGACGGGAACAATAACCTTGCCATTTTCAACTAACTTGGAGACGTTGAATACGGACAGGGTCATAACGGCTGTGATGAACAGGTAGGCGTCCGCGAGATGCATGCCTAGCAATAAGAACGATGAACATCGAATCAAATGCTAACCATGAGTGAATACATGCCTGGGCAGATTCTGAACAAGATAGAAGAGATTATTGCGCTGATAGTGAGGAGCTTGTTAACGTACCGTCGCCCAAATCCCCAACAAAAGCTACGCGGGTCTGCTTCAGCCGATTTATCCTTGGTTGCGATGAAACGATCCGGATTAAACTTCATCGGGTCCGTGTAAACACGGGCATCATGCGTCATGCGATGGATGTTGGTGAGGAGAAGAGCACCCTTTGGGATGAAGTGCCCCTCGTAGACATCGTCTTGCATAGCTCGATGCAGAACGCCTAAACCGAGATATTGGTGCATACCAAAAAAAAGAAAGGGCGCCGTAAGGCTTACCGGTGGGTACGGCAGAGTGCCAACGAAGAACCTATACGCCGATAAATCGATAGTACAATTTTACCACGAGAGAAGTACCTCTTTGACCAAAGCGTCGACGTAGGGTAAGGCGTCTCGGTCCGAAAACGTTGGTAGTCTGTCGCCGCCGATAACTGCGTCAATTTCAGCCTGGGCCTTCGCCTGGGCTTCGGGATAGAGGGTCATCGCCAAAAAGAAAGACGACACCGACGAGACTGTCTGAAATAGAACGGAATTGAAATTCTATTGACCCTCGAGAAGGAACGAAAACGTACCGAGTCGGAGCCAGCTGATACAAGCCAGTTAATGAGCTTCAAATCGTAAGATTAGAGAGAGTGTCGATACTGACCGCTGTAGAGCGACGCTGAGGACCACTTGATATCAAACTCCTCCTCGGCCGTTAGACTCTTTGCTTCAAGGAGAGTGGAAGTAAAAGAGACGGGTGCCGTTCCAGCAACCTATATACGTGATCAATCACTGGAAAAAAAATGCCTGCGAGGCGAACGGGGCGAAGCAAATTCACCATTTGGTGCTTGACAAAGTTGAAAGGTTGTTCGACAAGTTGGTTGAGGGTCGCGGCCCAGGCGTCCGCCGTTCTACGCCACCCAGTGAATGGAAGCCATTTCGGGACATAACGTACTGCAACCATAGTCAATTAAGGAACTCTGAGGCACGAAAGACCGCAGCGTACAAGAAGGAATCAGATCGACTATGAATCCACCCGGAGCTGTAGAAAGCGAGAACTGCTCAACAGCCTGTTCAGCAAGACTGACGAATGGATCATCGGTTTCTTTGACTTCGTAGCCATGTGAGATTCGTAGGATAATCGCGCCGGCGGTCCTGTTCACTGTCAACTGGACGGCCAAGTTAGGTACGGTGATGCTTACTTGCGAATGTGCTGAGGAAGGTCCCCGGGTTTGGCCAATACACGTCGCAAAAACCGTTTTGTTTCCTGTTCTTGTACGGGCAAGAAAAGCTTGATCGCGGAGCGGCTGCCGATGATATTGTGGAAGAGACGACGGTACTGCTCAAAAGAAACACGAATCAGAATCTTCTGCGTAAAGAAAGGATGTCGAGAACGAACGCGACGGAATCGATCGCCGTATGGGAGCAAAACTAGAGAAGTTGAGCGTGCAGAGTGCGAAGCCAGAGTCTGCCACATACCAAGAGTATTTTTCCAGCCAACCAACTCGCCGCCTAGTGAATTTCGGCTGTTAGCTCAACAAAACGCAGAGGGAACGAAAGTACCCATGGTGCACACTGGGCGGTCGGAATAAATGGCGCTGCGCTTGTCCAAGAGGTCGACAGCCACTTTGGCCGAGCCGATGATGATCATAGTTTGCCCAAGAACAGTCGCGCTGCAGATGTCGCCTAGGAGAGAAACGAAATGAACCGAGTGCTGGACGCCACTTAGCCAATCGGCATACCCCAGGTATCAGTCCATTGCGAAAATGTTTTCCACTCCTGGTCAGACGGCATGTCGAATACATTTCCAATGAGAGGCAAGCCTTTGGGTCCAGGTGGTAAAGCATAAGGGTTTTGTCGCGACGTCCAAAGACGTTTTATGAGGAGTAGAATGCAGAGAACAGCGCAGATATCCAGCCAGAGGAGTAAAGAAAGCATAGTACTGAAGGAAGAGATTCAGGCGCCGAGAATAAAGAGAGTGAGGGTCGCAAATGATATCGAGACACGAAGGAGTCGAGAAATGAAGCTGTTTTATTGCCGGCGCGAAATACCGGGTTTTCATGATGCTTAGCCTGCGCCGGTCATTGCTTCTTCGCAAAAACGTTTCAACTGAAAGAAGGCCGAGGGAATCGCCACACGCGGACGGACAGCGAATCCAGATCTAGAAAAGGTGTTACGAAAGTCGACACCTATTGGTGCCACCAAGGTTGCGGAAAATATCCGCTTCGACCAGCTTAGACTACAATTGGAGTAGGAGTACCAGATCCAGGGCTCTCTAGTAGTTCCAGTACAATCCAGGGTGGTTTGTTCGGACATTGAATAGCAAGCAGTACCTGACAGAACAAGTTCGCTTCCGGAACACAGAATGTAGCTTCAAATTCGAGAAAGGTCGACCGAGAACATGTCTGATTGGACACTGGCAGCGACGGCAGGAGGTAATATTTTTTCGCAATGGGATGTGCGGCATTTGGCGGGCACGTTGGAATACTCGACGCGAGGCCTTTGCGGTAACTTTGCGAGAGTGGAAACTGATTCAAGAGTGGAAGTTCAAAAGCAGCCGCTTTCGGCAAAACTGTATACAAATACATTTTATGGCTGATGTCCATTTGCCGCCATGCCTCTTTTTACACCCAATCCAATCCTTCCAAGGCTACTACATCCTCGACGACATTTACAACTCAAGAGAGAGAGAAAAAACAACACTTTGGGGGACTCTAGGTGATCACGGAAATTTCTTCCTGGGAATTATGCGACGACTTCTGCAAGCATCATAGGAAGGCGGATGACCGGGTGCATGGCAAAGTTTACGTACCTCCGAATCCCGCTCAACTTCGACGGTCTCTTGCTTCTCTATTTTGATCGAGATGGTTTGCCGCTTTGAGGAGTCATGAGGTTAGTGCTATCTGAGGTGGAATGATAATTACCGTCTTGGAACTCATATTGCGCGCTTTTGAAAAACTCTGCAGTGAGAAGGTCACATCTTCAGGATCATCTGTTATCGCTCGGATGTCCTGAGCAGCCGATGGAAGCTATGAACAAAGTGGGAGGGATCGCAAAGGCCTAACAGACCTTTCTGGCATTCAGAGTGCTAAAATTGGAATGAATCAGAGCTACGCCAAGGCAAGTGGATTCGGATACGAACGCGAGGACTGAGTTGAAGTACAGCCGACCGAGACTGACTGAAATGGGGAAACAAAAAAAATGAGGCCTGATTGTACACCGAAAGACGACGGCTTACAATAGAAGACGACATAGATCAGGGTTTGAGGCCATGTAAGAATCTAGCACGCATGAGATGCATCGAACGAGATAAGAAACGCAATTACCCACCGAAACAAGAGAGGCGATTGCGCAGACACTGGTCAAAAAGCCTGTCGAAACGGAAAATTGGATCTCAATGCATACTTAGCTTGCAACTCATACTCGTGTGGCTCATAACCTACAAGCTTGGTGATCATAGTATCCGATCTCGGGTCCTTTGTGAGCTCAGCGAACCAGGTGTATCCTGGAAATGCTCACCTCTTGAACCCAGTCCGAGATCGACGCAGATAATATACGAGAATCGTCGTAATTACTGTATCCGAGACGGCTCCGATGATATTGACGGCCATAGATAAGCCCTGGAAGAATGATCAGAGGAAGAGTCGCGACTAGTGAACTTGGCACCACCTTCAATTCGCGCAGTTCGGCCCATGTTTGGAAGCTCAATCTGATACCAAGTTAGCGGGGGGCGGCATCGAAGATGCTACGAAAGCTCACGACTTGATCGTAAAGACTAGTAGGAGAACGAAAGCACATTGAGCAAGACGCCAAGCTTCGATTGATGAATCATATTACCAACGGAGCATCCTTGAACATGGTGAGATGGCATGCGATGAAAGCTGGGATTTCGACGTACCGAATTCAGCCAATACGAGCGAACTCTGAACGATGTTTAGAACCACGAAGAGCAGCGGAATGCAATGGCGTACCGCGACCAAAGTAAGGATGATGTTTCCATTGCTCACTAAAACCGTTTAGTAGGCAAGACTATAGTTCTGAGTACAGCTCACATCTCCAGACTCGCATCATCAGAAAACTCTGAACGATCAAGCCGATGAAGCCCTTATTATAGTTGTGGATAGAATGAACCAAGTATTCGATATATATTGTTACTTACATTGAACAGAACCTCAAGCTGAGCGCTTCCGTCAGAGGGGGAACACTCCGAGGGTGATCACATACGAGGATACTCCTACATGAAAAGGTAAAGAGTGAAAGCGACCTCATATTAAACGAGGCATACCACACGAGACGGGGGAGAGCGTCGGGGTTGCCATAGTTTGAGATAACGTACCAATAGACTTTGGAAAGTTGCAGTAAGTAGAGCGCTATGCCGCCTGACGTTGTACGAACCAGTATGTGATATCAGCGCCTAGAAAGAGTTGGACGAGTACAGTACGCGAGGTGGGTTCGACGCACCTGGTGAACGGTGTCACAGACGAAGACACCGCCGACCAATGTTTTGATATACCTGACAAAAATTGGCGTCCATGAACAGCAATGATCAACCAAAAATCCTACCATTTGTCCGTCGATCCATAACGATTGAAGTAATACAAAGTCTGTACACAGGACACTTGCGCATTTTATCAAGATCAAATGAACGCGGCGACAAGGGGACCTTGAAACCTACCTCCGTACAACCTGGAAGTCGGGCAAACAGTTCAAGCACTGAACTGAGGACTGATAAATTAACCCACCCAGCCGCAAATAAGCAACCAAGCAGCAGAGAGCCCATAGTATTGTCGAGGCCCACCATGACCATCCAGAGGATTCAGCACTGAGCAGAAGGTGACAGGGATGACCTGTAATCAGTATTTGGGATGAGGCGATTTAAGACTCGTAGGTTCAAACGAAGCGGCTTATTAGCACTCATGGGTAACGGCAAAGAAGGTCGATGTATCTTTGTGTACCTTGTGGCAGCTCGCCACCTTCTGCCTGCTAAACTGTAGGAAATCTAGAATTTTGGACGCAGGGTGGGTTTTGATGCAACGTAAATTCTCGAAGGAACCTTTGTCAAATCCTCTAAACCTCGCCGTCGACCATGACTGCATAAGTTCCCTGTTTTTCTTTCTGCAGAAATGCGGATGTATAACCGCCATGGTCGTCGGTTCGTGGTTCGGCGTAATCAGCGGGAAGAACGGTTGTAGGATAATATCCGCAGCCGAGAGCCCAGCGTCTTGCGCATTCATCGCCATTAGCGCTACCGTTCAGAACCGAATCGCGCTCGAAGAGCACAGTTGACGAACTAGCAAGATGAACAGAATTCCGGAGCTCTTGTATTGAATCAGAGTGGTTCAACCGAAGCAGGCGCTTTCTCTTCGTCGATTACTGGCAACTATTGCATCCTGTCCATCGACTCTGGCCTCTCTCGCCCCGGGGACTGGTTTCGACGTCGACGCCGCAACTTGAAGATTGCATCATCATGCTGAGAGTCGCTTGGTTCAATGGTTGCCATCACTTTGTCACCGTGATTTTGCGCATGGACCTTTCGTCGATCATTCGTTCGCCGGCGTCACTTCTCTTTCTCGACCACCACCACCCAACCACCACCACTCTGCGAGGGGCGCGTGCAGCTTGAAGCTGGTTTTCCTGTAAATTCTACCACCACATTCTTTTTGTTTCTTCGCAATGACTTCAGTGATGTCCCTCGGCAAGTCCCTCCAATCGGTTCCATACATTGAAAGTTTAACTGTAACGCGTTTACCTTTGCAGATGGGCCGCCCTCGGTTTCCGACCGGGTTAATATTGTTCATGGAACGCAAAGTCAGAACGAGCAACAAACTACTTTTCGATTCGAAGGAATATGTCGCTAATCCCATCCCAGACGAACTGATCTTGTTCTTGGTTCTGAATATGTGGCCTTCTCATTTCGGACTCCCGATCCTCTTGGCTCTTATTTTGTCAAAAAGAGTTCACCGGCATCCGACCTTTGTAAACCTTTGCATTGGATTTATCATTATTGGCATGTGAGTCTCTATGCCTCCCCGCCCGAGTTACTCTTTCCTTACGTGCTATGTAACCCAGTTCTTCGAGTGTTCTGTGCGTCTATGTCTACACCTGTCCTCTCTTTGTTTGAACCTCTACCAGTGTGTATGCCGGAAAAACAACGGGGCCAGAACCGTCGGAAGGGTTATGCTTGTTCCAGGCATCCATGCTATATGGTGTCCCAGCTTTGTAGGTTTGAATATCGGTCCCTTGAATGAAGACTGACGTCGAATGCAGCGCGTCGCTCCTGGCTCTGATGCTCGTATTGCAAGTGAGCAGTTTCTGAAACCCACTGTTTGCCATGTTTAATCATATCGACAGATGTTTTTAACCGTTCGGGCTACGGTTTACAAGCAGACGACGCAAGGGCCTGCGGCGCAGACCCTGCGCTTGTGGGCTGTATGGATAACAATGAATAATTCTATTACTGGAACTTACAAACTCGAACAGATGTTAGCGGCTCCATACGTTGCCCTTTTGATCAGCATCATCGCTACTGTCGTCGTGAGTTTGTTCGAATCTGTTGTTGTGGCTGAAGCTCCTTCATCCTAATTATGCTTCGCAGATTGGAGCTACTGACCTTGACAAGGTGTCCCGAAATCGTCGGTTTTTCTACTGTTCAGTCGACTCGAATCCCTTGTAAGGCCTCTACAACCACCCCAATTTCGCCGCTGACAAAGTTTCCAAGGTCTTCAACTATCACCATATTCGCCGCCGGATTCTTGCTTGCGACCGTTGTTCTCGAAAGTAAGTGCAGCAGTTCTCGGCCTGTGGATCAAGTTCTCATCAAATTATAGTCTGGACGCTCGTAATGCTCTACAAAAACTACATGGTCGTGAAGAAACCAGGAAACAGGCGTCAAGTCGCCCTCGAGCTCAATCTCCCCATTCGCGTCATGGCATTTGGTCTATACGTGATCGTAGCGATGAGGTGCGTCGCAACGACCTTGGCAGTCTTTACCCGGCTCTCAATCTCACCCACTGTCCAGCTTAAGCCTTTTGAGTGTGCGTGCACCTGAAAGTCCAATCCCAGATCTTGTGATTGCCAGTGGTGAGTTACTGCCGCTACACATGGCGGCGCTCTCCGTTCACACAGGAATGTTCTATAGCTGCGACGTTCGTCATTTTAATATTTGGATCGCAACCAGATATCTTCCGCGCACTCTGTTTCTGGCGGCGACGGGATGCAAGTGGGCCGTTCAATCAGATTGGGTCAACCTCGAGTACGAAAGGTTTAACCTCGAGTACGAGTACCAAGGAACAGCCCTAGATTCGTCCGTGTCCCTGCAACCAGAAAGTATAACTACCTTTGTATACCACCTATTTATCAAATGTAAGTTAATTGCGCCGGAGGGAAGGAGAGTGAATGCTGCCCATTTAAGTTGCGAGCGGTCGCATTTTGGTAACGGCTTTACCGAATTCGGCTTTGTTAGAAGCTGTTGCCCAACACAGACAAATTCTGTTTTCTGGTGCTTCTGAATCTTGACGCGTCTGGTTCTCGGAATGGCTGTGTGTGCTGCCTCTCGGTTTCTGCCTTCGAAAATAACTCAGTACTCAAATGCACAGAGCCGTTGTTCCTCTTTATTACGCGCCGCGACGCGCCCAAATTTTGTCGTCGGGTAAGGCCTCAATTCAGTGCAAGACAAGACCGTCATGCTTTTCTGTGTACCAGTTCTTCAAGGAACCCAATATCCTCGAGGTGGCTAGCAACCGCCACCGAGCCCGCACCCAAATCCACCCCCTCTCCTCCACCCGGCGGTAAAGCCTCCGCATCCGCCGCTGCATCATCCAAGGACGCAACAATCTCCCGGCTGGTCGACGACATCTCCGGCCTAACGCTGTTGCAGGCTGCGGACCTTGTTACGCTTCTTAAGGTCAGTTGACTTGCGCGTCTGCACGAGAGAATTGGTTTGAAGTGGGCGGGGATTTGGTTTATAGACGCGGTTGAATATTCAAGAGATTGCGATGCCGACGGCGGCGGCTGCACCTGCAGCAGCAGCTGCCCCGGTTGAGGAGGTCGAAGCGGTGAGTAGCCGTCTATGCCGGCGGCCCAGGTGCTCATGCAGCGCCATAGGCCAAGCCCAAAGAAAAGACCGTATTTAACGTGCAACTCGAATCTTTCGACGCCGGAGCCAAACCGAAAATCATTCGCGAGGTCAAAGCTCTAGTCCCCAACCTCACGCTGATAGACGTGCGTTCCCCCGTCTTCTATCCGTCTCACAGCGCACATAACGTTTCCGTTTCCGCAGGCCAAGAAATTCGTCGAGTCCGTACCGAAGACCTTGAAGGAGAACCTACCCAAAGAAGAAGCAGAGAAACTAAAAGCCACTTTCGAGGCTCTCGGCGCCGTCATCAAGTTGGATTAACAAGCTTGATTAATTGTTGGTTTGCCATATCCAATTGACTGGCGAGAATAGAGTACAATAGGGATAGGGATTGTGGATTAGTTATAAACAAAACAGTCCTCCGCGTCCGTCCAGCAGCTCCTCATCCATCCTCCTGCAGTGATTATGGTTAGTACGAGATAGATTGTTGGAGGCGAACTCGGTCATTCAGTCCTCCGACAGATATCGATATTCGAAGCGAAAATCTGATTTCTTGCGTTGACACCATGAACCTTCCCAGTCGAAGTAGACGTATACGCCTTGCTCGTATTCCTCCGTGATTGCTTGGGGTTCTGAATGGCGCTGGAACCTAATTTGCGTATGTGTGAACATTTCGTTGCAAAAACAGTGACAACGAGCAAAACGTACCATGTCAAATATTTGACATGAAAGCGCCATGACTGGCGCTTCAGTTCCTTTGCTGCGAGATATCTATCGAGAGAGTCTCGACTCGAAAATTAACAAAGATAACTCAACAGACGTACTGCTGATATGTCCCCGGCAAGAAGTAGAACACGTAAAAGAGCGTCTCGACGTCCAGCTGCGAGTATATTGCGGCGGTACTCAGCAGGGGATTGGGCGATTGGGGATAATACGGTGCCGTAGGGAACGGATTCCTTGGTATGTAATATTTCGCTCTGAAAGAAAGAAAAAACAAACAAAATCGTTAGTGGCAGAATTATGCACCAGAGACAATTTGGCTGTCTCACTTCTCCGTATCTTGCGGCTGAGGTATATTCGAGTAGCTGCCCTCCAGCATCTTGTGTACCTGCTCGAGGTTGCTCATGCGGAGAGCGGCTGGAAACATGAGCGATTGGGATATTCGAACGTGTAGAAATTATTGCACCTTTTTGCTTGACACTCTCGAAAGAAGCCACCAGATCGGATAACGAGCCATGGACGGTTGAAGCTGTTCGTGGCGGCACTGGCTGCGACGACGGCGGTCTTTGTACGCCTGTTGAGGGTGGTTGTTGCGTCCCAAGAGCCGCGTGTTCCGCCTGCGGTACCTTGACGCCAGGGGGAAATTGCGGTGCTACCTATGGAAAACCTAAGCACAAATAAAGATACCCATTATCAAAACCCGTTGCACCTGCTGAGTGATCGTTGATGGTGCAGACGACGGGGCAGATGAGTTCCCATTTAATGACGGTGCTGTAGGCTCAAGCAGTTGCTGTACCTCGTGAGCTTTCATTCCTTTAAAAAAAGAAAGAAGGATACGAACAGATACGCTAGGCGACTGCGACCCTGCTCTCGGCGGCGACGAAACAGAATCTACGGGACAGGGCATTAAAATGATATGCAAATCCGTCGACGGATCCAAAAAGACCTTTCCGTGCCATGACACGCGGCGGCGACGACGTCGCTGCAGGACCGCCCAGAGAGCTGGGGACGCCATCCGACAGTGCCGGCGAGTCCTGACCGGAATACAGCGAGCTTTCCGGGTGGTGAGATACGGATGCCGAGGACGACATCATGGGGCTCGTCGTTGAGAGATGTGTTAGACTCGGCGATGAGGAGATGCCTGAGGATTGGTCTAATGACGGTGCTGGGGGCATAGGCGAGGCGGGAGGTATTGAAGGAGCGGTGGGCTGTGTTGGCGGAGGATTTGAAGGTGATACGGAGGAAGAAGGAGCAGCAGCGGGCGTGGTAGGCGGTGGTGCTTGTGTTGGTGAAGTTACGTGCGCAGGCTGCGTGGCTGTCGATGCAGCGTTGCTCCCTCCAGCTGCTGCGACGGAATACCGTACCGTGGTATTTCGGGGTATCGGCGGAGGTAATCCTGCCTTGAGGATGCTTGCCATTGGTTGTTGTGCAAAGTTGGGATTTGGCGGCGGTTTGGATGTTGCTGGGGGTCGTTAGATATAACAGTAAGGGTGGATGAATGCATCCTACCATCCATAGACGGTTCTTGCACAACACAATGAGCCAGGTCGGAACATGGATAGAATAAACTCACTCCGTGGCTGGGGTACGACAGCTTTCTTCAAGATTGGACTCTCGGCTTGTTTACTGCTCGTTACACTTTCTTCGTCATGTTTTTTCGACGAAGATCGTGGTGGAGGATCTGCAGACAAGTTTAGAAGATGGCAAAAAAGGCAAAGTGAATCCGCCAACCTTCACTGCCAATATCCGAATCGTCGGTATCCTCGTCTTCACCCGCTAAGCCGAATTTCTCTTCCTCTTCGTCGAGGTTGAGCTCATCATAGATGCCCTCGTCCTCTTCAAAGCCCTCATCCTGACAAATTTGAGCGATTTCGCAAGTAGAAGCACTGTGAAACAAACAGTATTGCTCTCAACAAAATACTGAACATCCTCCTTCAGCTCCATCACCTTGTCCGTCGGTAGTGAGCCGTTGTTCAAGAGCCGCAGCACAAGTTCCAGACGGTTGATGTGCCACTTTCGTCGTTCATTCAGTCCTTCCAGCTCTTCGAGACGACCGGCAGCTGAACCCGACTTGTTCTTCTTCTTTCCAGCACCAGCTAGAGTTTCAATCTCTGCCTCTGATTGTTCCACCTGCATTTGCAGTTCCTCGACCTGTGACTGGAGCCATGCAGTTGCCTCCTCCTTTTCCTGCTCCTTCGGATCGAGTTTCGCGGCAAGGATAAGCCCCTCCTTTGAAAAGGCTTTGGTCTTCATCTCCTTCTCGCATGCCTTGAACTTTTCCATTTGCTATGGAAGCCAAACATAGCACAGAAGAAACGAGGACGGCATCAGTATGCAAAGTTACAAAGTGAAATTGTGCGTGCGCATCGCGTGTTGTGTGAACACGGAAACTGGATGCACTACGCACCGTCTCAATGAGCTTGCGATTGTCCAACAACGAGGACTTGTCTTTGATGTCATTACTGGCTACCCAGGTTTTGATCTGGTCCCGTAGACGCTGAAGTTTCTTGATTTGGGTCTTCAATTCGAGCTCGAGCTTCTCTTTCTGAGCCTTTGGCGATAGATAAGTTGGATTGGCGAGTGCCCGGAAGACAATAGAGGCGGACCTGGTTTGTGGAGGCTTGCATCTTGTCGTATATGCTCTCAAAGAGTTCGACGCCTTCGGAGACCTTCTTGAGGGTCCGGTCGATTTCGGCTGGGGGCGGAATAAGAGTTTGGATTTAATAGGAATATAGCGACAGACTTTGAAGCTTTCTGGCCGCCATAGCGAGCAGATTGAGTGTCGGTCAGCGTCAATCCCAAAGTCTCAGTTGGGTCTGTTTGGCTACGACCCCTGAAAGTATGCTGACGTAATCCGAGAAATTGGGTTTGACCAATTGCAAGTCAGACGACCACGAATATTGCGACCCTCGAGTCAGAATTCTGCCATTATTGGGACCCTCTGCTAGAACATTGCAGAAGAATTGCAGAATATTGAGGGCTCGCGATGAGCGGCGGTGATGGACATGATAAATCTTGCGCTGGCACCATTTGTTTTTGCGAAGACGAGTAGACCTCCGACTACAGCAGTGCTATATAGATAGCTATAGCTGTTCTATAACAGATGTCGCGCTAGGATGGATCGAATTGAAGGATTAGTCGCCTAACAGATGGGCAAATGGGGATGAATAGCGGGTGGTCCGGCTAAGATGGACGTTTCTGCGTGAGGATCATATGTGCTAGATGACGACCAACATTGTCTTTGCTCGTCCACCTTATGCATTGACAGAACTCTCAGACATACGTCCACTCTCTCTTGTCCATCTTGTCCATTAACTTTCTTGACTTTTCTGTGTCTGAACTCTGTTGGATTGGTCGATCTCTATTGCTGTGCTTCTTTCATTGTTGTTCCAATCTCACCTGCTTGCATCGCGACGCGACTTGTCTTCTTCCACCATGAAGAGTATCCGCAAATCCCTCAATGGGAACAAGTCAGACGGCGGTATTCGCGCCCAGATATCCACCCCAGTGCCCCTCCCCGCCGTCTCAAAGCCGCCCTCCGCTATTCTCCCCCCGCAGAAGGTCATTCGCGCCATGGCCGCACACAGACCACAGGCTCCCCAGGAACTTCCCTTTCAAAAGGGCGACTTTTTCTACGTCCTCCGCGACTTTGAGGGTGGCGGTAACTACTATGAGGCCCACAATCCCGTCACCGGTGCCCGCGGTCTCGTTCCCAAGGACCTGTTCGAGGAGTTTAGCAAAACTTCCGCCAAGTCCGTTATCTCGTATTCTATGGCCCTGTCTAGTCTACTCATTTGGACTTCACAGTCTTCGCACCCTGGGCTCTCCAAATCCAAATAACATGCCCCCGCAAACACCGCGATCTCCTCAGATACCGCTGTCCCCCATGTCCCCAAAGTCTCCCATGCCCAAGACCCAGGTCTTTTACGCTATCGTCCTCCACGATTTCATGGCCGAGCGGGCAGACGAACTCGATGCCAAACGCGGCGACGCTATTACTGTGGTCGCTCAGTCCAACCGGGAATGGTTCGTGGCCAAACCTATCGGTCGCCTTGGCCGTCCCGGTCTCATACCCGTCTCTTTCGTCGAGATCCATGATCCGTCGACGGGGAAGCCTATTCCGGACGTCAACGCGCTCATGGACCGCGGCGATCTACCCAAGGTGGAGGACTGGAAACGCGCCATGTTCAATTACAAGCAGAATAGCATCGCCCTCGGTGTAATCGATTCCCCCAATCCTCGGGACTCTGTTCCCAATAGCCCATTCATGCCAACTAGTCCCTACCTTCCTCAAAACTCCCCCGCGGTACCACCGGAACCCGCCATTAGCGTCCAGCAGGCTACGCCCCACGAACAATCCTATTCGAACGATGTATCTAACCCACCTCCTCCCGAAACACCCGATGTCTTGCCAGACGGTATCCTTCTCGCTGCCAATGTTGTTTCATTTCACTTTGAGATGGAGGAATATTGGTTCCGAGTTGATGCCGTTTTCCAGCCGTATGCATCCTCGCCCGAAATACCCTTACCACCCGCCAAATCTCTCATCCTATTCCGTGTCTACAACGACTTTTACGACTTCCAAGTATCTCTTCTCGACTCCTTCCCTCGCGAAGCTGGTCGCCAACCCCCACATCCCCGCCTGTTACCATACATGCCTGGGCCCGCTGACAACGTCGATGATGCCCTGACGGCCACACGGCGGAGTGAACTGGATGAATATGTGGTCAATCTATGTCATCTGAGCACCTCTGGCGGCCGATACATTCTCGAGCACAATGTTGTTCGCGAATTCTTGGCGCTAAAACCCGGGGACGTCGAGAACATCATTCCGCCACGAATCCAAGACATGGACGCGTTGTTCGCGCAAGGACGCCCGTATGACGAAGCCAACGACGTGCAGGATTCCTTCGGCCGGATGAAGGTACAAGACGACGAGTCCGAATATGAGGATGAGGGATATGCGCCTTCTCCGCAGCAGTCGATTGGCAGCGGCCGGCATCCTTATGGTCAATTCGAAGATCGGCGAGACTCCAATAGTCTTCGAATTCAAGCCCACACCCAAAATCACCAGCGAACAGGCTCCAGTTCCTCGCTAAACCATTCTCCTTATTCCCGCGATTCCCGGGCGGAGTCACCTCTTGCACGGTCAAGATCACCGCCGCCAAGTCGATGGAATGAGAACGGTCACAATGGCAATGGCAATGGGCCGCCCATTACATCCTCACCCTCCTCCTCCTCACTCCACTCATCCTCACGATCCCGATCGGGCTCTATAGCCAATGTCAATTCCCCCACCATCTCCGCCGCGAACCCGCAAACAGCCTTTGTGAAAATCAAGATCTTCGACCGGGTTGCGGACGACCTCATTGCGATCCGGGTACATCCGCGGGTAACGCACATGGAGCTGATGGATAAAGTCCAGTCGCGGCTGGGAGGCGAGGTCGCGAGGCTGAAATATCGGGACAGCATGAGCAACCAGTTCGTCGGGGTGGACAACGACCAGCAGTTGCGGGCATGGATAGAGGGCACAGACAAGCACGTTCTATATGCTGATTGAGCGGTCTGTCTGTGCCTTCTGTTCCTTCTCTCTCTTTCATTTTCTTTCTCTTTCATCTGCACAATCTAATTGAAATGGAGACAATTTTTATACATTCTAGGTTCGATCTTCTCAGATATATTGGATCTTACTACTGCTTCTACAAGTACTATCATCTCTCCCTCATTTCTGCCTCTCACTGGCCATATGTAATAGTATGCTGCTGCTTACCATTTGCTGCCGATTCAATACTACTAGCCAAATTGTATCCGTCTACCCACCTAGAAAAAATTGTACTCTCCAATGCTTACTTTTCAGAGGTATTGACGTCAAATATGATCAAACATCAACTTGTATCACCACCACCAACTCTGCGTTCTGAATGCCGTCCCTGCAGCGGTATTTGCGGAGCATATACCGCGTCGGAATTCGTGCATGGTGGAGACAATTGCAGTATATCGGTGACGCCAAGTCGGGGCGGTTTGTCGGGCAAGACCAGTGCGTTATGTTCTGCGCTTATTCCGAGATGGACTAGGCAATGAATGGATGAATACGCGTTAGGTTCGGCAACAAGTACTACGAGAACTACAACGCGGAGGAAGAGGTCCCAGGGCGACAACGCTGGGTAGATTACGCCCAGGTGCGTTGTGTGCATCCGCCGCCGTCCGTCACCGTGTAACTTACATGAAATGCCCCCGGTAGCACCACTACCACGTCTCACAAGTGCCTCCGGAATGGCATTCTTGGATCTCACACATTCGTAAAGACGCACCGACGGAAGACGCGGTTATGGTGGCTTCCGCGCAGCCTCGTTGGCAACAGGTGCGTGGTTGAGTTTCCAATGTTGAGCGGAAAATATCTAATTGGGTTCTCATCGTGTCTAGCCGTGGACGGAGAATTTGACTGGCACGCGCGGAGCATATAAACCGTATAATACCGTCGCACCCAAGATTAATGCCTGGGAGCCAAAATCAACTCCCCGCGCATGATTCGATTCCACACAATAATAAATGAAACTATCTTTTCCACAGCGCTCGACTGAGAACAGAACTCTATATTCAATGGCGGTCCACATCTGCAAGGATATTCTCGACGACATGCTCCGCAATTGCAAGACAGGACGTGAGCCCCGGACTCTCGATGCCCAAGAGACTGACCAAGGGACTGTGCTGGCTCTCTCGGCTATTATCGGGATAATCCGTGCGGAAGACGAAGTCTTCGAATCCTCCTTGTGGCCCCACCAATTTCGGGCGAATACCAACATAGTCCGGCTGGAATCCCTCTAACTTGACACCGGGGAGGTATCGCGAGACCGCGCGATGCATTTCTGCTAGCCTACTGTCGTCTGGCACCAAGTACCGGGACCAAAAGTCGGGGTCGGGCTCTGCGCCTTCACTGGGAGAGATGTATTGAACGTCCGGTCCGAATTTCACTTTACCGTTAAAATCCAGGGTGAGGTGGGTGCCAAGACCTTGAAAGCGGTGGCTTTCCTTGTCGGGACAGGGATATATGAGGTGTGAGATTCCTGATATTCCGGGGCCGCTGTAGCTCGCATACGAACCGCGTGCGTAGAAGATCGGGATCCGTTTCGCTTCGGGAAGGAAGGAGTTGACTATTAGAGGCGCAGACAGACCGGTGGCGTTGATTAAGGTTTTGGCGAAGATAGCGTCGCTTTCGGTCGCACCCTCGGTCACCACCTGCGCTACCCAGCCGGGACCAGCATTCGACGAATCGGTTGCTGGGTCAACGCGAACTACACGGGTCGAATATGCGAGATCTCCCTCGGAATCAACGATATCCTTCTCAAGGCTTTCCATGAATGAATGGGAGTCTATTATGCCGGTTTCCGGACAGAACAAAGCCCCCACGATATCCTCCGATAAATTTGGCTCCATTCGACGCGCTTCTTCGCCGGAGAGCAGTCGCGTGAAGAGAGCCGGGCGATCTGGCGGAGTGGTAAAACTGGAGGGCCATGGGAGAGTCTGAGCTTTCTTGTGAAGTGACTCAATGTAGGGTCGCTGGGTTTCTGTGGCGACCACGAGCTTTCCGATTTTACGGGTGTGAGAGGGGAAATGGTCGTAAAGCATCTCACGACCGCGGATGCACAGACGCGTCTTGAGAGAGTCTGGCGGATAGTATAATCCTTGAGATCGGCGTGTCAACTGGGCATACACTTGGCTTGGAGGAAGTTGGAACGTACCAGAATGAATCACTTCAGAGTTGCGCGAACTTGTTCCACTTTAGCTGTCCGCTTCAAGATTTAAATCAAGCCCATACCTGGTTTCTTCGCCCTGGTATCCACCGCTCAAATTCTCATTCGAGTTACAGGCCAAGCTGACAGGAAGCTTACCGCACGCGTGTGTCTCTCAACGAGAATGGTGGATTGATTTGCGAACTTCTGCGAAAGGCATCGTGCAATGGCCAAACCAACAACACCTGTGAGTTGAGAAGATGAAGAACGAGCGGATTCCTCGTTGGTGGATGGTGCTACTGACCTCCGCCAACAACGAGGTAATCTACAGCAGACTCGGGGGCCTTCAATGAACTTTGTGAGAATTGTTCATACCCTGTGCTCAAGACGCTTGCCTTGTACGCGTATTTGGCGCTATTCAAGCCCGCACGAATTGCCTGCATGGGCGACTAGCTTGTGGTGCAAATGCAAGAGTAAGATGCGCTTCAACATTGGTACGTGTGGTCCGGACGAAGGAAGAGTCGGCCGAAGTGATGCGAAGGAATAATTACTTGTTTACTTCCACCATGTCAGCTTCAAGCTATGGACCCCAACCGGTCCCCAAGCGCACCCTGGAGGAGACTCTCAAAGATTTTGACTCCGTTCCTCTGTTTATGAAATCTTTGCCGGAAGAAGAAACAGACGATCCAACAATTGCTGCCCTCCAAGCTCTTGCGCATGAAGGAACGCCGGATGGTAGGTCTGGCCCTCATTCGGGGCCGGATATGGTCTCAGAAAGACCTTAGAGGTGGCGAAGAATTTTAAGGAGCAAGGAAATGATTATTTCAAGGGAAAACGCTATAGGGAAGCTCTTGGATTTTATACGCAGGGTATCGATGCAAAGCCACCGGATTTGGGATTGCAGGAGGCTCTCCTTTGCAATAGAGCTGCATGCAATCTCGAGCTCAGTGAGTATGTCCCATCTATTGGACCAATGCAAGTCGCTCAAACTCGATGTCGAGAAAATAACGGATCGGTCCTACGTGACTGTTCGAAAGCTCTCATGTTAAATCCTAAATCATCGAAGGCATTTTTCCGGTCAGCTTTGGCCCTCGTAGCGTTAGAGAGACTAGACGAGGCTCTTGATTGCTGCGATCGATGTTTGGCCTTCGATCCCGAGAATAAGAGTGTTCAAGGGTTGTGCTCGCGGGCGCAACAATTGAAGACCGAGCTCGAGAAGAAGGAACGACTGCGGCGGGAAAAGCTGGAGAAAGCTAAGCAGGCCGAAATGAAGTTGAAAATCGCTTTCCGAGTTTGTCAAAGTTCAAAATTTTGAGCTGACGCTAACTCGCTTCTAGGAACGGAATTTAATTGCTCTTCCCAACAAGACGGGTTCACAAAATCCATACGAACCGCACTTTGACCCCGAGGATCCAACGGATAGCACCCTGATCATCCCAGTTTTCTTCCTCTATCCTCAACACGCCACCTCGGACGTGATACCCAATTTTGTGGAAGACACGGCATTCGCTGCGCATCTCTCCAACATGTTCCCTCCACAAGCCCCACCCCCAAGCTGGGACACGAAGGAAGAATATGTCGATGGCCAACTGGTCATCTACGCCATGACGCGTCGCAAACGGCTCTTGAAGGTAGGAAAAAAGATGACGCTTCGGGATGTGTGTGCTGCTGCCAAAGCCAAAGACGGCGACCCCGTCGATGGCCTCGAAGTGAAGGACGGTTGTTTGACGTTTGCGGTATTACCGAAGGGGGATGTAGAAAAGAAATGGGTAGAAGAATACAAGAGCACTCGAGACACTTGACGTCTATCACGAGCGACCTTATTTCGATGCCTCAGTGGGCCATGTCTGACCACGACTGTCAGCTCGAGAGGGAGTTGAAACTCTTAGGTCGGGCAAGGCGGCGGGCTCGGGCATTCGTATGTGCTATCGAGGTCCGAGTTGCAGTCGCTGAACACGCCGCCAGAACCAAGCTAGAACGATGGCGCTAATACAGAGTCAAACAACGGGCGAACTCTTGGGAGGTAATGTTAACACACAGTCACCCCGACACTGGGAGTCCAGGAGCAACAGGCGTTCCAGCTTGGCCACTTCGCCCATTTTTCCTCTGATCACGACGACAACTTGTTTTGCCCTCCTGCAATCGTCAGGGCTACCGAACTGCTCACTCCTTTATGCCTTGACATATTTCTTTTTCGAGCGGTGGAGGCGGGACAACGAATTTCAGATTTTTTTTCATGAACTATACTGGACTCTGGTCAATCTCTGCTCGGGACCTCGACGCAGTGCCTTTTCTTTGCGGATCTTCACAAGGTCTTCCAGATCTCAAAGATCTTCAGCATTTTTTGTGCGAGATCAGGTAGACCTATTATTAGTTCATTAACGGCACCCGGAGAACCGGATCACGGCCCATACTGTTTGATCGCCGGACTACTCGCCAATCACATACGCCAACTGAAAAAGCACTCAGCCCGCTCAACACTGGACCACCAACACCTCGGGCCAGCCTCGGGGTATCGTCGTAACCGCTGGGCTGTGGACGTTTGTTCCGCTCGAGCAGTCCTAAGGCAGTACCTCAATCGCGTCCCGGGCTTTGCCTCCTCAACAGGAACATATGCGTTCCTTGGATATCGCTGTGGTTTCACTCCAAAGTTGCTTTTGAGTCGGTACCTTTCCAATCACGATCAGTTGAATATCTATCTCAATTGATGCTTTGCAGCCATTTGAATTTCAAACCCAATGACCGTAAACGGCGCGGTCGCGTGTGAGCGCAAACTCGTTCCTATCCGCGCACGACGGTTTGAAGATTCCCATCAATAATGCTGGACAACTGATTCCGTATATTCGCGCAAATCACTTTGATCCCTGTAAATGCAGATCGCCACTCAAATAAAGTTGTCACCACAAGCACGCCCGTGAAAGCATTCCATGGACGTCGACTACCTCAGACTCGCTACCTATGGCTCTGCGGCCCTTATGGGCGCGTACGTCCTCAAGTCGTTATTCTCTTCGTCACCAGTACGCCGAACAACTCCTGTTTTTGCCTAAATAACATCCGCACAAATAGCTTGACTGTATACCCGCCATTGGTCCTTCGGGCACATTCTCCTCGTATATTGGGGCGTACAAATTTCTCGTACATGGCAAAGAGATGATCGACGAGGGATATGCAAAATATCGCGTGTTCCGGGTGCCTTTGATTCACCGCTGGGATGTCATCATCAGTGGGAGAGAACTCGTGGAAGAATTGCGCGCGTCGAAGGAGGAGGAGTTGTCTATTCGTGAGGCTTTTAATGAGGTACGTTCCTTGTTGTTACACTTTCGCCATCATGGAAGACGTCGATTCAGATTCTGCAAACCAATATGACCATGGGACCGAACATACTTGGGAACCCGTACCACATCTCGGTAACGCGAGTGGGGATGACGAAAAACCTCGAGCTTCGCTTCGACGAGGTCAGAGACGAGATCATATGCACTTTCCAAGATCACCTCAAGTTGGAGGGTAATGGTGAGTTTGCGCAACGCTTCTGGTTCTGCTCGGTCCGAACGTTGGTCAGAATGGAAAGCTATACCCGCTCAAGCTACAGTCATGCAAGTCATTTGTCGAACAGGCAACAGACTTTTCGTCGGTTTGCCTCTATGTACGGTGTTGACCATATTGTCGCCTCAAGCGATTTTGATTTTGTCCTTTTCATCTAGGTCGCAATACGGACTACCTCAACATGAACTTTGAATTCACGCTCAGCGTCGTTATGGCCGCTCAGATGATTAACATCCTCCCTGGTTTCCTTAGACCGTAAGCATTCTCTCCCTGCTTCGATTCAGGCCTGATCCGTTTCAAGAATTTTGGGTCCCCGGATTTCACCTCTGAAGAAATATTTACGGCGGGCTGACAAACATTTGAGCGCTCTGGTAACGGAGAGAGTGCAAATGGAGGAGGAACACGGCAATAATTATCCTGGACGACCGGTAAGTGTTGGTCATCCACACTTCCGATTCTCATTAATGATATGTTTGCTCAGAATGATTTAATCAGTTGGCTTTTGGACGTGGCCGAAGGTGAAGAACGCACTGTGCCTGCGCTAGTACAGCGCATCTTGGTCATCAATTTCGGTGCTGTCCACACCTCTGCGAATGTGTGTCCAATTAGGTTCCTAACATGCCCGAAATTTGACGGCCGTTTCCTTAGACATTTACCCATGCACTTTACAATCTCGCTGCTTTCCCGGCTTCGGTGGAGGAAATGCGCGAGGAAGTGGACAGAATAGTGAAGGAAGAAGGCTGGTGCAAAGATTCTGTGGCGAAAATGCACAAGGTGGACAGTTTCCTGCGGGAATCCCAACGATTCAGCGGAAACAGCGTCAGTCGGTATCGGTCTCCTTGTTTCTATTCCTTGCGATGCTCACACTGTGACCTACGCAGCATCTATGGGCCGAAAAGTGGTAAAGTCGGGCGGCTTTACATTTTCCGATGGAACCACCGTGCCTGAAGGGTACTTCATAAATGTTGCCACTGGGCCGACACATGCTAATCCTGGTAAGTGTTTTTGATAGAGGCGTCAACTAGCTATTCTCTAACTCGTCCATCTGAAGATGTGTATCCGAACCCGGACGAGTTTGATGCTCTACGCTTTTATCGCTGGAGATTGGAGGAAAAAGAAGACTCGCTACGACATCAGTTTTCAGCGACTAATCTGGATTATCTCTCGTGGGGACACGGGCGCCACGCGTGCCCTGGGCGATTTTTCGCATCAACAGCGTTGAAGACCATGCTTGCGCATATCCTGGTGACCTACGATGTCAAGCTGGAGGATGAGAGCGCGGGTCGCCCCCCCAATCAGTGGTTTGCTGCGATTTGTATACCCAACGGAGCAGCGAAAATCCTGTTCCGCAGGCGTCAATCTGGTGAAACGAGATAGCCCTTTTATCTCAGTTGATTGAGCCTATCCACTGTATATCTGTATTCTGTTTCACCGCCGCAATGTTGTTGTTTTTAGCTAGCCAGGTACTCAATACTTCCGACATCGGATCTGGGTACTTCGGGCTGCAAGCTGCTGAATAGGCTGCAACGAGCATCTGCTGGCATCAAAACTGCAAAAAATATTTATACAGCAAATTGACGGCAAACATTGACCAAAGATGCGAGAGCGTAGCGAGATGCAGTGTGGGAGGCCGACTACTGCACTGGGATGGTGAACGCGCTTGAACGCGGCCTCCGTTGCTAATTATGCGCAGCATCACCGCGCGACTCGGGGCAGACGATTTGAAATTCAATCGTTCCCGTTTTGGACGAGATCGCCGCTGGATCGTCTCTTTGATCCCCGGTTCCTGTTACCGCATTCAGTTTCGCTGAATTCAATGTTTTCAAAATCGTCGGGTAAGTCCTGGGTGCTTTTGTAGTCTCATTGGGCCTCTTTCGACCATGGACGATGTCAAGGTTCTCTCTTTCTACGGCCTTGCCAGTGCCGCTGGCGTGTATGTCATCTTCAAGGCGTTGTCGGGGCCAAAAGTACGTATGGGGGCTCATCCCGAAGCACGAAGCACTAATTCGCCCGCCAGCTGGATGATATTCCTGCCCTTGGGTCCTCGAACGCCCTCCTATCTTTCCGTGAGGTCTTCAGGTACATATTCGGGGCCAAAGAGTGAGCAGACGCTTGAGGGATAACCCTGTCTCAAAACCGTGCAAGAAACTGACGCGACGCGCGCCAGGCTATGTCAAGAAGGATACGCAAAGTATCCAGACAGCATGTTTAGAGTGCCTAATGTGGACCGCTGGAATGTCATGGCTACAGGCCATACGCTCATGGAAGAAATTGCGACCGCGCCGGAAAGCGAGCTTTCGTTCTATCAGTCGATTAACGAGGTGAGTTCGCGTTCTTGCACGCGTCTTTTATACGATAGTTCATTCTTCTACATCTTTAGTTTTTGCAAACTGGTTATACGATGGGGTGGGGAATCGTCAATGACCCGTACCACGCGGATGTCGTGAAATCCTCGATGACGAGAAATTTGGGCGTTCTGTTCCCCGAGGTTCGAGACGAGATCATTGTCGCCTTTGACGATGTATTGCCGCTCCATGACAAAGGTGCGTCTCTTCTGCATGAGTCCAGGTTACGCGCTCAAACATTCGTGTGGTGTTGTAGAATGGCTGACGGTTCCTGCGTTCGACACGATGATGCAGATCGTTTGTCGAACAAGCAACCGCCTCTTCGTTGGACTGCCTCTCTGTGCGTTCCGCATCTGTGCTTCACAATACGATGTTCCGCTCTGAGACCGCATAACTTTAGGCCGTGATGCTGATTTTATCAAGCTGAGCATCGACTATGCGATGGACGTTATCATTGCTGGTCAATTAATCAACGTCTTTCCGTGCGCAGACACTCTTCTTTTGAACCAGTTACATCGAGCTGATTTTTTTTGCAGGGCATTCCTGAGGCCGTGAGTCCTTTGTCGTTTGGCCGCGGCAATTTCTGATAAGTTACGCGCAGAGCTGTTGGACCACTGCTTTCGCCGCGGAAGAAAATTCTGCGCCGTGCAAGCAAGCACTTGACGCCTATTGTTGCGGAGCGATTTCGGAAAGAGCAGGAGCTGGGAGAGAAATACGCAGATCGACCGGTGAGATTGGACTGTCTTTATAATGAGATTTCAGTCTGACCACGAATATTTAGAATGATCTCATAACATGGCTAATGGACGCAGCGAAAGGGGACGAGCGTACGGTTTCTGCCATTGTACAGCGCGTTTTGTTTGTCAACTTTGCCGCTGTTCGGACATCCACCGACGTATGTACGAATGATGGAATTATTTATTCGATGTCTCACCGTTATCTACAGACTTTCACGCACGTATTATACGACATTGCTGCCTATCCTCATCACGTCGAAGAATTGCGCGAAGAGGTTGAAAACGTAGTTCGGAAGGAAGGCTGGACGCGAGCATCGCTGAACAGGATGTATAAAATCGACAGTTTCCTCGCTGAATCTCAGCGGTATTGGGGGATTGGGACGCGTACGTATATGTGCTTTGTCCTCGATCTCTTTGCTAAATTTTGTTTCAGTTTCGTTAGGCCGTAAAGTGGTCAATAAAGATGGCTTCACGTTTTCCAATGGCACTACATTGCCATATGGGACGTATTTACATTCCCCGATGTGGTCTGTACACCATGATCCTGGTATGACATCGGCTTAGCGTCTTTCCTCTTCGATTTTGACTGGGCGTACAGAAATATACCCTGACCCGGAAGTGTTCGATGGCTTCCGATTCTCAAAACTGCGCCAGTCGGAGGAGGTTGGGTCTGCGAAATACCAGGTCATCACGACCACTTTGGATTACCTGCCGTTCGGCCATGGAAGACATGCCTGCCCTGGGAGATTTTTCGCTGCAGTGGTAAGTTGCTGGTCGTATTGTTTGGCATCTGCCTTCTGACTTGGAATCGAAGGAGTTGAAAGCCATGCTTGCCCACCTGGTTCTGAACTATGATGTGCAGTTTGTGGATGGGAAGCGACCAGCAAATCAATATATGGCTTCGGCTTGTCTGCCCGACAGCTCAGCCAAGATTATGTTTAGGCGCAGGCATAGGGATTGAGCAGTGGAGGGACAGAGAGCTATGTATGTATATCTATATTCTACTTACTTACAATACCCTATGGAGGAAACGGATGATGTGGATGTATCACGGTCTTGGCTTGGTCCAGACTTCAACCGGATTAGGTCGACCTCGTCCTATGACGCCCGATTTGGCAATTTAGATAGTGCGTCTTGATTGTGAACTCGAGCTTGTTGTTTTTTGCCCTCTACAAAGTATTCGTCGAATCGTCTGTCCTTGAGGCATCTCTGCAACATCTCTGTACAAAGTTCGAACTAAATATCCTGGACTGGCGTACATCCGAACGAGCGCTATAGTCAGATACGTGAATTTGAAATGACGAAGCTTGGACGAGAGGGAATTCTATCAATTCAACAGACACTCGACCTTTTCAGCAAAATTTTGAAGCAGCCAGAGCAGGACGTTGAGCAAGGAGTTTTGTCGGTCCAAACGGCATATTCCGTGCCGAATTGATTGCCGGAAACAGCTATACAGTGCCCACGCTTGTCAATCCAACTAATTTCCATTCGTCTCTAACTCTTCCCTCCCCGTCGCCGTCGCGCTCCCTCAAGATGAGGTCCGTCTTGGTTCTGTATCGTGAATCTGTACTGATACTCCCTTCATAGTCACCGTAAAGTCTGTCGAGTTTTCCAGGTCGCCTCTTGTTTTTTCTAAATAATCTCTCTCGCAGTATGAAGCGCCCCGCCACGGTTCCCTCGGTTTCCTGCCCAGGAAACGCGCCGCCCGCCACCGCGGCAAAGTTAAGTCCTTCCCCAAGGTGCGTTGGTTGGCATTGTCAGCGCCGTCCTTGAGTAAATCGTTGCACCTCTGTAGGATGACCCCAAGAAGCCCGTGCACTTGACTGCTGTTATGGGTTACAAGGCCGGTATGACCCACGTTGTCCGTGACCTTGACCGTCCGGGTTCCAGTACGTTTCGTGGATTTTTGCAGCAGCAAGCGCGTCCTAACTTTTCTCTCCAGAAATGCACAAGAAGGAAGTCGTCGAAGCTGTCACCATCGTCGAGACCCCGCCTCTCATTGTCGTCGGTGTTGTCGGCTACGTCGAGACTCCCCGTGGCCTGCGCACCCTCACCACTGTCTGGGCATCCCACCTTTCCGACGAGGTCAAGCGGAGATTCTACAAGAACTGGTACCGCTCAAAGAAGAAGGCCTTCACCCGGTACGCCAAGAAGCACGCCGAGGACAACGGCAAGTCTGTTACCCGCGAGCTGGAGCGTATCCGCAAATACTGCACCGTCGTTCGCGTCCTCGCCCACACCCAGATCCGCAAGACGGGTCTCTCACAAAAGAAGGCGCACCTCATGGAGATCCAGGTAAACGGTGGCTCCATCCCCGACAAGGTCGAGTTCGCGCACGGCCTGTTCGAGAAGCCGATCGATGTTTCCTCTGTCTTCGAGCAGGACGAGAATGTGGATGTTATTGCCGTCACCAAGGGTCACGGATTTGAGGGTGTTACGCACCGATGGGGCACCAAGAAGCTGCCGCGGAAGACGCACAAGGGTCTGCGTAAGGTCGCTTGTATCGGTGCATGGCATCCGTCGAAGGTCATGTACTCTGTTGCCCGTGCCGGTCAAAGTGCGTCCAACTGCCTTTTCACTTTTGTGCCGTTTATACTTACGCTCGCGACTAGACGGATACCACCACCGTACGGAGCTCAACAAGAAGATCTACCGTATCGGCCTTGCTACTGACGACGCCAACGCCTCAACCGAGTCCGACGTGACGAAGAAACTCATTACCCCCATGGGTGGCTTCCCGCACTATGGTATCGTCAAGAACGACTTCCTGATGCTCAAGGGCTCGATACCTGGAACCAAGAAGCGTGTCATCACCATCCGCAAATCCTTAATGGTACACACGTCGCGTCGTGACCTCGAGAAGGTCCAATTAAAATTCATCGACACGTCGTCGAAGTTCGGTGTATGTCCTTTCTTCCTATGTTATCGTTTTGAGTATCGTCTGACCACAAATTCATTCCACAGCACGGTGCTTTCCAGACTTTCGAGGAGAAGGCGGCGTTCTTGGGTGTACTCAAAGTCAAGTCGCAGTAGATTTTGTCTGTATCGTACTATGCATAGGCCATGTCACACACACCCATCCACTATTCATGCTATGCTTTTGCTCGTCGGATTTCCCGAAATTTTGCACCTGAACGAGTGGATTACGTCAGTGACGCGGTCAAATCTGTGTCAACAAAAAAGTTGGTTAAGCGCGTCCAACACCGTGACGTCGAGAGTCCAGGGAACGCCAGCGTAGCCGCAAAGCGAAGAGGTTTTCGTTTGGCTTGTGGGCCTCTTCTCTCTCTCTCTCTATGTAGCTTCTTTCCTCAACGAATTTTTCAGGATGACTGTAGTTGATGATCAGAGCGTCTTCGCTGGGCATTGCACTCAATCCAGCTCGTTGCGCTCGTCGTACACCGTTTCTATCATGCAAAGCCAGCAACTACCCTCCCGCCTCTTTCCACGACGACGGAAATTCCGAAAACCGGCGCCCGAGGGAAGATTCACTCAGTCAATCGACGAGCTCTGGGAACTCTCAGTTTTCATCAGAAGACAGTCCTGCTGCTGCTGCGAGAACACTTCCACCAAAATCTCTCAACTTTCAGCTCCCCGACCCGGTACCCGTGCGGTCTTTCATGCCGCAGTACTTCATCCGCCAGCGCACCGGAGACTATCCCGGCGGGAAATCCTGGCGCAAACTTCCCCTTCCCGTCATCCATCCAAAAGTCGTCAAGTATGGCCAGCCCGTCCTTGCCGGGCGCGGAGCGTCGCCGTTCTACGACGACGCCTTCGAAGACCTCGACCTGACGCTGCTCTTCGATGTCGAGCAGTCGAAATTCAAGAACGTCGACAGGGTCGCGTGGCGGCGCGACCTCCTGCGCGTTCTCGGCAACACGCAGTCGCACGAACAAGGCTGGCTGGCGTACCATGCCCTTGTCTCCGTGCCCTATTCCATCCCCCACCGACATCTCGACCGCCTGGTGCGTCTCATGGCGCGCGAACAGACGAAGACGCGCGAGCTGTTCCAGCGTCTGCTTTCCGTGCTCACGTCGATACATCGGTCGGGGTGGAAGATCGAGCTGTACCAGTGGAATGCGTTAATTGACAATGCGGGCAAGGGGTTCCGCAAGGCGACAAGGGAGGATTACAAGCGCGCGTTTGATATGTTTAGCGATCTCGTTTCGTGGAAGACGCCGGGCACCGCGATGTCCTCGACGGATTACAGGCTGGACGAGGTGGTCGCGGATAACCCGCTCCCCGATATATTCACTTATACGACGCTCATAAATCACGCTGCCGCGCAGAGGAATAGGGAGACGCTTATGCAGACGACGTCGCTGTTTACGGCGTCTGGTCTAAAGCCGAATAGGATCACGCATTTGGTGCTGCTCAAGTTCTATTCGAATGCGCAGACGCTGGATGGGGTGCGCGCGAGTTTGCAGAGGATCAGGCAGAATGGGATGGAACTGGGGCTTGATGCGCTCAATGCTACGATGTGGGCGTTCTCCCGCCATAATCGCCCCGATATTGCCATGAAGATATATCGCATTCTGCGACACAACAAGCAGCCCGAGACGTATCTTGGCCCGAACGACGTGGACTCGGTTCGGCGCGCGCTGTCGAACGAGTGTATTGATATTCGCGCGGATGTGGTTGCGAATGAGGTGACCTATACGACGGTGATTCAGATCGTGGCGTACCACGGGAACCTGCATGCGGCGCTCACTGCGTTCAGCGATATGTTGACTGCGGATAATGTGGAGATTGGGGCGAGGATGTATCGCGACGAGCTTGGGCGGTTGAAGCCTTCGTCGTATTCTCCGACTCTTCCTATATTTCGGGCGTTGTTCCTGGGGTACGCTCGACATGGTGTGGCCAACGCACCGGCTGGTGCCTCGCATCCGTGGGTGCTGGAAAGTCTCAAGGCGCTGTTTGAAGTTTTCCTTGCATTGCCGGAGTATATCCGGCCCTCGACTTCGACGGTTTACTGGGCGATGATTGGGTTTGACAAGACTAGCGGGCAAGACCGGGAGCTGCTGAGAACGGTGTGGATGCGTATGGAGGAGCGCTTTGGCGGGGGTTGGGGCGCGGGGGAACATCGACTGCAGCGTATACGCCGGACGCTGTTCGGTGCGGACGATCCGGGTGCTACTGATTCACACAGTGGAGAGGAGGAAGAAGAAGACGAGGAAGAAGGCTAATCCTGCGATGCGATGCGATTGGTCCCAGTGATATTACAGAAAGATGATTCTACACGATATGGAATTGTGTTGTGTGTTGCCCAGAGAAATTTACGATGAGGCTGTCTGCGCTTGCCTCCATTCTACATAATCGTCCCAGCCGACGACGCATATCTTGGACTGGTATCTGCGCAACTTGACGCTCCGCCTGAGGTCCTCGGTGATGGAGCCGTTCCAACCGGCTTTCTGGATGGCGCTGTCGACGGCTTCGATCTTGTCCCAGCCCTGCTCGGGCATAACGTCGGGGAGATAGGTTGCGGAGAATTTCTGACGGGAGGTGACGCGGGGGAGGTGGGTGGCGGAGGAGAGGGGGGATGGGGTGCTGGAGGAGGAGGAGGAGGAGGGGAGGAGAGAGGGGTGGGGGAAGGTGATGGATATGCCGTGGACGCCGACGGTCCAGTCGAGGTAGGATGCGGCGTCTTCGAAGTCTGTTAGAAGGGAGACGCTGTAGCGGGTTCAAGTCAATTGAGTTGGGACGGGGAAATGAGTTGTGCGCGGTGGGCTCAACTTACGAGCAAATGAGGTTGTCGAGTTCGCTACGCTCGATCTTGTGGAACCGGTGGTCGCGGAAGGCGCTGATGAGGGCGAACTCTTGGAGGCCTTTGTGGAGGGTCAAAGGTTCGAAGCTGCCGATGCATCCGCGCAGACGTGGGTCTCGGCCGGGGCGCGAGGGACGCGTTTTCCAGGTGACGAAGAGGGGGCTGTTGTAGTAGATCGTGTAGAGTAAATGTAAGAATGCTTAATTCGGAGAACTGCAGCACGTCTACTCACTACTTGTCATCGGCGAAGCGGGGTGGGATGGGTTTAGAGTTAGGGACGAGGGCGCAGTAGAGGGCGTCGAAAGCGTGGAAGCAGTGTTCGGGGGTGCATGTGTCGAGCTCTGCCTTTGTGTCGTCGGGATTGGGGGGAAGGAGGGACATGGAGGTAACTGTAATGAGTGGAAGCTATTTGATCGCGGTGTTGACCGACCATTGTGATTGCTTACAACCGCCGCGTCACTTTACCTGAACACTCCTAATTCGATTCCGTTTCCCCTGCCTTGGTTCTCCGAGATTTCCTCAAGTCTTTCCCCGCATTGTCTTTTGAAAACGCCACAATGACCCAGGGTGACTGGTGGATTTAATATTTCGAGGATACACGGGCTCCGAGTAGTACATTCTCCATGAAACGAATGCGAAACGCCGACACAATCGCAATGACATTGAGCTCTGTCCGAGATGCTTTCTGATTGAGAGGAGTGCTGTCGTCGGCTCGGCCCGAATGTCCGATGCATCCACGTGATATGGCGACTTGCTCTGTGCTTTTCCTTTTCGTTTTGCCCGCCGTCTGCGGCCTTTGAGGCCCTTTGACTCTCCTCTACATCCCCCCAATCCTTCTTCTACCCCGCCCCCACCATTCCCCTTCACTTACCGCCTCGTACCGCCCCCACTTTCACCCAACATGGATCCCTATTCTCGGTCTCGCTACGAGCAGGGCATCGACAGCAAGATCGTCATTATGGGCAACTCTGGTCCGTCCCTGGTCTTGGATATCGTCTGCCACCCAAAATTCATGTCTATCCGCTCTCATTTCCAGGCGTTGGCAAGACCAGCCTCCTCCAGCGATACACACTAAACAAGTTCGACCCAAAGAACACTACCTCAACCAGCGGCGCTTTCTTCGTCACCAAGAAGGTCCGTCCTACTCGTTCTCGCTGTCTGACTATGGTTTCTGAACGAGGCCCGCCCAGATCTACGTTAACGGCCTCAAAGTGCGGCTGCAATTGTGGGACACCGCGGGCCAGGAGCGCTTCCGGAGTATGGTGCGTCGCGCCCACAGTCATATGTCTGTCAATCCCTGACGAATTGCGGCGCAGGCTCCCATGTATTACCGCGGTTCGTTATGCTTCTCGTCTTCGCTTCGGGTGAGACATTGATTTTTGTGTTTTTTTCGGCGGCCACAGGCGCCAACGCCGCACTGCTCCTGTACGACATCACCAATGCCTCGACGTTTGACGATATTCGGGGTTGGCTTGAGGGTGCGTCTGTCCCGATCTACGTCCCTCTCCTGTTCTAACGCAAATGACTTTTGTTTCTAGAACTCAAGAAGAACTGCGAGCCCGAGCTCCTTATCTACATCGTAGGGTCCAAGGCGGATTTATCCCCCTACCGCCAAGTCACCTCCGACCTTGCGCGCTTATCGCTGCACAATTGGTTCCCCCCGCCCAGGCCCCCAACACCGCCGCCTTTACCCGCACAACACTCGACGCTTTCGTACATCCGGCCCAGATTCACCTCCTTTCCTGGCCTTTCACGCGCACCGCTATTGAATGCCCCGACAACGAAGGTGACGTCGCCTCCAGCGGAGACGCCTGCGTATCTGGATCTGGATAACGGGAATTCCGGCAGTCGGTTGGTGAGGAGCAATACGAGTGTGTTAGCAAGGAGCAACTCGAACGTCAACCGGGGCGCGCCGGCACTCTCGCGGAGTAATTCCTCTGCCGTATCGCGGACCAACTCGTCAGCGCTATCGCGGAGCAACTCTTCTGCGATTTCGCGCAGTAACTCGTCTGCGATTTCGCGGGCTAATTCGAGTACGGCGGGCCAGCAGCAATCACGACCGAATGCTGTGCGGCAGCAGTCGCGATTTGGGTCGCATTTTGGCGCGGCTGCGGGTGGGTGGGCGGAGTTGCAGGATTCGAGCAGTAATAGCTTGAATGAGGATGATGAGAATGCGGTGGTGGATACGGAGGAGGAGGAGGATGAGGCGGAGTGGGGGCTTAGCCGCGGGATGGAGCTATTTGAGGTGTCGGCGAAGGACGATGTCGGTGCGTGTTCAGTTTTCTTTTCTTTTCGACTTTGAATACTACTGATTACTGAATGGTCCTATTCTGTAGGCATACAAAACCTCTTTGACCACTTGATCGCGGCGATCATATTGAAGAAGGACCGGATCGAGAAGGAGAACGAGTTGAAGAAGAGGGACAGTGTGTTTCTTTCTGCGTCTGCTGCGCCGGCGTGGTCTGCGCAGGCCGAGGAGGAAGAGGCGCGGGAGAAGGCGGAGAGGGAGCGCGTTGCGAGGGTGGCGTCGTGGGGGGGCTGTTGTTAGTCAGTCGTTTCCTGGCTGCTGCTGCCTATGCCGCCTTCCTTCGACGACGTGAGGTTGGTGTTCAACCCAAGTTGTGCTGCCCTTGACTTGTGCGTGCCCGAGGATTGGGGTCACGCCCGGTGCTGGACGCCGTCCTGCGCTGTGCCCGATTCTCGCGCCGTTCAATCCTGGTTGTTTCCCTGGGGCTTTCTTTCCTCTCGATCCCCTGCCCCCTCCCCCACCCCAATCCGATTCCATTCAAGTCCCTCCATCCATCCACCCACGCACACCTCTGCGCGTATTCATCCATACTCTGCGGTCTATTCCCTCGCGCCTGCGCCTACCGCTACCCTGTGTTTTGTATAATCAATCTTTTACGACCTCCCACGACCCTCCCGACTAGTTTACTGTTACCATGCCATGTACATACACCATGCACTGTTTCGTCGTTATTATTCCCCTCTCCCATCCCATTCCATCTACGACCCCATGGCTCTCGTCTCGTTCATCCATCTCATCTATACTGCAGCATACTCGTACATACAAGCCATACATACACATATCCCATATCCATACATTGTCATTGCAACTCACCACTTGTCTAGGTTCCGTTCGCCCAAATTATGTCTTATTCGTCGCTTATTGTTGAAGAGGACTGTTATTGTATATGTCTGCGTAAATCATAGCTATTATTTCCCGCGATGAAAGAGAATGTAAGATGATTTTTGTGCATGTCGCATAGCATTATGAGGCATAGACTATACAGAAACGGTCTCTACTCCTGGGCGACGACGGGGAACTCGAAGACGACGTCCTTGCCGGTGAGGCGGCGGTAGACGGAGGAAAACGAGTCGAGCTTGTACTCGAGGGATGTTGCGTCCTTGGAGTCGAGCAGGCTGTGGGTGCGCATTCGCATTAGTTTAGATTCGAACAGAAAACGAAACGCGATAAGGGCATAGACATACACTTTAAGGAGTTTTGAGCCGTCTACAGCCACACGGGTGCGCTTTCCGACGATCTCGGTGGGGAAGACGAGGTCCTCGAGGATGCGCTCGTGGACGTTCGTGAGGGTGCGGGAGCGGGGGCGCTTTTGCTTGACGCGGGAGGTGCGGGTGGGCTTGCGCAGCATCCGGCGCTGCGCGACAAACACGACGTGGCGGTCAGAGAACTTTTTCTCGAGTTCGCGGGTCAAGCTTTGTACGGCGATATTTCAAATTAGTACTTGTTATATAGATATAGATTGGATGAATGGGCACACGCACCGCTGCTGGACCTTGCGGAAGGCCTTGAGCTGGGGAACGGGGACAAAGATGACGATGGCCTTTTTGCCGCCGCGGACGTCTACTTCGCGGGCGGCGGAGATTTGAAGGGGACGGAGCTCGGCTTTCAGCTCGGGGACGTTGTTTTCGAGGTCGATCAGGGCCTGCGCGACGCTCAGCTCGGTCTCGTCCGGCGACGTTGTGGGCGCATTAGCGGTGCGTAGGATCTTGTTGGCGGCAGACATCTGAGTTGTAAAAAGTAGAAAAATTTGGCAGTCAGTCAAACGACATCCAATTGTGGGCCGCCCAATCCAGCTGTTCCGATGATTCTTTTTGTCCCGTTTTTTCGTAGGGACGTTCTAATGGACCAAGGCAGCGACTGGGACTGGGAGGAGTAGAGACACTCACTGGGCCTTTTGCTGGGCGTCGTCGCGGGCGGCGGGGAGAGTCGTAGGTGTCACGCAAGTCACACGTCACATCCGATCAGATTCCGCTCTAATTTCGACAAAAAATATTACCAAGTCACAATTCAAGCACTCAGAATTCAACACAAGATCTACTGTAATCTATCTATACTAAAACCCACCCAACCGCTTCTTTACCACCTTCTTCTTCATCGCTGGCCGACCTCCATACGCCCCAGGCAAAATCTGTGTACTCGCCATTGGCATCAACACGTCCTGAGAGTCGACCCCCTGCGACTCTGCCTCCCGCATTACCGGCTGACTTCCACCTGGGAACCTAGGTACCACCGGCGGCCCCTGCGACGCAAACGGCCGCCGAAGCGCGTCCTCGACTCGGCTTGACGCCGCCACAATGCGCGGTGGTGCCTGCGTGGGGCGTTCCTCAGTCAAAGCAACTTGACTTTGTGCAACTTCCCTCTTTGCTTTTGCCTTCGTTGTCGGCGTCGGCCGCGGTTCCTCCGTCTCCCCTTCGTACGGATCGTGGTACACAAACTCCCTCGGATTCGCACCCACTTGCCAGTCGTTCAGCAGTAATCGCACACCAGCCGGAATCAACTCCTTTTTCTCCTTGTCAGCGTTATCCTCGTCCGACGCAGAGCGCTGCAACCGAGGCTGCAGATAACCGAACACCATCGGCGGCGGCTCCTCGTCCTCCAGCGAAAGCGTCTGAGTCATCGCCTCCAACTCCCTGTAGTTCGTCGGAGTCGGAGTCGGCGCCGAAAACGACCGAGACGAGAAAATATCTCGCGATAGTGTCAGGTCGAGTGCAAGCTGCTCCCGCGCTTGGGTTTCACGCCGCAGCGACGAAGCTGATCGGTCCCCCTCGTCGTCAGGAAGCAGATCATGTCGACGCAGTCTTTCCTCCAGTGTGCGGATATCTGGACAGTCGGCAAGATCTGGTGTGAAACGACTGAGTGCGTCGGTGAGATCAAAGCTCCACTGCGCACCCTCCCTAAGGGTGGGAGCAGATATTCGATTTTGCAGCAGGGCGCGATAGCCTCTGGGAGAATTTATGACGCTTTCCTTCAGGAAATCCGCGCGCGCAAATGGGGCCGGCTCGTCGCCGGAACGAAGTAAAACATCGTATCTAGACGAAGAATCAAGTAAGACATGGAACGACACTGGAGTAAGGCACTCACGTCGTGAGCACGCGATCGAGCGCAGGGTCCACATCTTGCCAAAACGAATGCGCCTTCTCCACCAAGTCGTACAGCGTTTCCGCAGCCTGTTCATCGTCGACTTCCCTCTGCGGTCGAAAGAAATCTGCACTCAAAAATTAAACAAACTTCAATTGAGCAAAAGGGAGGATGTGCCTACGTTCCAAGGCAGGTGACAGGTCAACCACAGGCGGCTCCTGCCGACCCAGGGAACTAGTCTCCTCCCGAAGATGTGGCGCCTGGGCGGCCAACCGCTGCACTTGGCTCGACCACGAGACCAGCGTCTCGCCTACTTCATCGTCGGTAACACCAAGCTGAAACGCACGGATAGACCCCACTTCCGTCAGCCTTAAGAAAGTGAAGGGGGAGTCTGCTGGCGCGGAAGGATGCCGTAGGAAGGCTTGGCCGGTTTGAATTCGACCTTCGCTCGGCGTCGTCAGGGAGTATGGGGCGGTCTGCACGCAGGCCATGCTCCCATGCAAGCGGGCGACATCGTATATTGTCATGAGACCGTTTTTCCGGGAGGAGAGAGTGGTTATGTGCTCTAGAGGGCATTGTGACTAATATTTGAGATTGTTATTCAAATAATACGTACGGTTTCCAAAACTGAGAGTCTTGGCTTCCAGCGAGCGGTCGAACGAACGGCCATGCTTGAAAGCCAGTAGTGGCCGTCCGGTGAAGCGGCGGTCGATCCAGATGAGTTGTTCAGTGCTGCAGAGTCGAAGCATTTGGTCGGCCGGGTAGTCTTCGATTGAGGTTAACACTTCGTTTCCGATAGCTGAGTAAACGTCCGATGAGGAGTTTTGGCTCTGCGTGAGGAATCGGTGAGAATTCTGAGTGCGTGAATATCAACTACATACTCTAAAATCCAATTCCACCAGATCCGCTTCCGACATGACAAGACAGGTGTTGACATCCTCAGTTAGCTCGAGTCTCCAGAATCGATCAGAGGAGGTCGGGAGGAGGGCGGGCTGGACGATTTCTCTAAAATAATTTTGTATTTCATTTGACGCTCGAAAGAAGAAGAAAAAACTGATATGCCCTACGTTGTTTCGGTAGCCATGTCGTAGTTGTACACCGCTCCCTGAACATCGATCAAGGTCACTTGCGCTTGGAGAGCAGATACTTTGACATCGGTCACTTGGTGATCACCTACGTGTGCGGACGTGATGTGAGGCAAGTTCTCTTGCTGGTCGCCTGTGTGTGCGGACGTGATATGAGCCAACTTCTCTACAGATATCTGGGGGGTGGTCTGCATTCGGAGGAGTGTGGTACCGCCGAATGTGCGGACGGCCAGAAATGCTGCAGTATGGTATTAGTATTGAGGAATGACTGGGGGTATGCATGATAGAATCACCTTGACCATTGGCATTGGTCGACTTTGAAGCGGATATTTGTCGTATTGGGGTGTCGAAGGTCTGCACCGGTTGTGCAGAGGGACTGAACGACGTTCCGAGACCTTCGGAGTACAGCAGAGGCGATATATCTGAATCATTTCATCAAGAGACAATTGCAAGAATCTCGATATTCTTCCTTACTCAAATCGCGACTCAATTCCCCCATAGGAAACGCGACAAAGGCAGCATCCGGCAGAACGATGGTTTCAAGCTGGTTTCCGACGTATGGATCAAATCCCTCGAACTGGCGTAGTTCTTCAGCGTCTTCGGTTAGCTGCTCTCTGATTAGTTCACTCGGCACGTCGATGTCTGGCAGGAATGTGCGCAGGAAGTTGGCCTGTATAGAATGAGTTGAAAAACGAGAAAATTACTTGAAAAGGTGTGGGTAGCTAACGCCTTGCTCTGCGCGTTGAGGGATACGCATCTTGGGCATTTGCCAAGGCGGGGGACGCGTCGCGGGGAAAACGTCTGTTGGGTTTCCGGTTTTGAGTCGCGCTACATAAATGACCCATTGATAACGCACGGAAAAAAAATCTTAATGTCGTACCTCGAGAATTGCTCTTGAGGACCTGGGACCATTCAAGACGGCCATTCTCTTCAAACAAAGTCGCCGATCCTAACAGACCAGTGTCTAATACGGGGTAGTCCAATGAAGTGACGGCTTTTTCTTTGCCCTTGGCATTTCCCTTGCGAGTTGAACCGCGAGTTTGAGTGTGATTTGAGGGCCAGGAGTACATTCCATTTGTTGTTGGTCGAAGCAAGGTCGAAGCTAGCGGTGAAGAACGCGACCAGAAAAGTCGACGGGAATTACCGTGATGTCATATCACCGTCGGGCCGACGCGAACTTCGACCAACAGCTCTGGCGCGCAGTTGATGCAACGCACTCGTATTTATATTGTGTGCCGTCCTTGATCTCTCCCAAGGGCCACAATGTCGTCCCCCACCTTCACCCCGTCCGCAGAGGAGCAGGCCCTGGTCTCACAACTCTTCGCTCGCGGGGAACCCCACAAACTCGGCGTACTGACCGGCGAATTCGCGCTCGACCTCTTCTCTGGGACTGATCTCTCGGCGCAGGTAAATCATCTGGCAATACTTGCGCCTTCTGCGGTGGTGCTAAGTGTGCCAGGTGCTCAGCGAAATTTGGGCCATCTCAGATAGACATGGACGCGGCAGTCTTTCGCCTGCGCAAACAGCCATCGCGGTATGTAGACGGCTTTTTATCCGGGATTCGCGTTCTGCGCACTAATGGAGACGACGCCAGCTGCGATTAATTGGCTGGGCGCAGGTAGGCGTGAAAGCGACGCCGGATCTACTCGAGAAACGTTCGTGGTTGCCTTGCCCTTGCCCGAAAATGTGTGGCGCTAATTTGACCCTGACACTGCGTTATGCATTCTGCAGCTGGTCCTCTTGCCCATATTCCAGGCGTGTCCAACGCGGAAGCCGGGCCCTCAAGACCTTCTCCGCCTCCGATTCCCCCACTGGCACCTGGAGACAAAGCGAAATTTCACCGATTGTTCACCAACAGTGGCCCTGTCGACGGCTTCATTGACGGTCGGTGCAATCGTCTATTGTCTAGATCTTCGAGAAATTCATGTCTGTGTAGGAGACAAAGCACGGGATATATTTGCGAAATCTAAGCTCACAATTGAGCACCTCTCGCAAATTTGGTTTGCAATCTCGTTCACACTAACCTCCTCGTCTGAACCTTGCGCTAGGGAGCTGGCAGATCCAGATAACCGTGGTGCCTTGGATTCCAAGGGTTTCATTATAGCATTACATCTGATTCAAGGGCTCATGAGCCATCAGTTTTCCGACGTTCCAGCGTTCCTCCCCAATGAGCTATACGAACAGGCCGCTGCTCCCCTTGCAGAGTCTACCGCAACATTGTCGCCTCTAGTTATCACACCGCCGTTGGCTCCACCGACACCTTCCGGCTTACCTTTTTCACCTAATGTGATTTCACCTAATGGCTTCCTATCTCCTCGAACCAGTTTCTACGATGGGAGTCTTTCCCCAGCTCCATCACACCACAGGGCAGATCCATTCCAGGATCCGGGCTGGAACATTCCTTCCGACGTCAGAGCCATTGCTGATCGCCAATTCGACGCCTTGGATCCTCAAAAGACTTTCTTCATTGAGAAAAGCATCTGCTTCCCATTCTTACTGCAGTCCAACCTTCCTCACGACGAGGTTGCCCAAATCTGGTATTTATTTCAGAGGTAGCATCAATTCGTGGTTAAGCCAACCTTTTCAGGGCTCTAGCAGATCCGAATGATGAAGGCAAGGTGAACCGCGACGCATTTGCTGTTGCGTTATATTTACTCGATGAACGTCGCCGAGGCCATCCTATACCCACTTCCCCTCCAACTCCCAAAAAAGCACCCTCGATCCCTATTCCTCCTCCCGACGAACAAGAGCCTCAACCGCCACCTCCGCCCGCAAAACCTGCCTTTCTGAGTGGGTCCCTCCACAGACAGTCTACGCATATCAGATATCCGAGCGCCCCTACACCACCCAACCTCAATCGTTTGTCAGCTTCATGGTCTCCCCAGACTCAACCTCGTAAGTTGTCAGGCTCTAAATTACTGCGCGAGTTCATTTTTTTTTCTTCCAGCGGAACTTCCGGTGTCTCCCTTGAGACCTCATGCCACGCAGGCATCTCCTCATCCTCATCCCCCAGAAGCCGTCGAGCAGATGACTCGTCGAATGCATGATATGCAGAAGCAGATCATCCAACTGCGTCGAGCCCATGCGGAGAAATTAACGACAATTGCAAACCTGACCACGGAAAATGTTTCCCTCCGTGTTGTCATTGAGGAACTACAGGCTCAGGTAGCCAGCCACGACTCCGAATCGCAAAAGGCAGTACGTGAAGTTCTGGCAAGGGAGAATGAAGCACTCCGAGGATCTGTCCAAGAGCTTCAGGGAACCGTCCAGCAATTGCAGGCTGCCAGCTCTGACGTGGAAATGCAGCGGATTCAATACGATGACCTTGTGGTGGAAAATGAGCGCCTCAACACTTGCATCACAGAAATGCGCGAGTCGACGACGCAACTTCCCTGGTCCGGTGGTGATTCAGAGCTCCAAACTCTCATCAACGAGGATCTGGCGCGTGAGAACGCCCGTCTCCGAACAGAAGCAAGGGAGATGCAGGAGAATGTTGCCCAGCTTCAAGAAGCTACTGCAGGACTCGAGGAGCAGCGGAGGGCAAACGCAGAGCTGGTGCGGGAGCGACAACGCATGGAGGCAACAATGCGGACGATGCAGACCAATCTTGATGTGCAACGGAGAGACCTCGGTCAGCTTTCCAGGGATCTGGAACGGTTGAGGGTCCATCCGCAACCGCATCCGCAGCCGCAGCCGCGACACAATGCTCGCGCACCTCCAACGCGTCGGGACACGACTGACCTTCCACCTCCCGCGTATAACGAGTTTGACCCAATCGCAACCTGAACTTTGCTGTGCCGACCGCTGGTGGTCGATTATATCACTATCTATTCCGACATATAATTATTGAAATGCTGAATCTGTGTATGTATGTACTTTTAACGTGTATCGATAGTGCGAAAGAATTAGTGCCAAGTCATTGCGCTCAGTGGCTGTACATCTAAACTTGTTCTGTACTCGTTCGCTGTCGACGATGTGGGCTCTCAATCAGCTCAGAACTGCTGCTACTAGTATATCCCGCTTTGCCGTGCCAGACTCTTCACGCACTCTCTATTCTTACAATGTCCAGAACGGCTGGGTCACCTCCAAGTCTTCGCTTCTAACAGCAGTGTCGGGATCCAACACTGCTACATACCAACCTTTTGCACTCCTTACTTGGAATGTAGACTTCGTTCGACCACTCATACGCGAGCGCTTTCAAGCTGCTCTCTCCCATCTTGAAGAACTTCTGTCGCCGCGAAAAGTAACCCCTGCGCCTCAGCCCACCATCATCTTCATGCAAGAGGTCCATTCTTCTTGTTTCGAAGTTCTCCTCGCCAGTGACTTCGTCCGCGAATTCTATGAGCCGACAAACATCTCCTCGTTACAAAAATATAGCACCCTTACTCTCGTGCCAAAGTCTCTCGTTTCGCAAGTAACTTGTGTACAAAGGACCCCTTTCACAGGCGCGACCGTGATGGATAGAGACTTTTTGTATGTCGACCTCGACGTTCGGTTGCCCACTACACCAGAGCAGAAAGCGCTGCGACTTCGCATTGCCAATACGCATCTGGAGTCACTGGGTTTTGGGCTTGAAGCGAGGTCGACGCAACTTCAAAGGATTTCAGGTCTTCTTACCGAGACCGGAATAGATGGCGGTCTCGTCGCAGGTGACATGAATGCCATTTCGGAGGCAGACAATGCTCTGCCTGAGCAGTACGGCCTCACCGATGCGTGGAAGGAGGAACATTCTACACCCACAAATGTTGTTGACAGCTCAGGCACTGGGGAAAGCGAGGGCCATACATGGGGTTATCAGCCACCAGCTCAATTTCCACCAAACAGACTGGACAAGATCCTCGTCGTGGGGATATTGGCAGCCGTCGACGTTCAGCGGGTTGGTGTGGGACTGAAAGTGAAAGATACAGATGCATGGGTTAGCGACCACTATGGATTGCTCACAAAAATTGTCCTTCGAATGTGAACTTCAATGGTCAAATAGTCATCCGAAATATATAGTCGTGTTTTCGTAGAGATATCCCCAGTAGTTACTCGTCAGTAATCATAATTAACCGAAAATTGTGAGCATCCGTGACTATCGAAGTGCACAACCCTACGAATTAAGAGCGTCCAGCTGCTCAGACGCTGGCCGGAGCGGCCAGAGGTCTCCGCCAGGAGGAACAGGAATTTTGTCAACTGCCGCTTTGGCCTTCGAGTTTCCTGCATCAGCGGAAGCATGGACAACGTCTTTCGCAGAGAATGGCGTGAAATCTAAGTCTGGATAGGGCCAGTCTTGTGCACCAGTAGCGGCCGGAAGGATAAAATTGACAGCCTGGTGAATGCTCTGGCCCTCCGAGCCCTGGTAGCCCCATAGATCAACGCCGACCTTTTGCGCGATCGCCGCCATGCGGGTGTATGCGACCAAGTCGAAAGTAGAGTAGTGGAAACTACGCGTTCGCGTGAGCTCTAACTGTTGCGAACCGTTGGCGGAGATATATGTCGAGATGCGTGATTTCATTGTGTTTGCTTTTGATGCTGCTAGATCGCGGTCTCCAGTAAAGAGTGCGATACCAGCACCCTGCATGATGGCAAACGTTCCATGATTATTCGTTGCGGCGCTTTCGTCCTTTCCAAACTGGCTCGTCTCCAACCAATCCAGGAAGTCCGCATTCCACTGGCGGAAAGCGGCGGTATCCGAACTGGACCATCCCGGAGCACCCGAGGCAAGAATGGCTGCGGCATCAAGGACGCTCGTGTACTGCTGCGAGAAATCGATGATGCCGATGGAGCGCCCGGTATTCGCACAGGGAACGATCTGCGCGTGGTTCAAGTTGGGATTCATGCGCGTCGAAGGTGTGATGAACCAAGTGCGAAGGATCTTGCCGGCGTGTGTCGCGTATTTGGCTTGACCAGTGTAGTACCATGCCAGAGAGAGGATGTAAGATGATTGAAACATTTTGCCTCGATCGTTGTGGTCAGTGTACTTGTCCGCGTCAGGATTGTGCACGCCATCGCGGTTGATCCAGGGACAGCCATCCGATGTGTTGGATGCCCAATAATAGGGAGCTTGACTCGCGTAATCATGAATATCGCCTCCTGGAGGAGTGATCGTCTTGTAGGTCACGCTCCATGGCCCTTGAGAGAGCCACCCGTCGGCCTGAGCGGTAAGAGATGCTAATATTTTCTGTTAGCGGATTTGGCGCCAGCCCAGCGGTTTTTCACATACCCAAGGTTTTCCTCAATGTTCCATCGAAGGGTAAACGGATTTTGGCGTCAACGAGCCGAGTTTTGTCCAGTACAACGGTGTTAGGAATAAGTGACCATGCGCCGAGAACAAGACTGAGAAGAACCAGATGTAACGAAAAGGGCATGAGAGAAGACTGTTCTCTCTGCGTCTGTGTTCAGTTGCTAGTTAGTTGTCGCGAGAGCCAGGGAGCACCACCTACCATGAGGCTTTCACGTTAGCGGAGTTTGAACAATACGCAACCCAAAACAAACCTGCCACAGGATGGCGCAGGAAAAATGAAAGCTGCATGACCTCGGTGGCCTGCCTCTTCTTAAAACACAACATTTCGGGCGGCTTCCAAGCGGCTTATGGGCACCTGATGTCAAGATACCGGTAACACGTTGCAACCAATCCTTTTGTTGAAACTTCGCCTGAAAGGGGACGAGAGCCAGGAATTGGAGCATTGGAGAGTAAGGAAAATTATGGAAGCCCAGCTCCGCAGGCTAGAAAGAGAGAGAGGCCCCGGAGAAATATTCTGTTTTCTGTCTTTTTTGTTACACAGTGGTGCAGCGGTGACCGGTCATCGTCGTGCAATGATCATATGTTCAAGTGATTTCGGCACAGGTGACAGAAGCCCGTTGAACGCTCCCGACGCGCCGTCCAATTGCGTCAGTTGAGAGCTTCAGCATCGCTAGAGTTCGAGCCTGAGTTCTTGAGCGTTGGCTGCGGGGTAGAGGTACGCCAGTTGGGTGGCTTTCAACTGAAGTTGATCGGTGTACTAGTAGTAGTAATTGCTTGCCAAGTCGTCGACCAATTAGTTATACAGTACTTGCGCAAATTCGAAGGATAAGGCAGCCCAGGAGAAATTATGCAACTCGTCCCAAAGTACGAGCATCTTCCAGGGCATCAGGAGAGCAAAGCGAGGGACGAAGAAGGAGAGCCGCAATTTCGTAAAACCAACGGCTGTGTTACGTTGAACTTGACCTCGATTCTTCGGCTCAGTCCTCCTCAGCGGATTTGCGGCCAATTTCAAGATTAGACATGACCCATATCCCATTGAATCTCGTTATGATACAAAAAATTACTACAACATTTAAATCTCCGTGCACAAATCCTTGTCGAATGTTCCCGTTGTCGACGCTCCATGAGTCATCTAATGAACAGTCGATTAGCTCGTTCGCCCTCGGAAGGGGAAGAAAAGAGGGACTCACCACACCGCAGAACGTAGTCGCACCAGAGGCATCGGGGGTCGTAATGAGCACTCGGAACTCGTTGAAGTTCCCGAGAATGGACGGGACGTTCTGGAAGGTAGACATGTCCGGTCCAACCGCCTGCTCCTCGAGTACCTTGCCGGCACATGCAGCTGCGACCCTCACACCCTGAACACGCAACGTTAGAATGCAAATCTGGAGAAATAGACCGCAACACGTACCTCACGATTGTTGAAGACGTGCGGGAACTTGACGGCATTTTTTGTGACAACAAGTGGTCCAGCTTGAGCGAGGCTTACTGCGGTCTGGATGGCGGCAAGAGGAATGTCGGTCGTAGCACCCGTCTTATTGTTGCAGCGGACGGCCCTGGTGGGTGCATTCGCAACAGCACCGATAGGCTGCAAACGAAGCTTAAGCCCATACGTTCAGTGAGAATAGCAATCGACTTACGCGTTTGGCAGCGGCGGCAGAGGCAGAGGCTGCTGCTGCTGCAGCAGACTTCGAAGCACTTTTAGCGGCCGCCGCAGAGGCCTTGGCAGCCTTCTTGTCTACCTTGGCAGATGCGGCAGGCGCTGGGACCGACGGGACTGACGGAGTGCTGATGGTCGGGCAAGATGCTACTGGGGTGGTACGGGCGAAGCCAACGTATTCGAGGAACCGGCGCACTGCGGTCTTTTTCGGGATGGGGCAAGAAGTCACTGGAGCAGCGACGGGTTTGGTTGCAGGCTTAGTAACAGGCTTCGTGACGGGCTTCGTAGCAGGCTTCGCAGCAGGTACAGTAGCGGGCTTGGTCACAGGCTTCGCAACGGGTTTCACGACGGGCTTAGCAGCGGGTTTTGCGACAGGTGTCTTCGCCACAGGCTTTGCAACCACAGGTTTCTTAACCACCGGCTTCTTAGCCACAGCGACTTTCTTTGCGGCACGCGCCTCGAGAGACTGCGAGGATGTCAATAAGATTGTCGACGCGCTTCATGACGAAACAATACTCACATCGTCACCAATGTTAACGGGAGCCGCAACCACAGCAACAGCGACAAAGAGAAGTACGAAGAGAGCAAAAAAGCGTTGGTTCATGATGTATTAAGAACGAGAGCGAGGATTGTTGGGATTAAAAAGGTATAGGTCCTTGGAGTAAAAAGAAAGCGTTGGTGATGAAAAAGATAGACCGACCCTGGAACAGCGTGGTCAGTCAGAGTGAATGCTTTGCGTTTCGGATTGAAACAACGCACCGGCGGTGAAGAAGAGAAAACAGAAAGCTGGGACGGAAGTGGGGACTTTGGTTCAACATGAGTGCGTTTATATATCCTCTCAACTCAGGCGATATTCGGGTTTGATGCGGTGACCCGAGTCCAAGTTCATTGGCTCGAGGAAGATCCACAGATGTATTAGTCTTGGAATTAGTTTCATGTCGAAGTCGCCTAAGATACAAATGCTGCCAGTGACTTGAGGAATGATACCAATTATATAGTCTCGTAAACAAGACTTTATAAACTTTCTTGAAGACAGTCGTTCAAACGTATATAAAGTCTTGGATCTATGAGGGGGGTCCGTGGAGAAGCGTCAATTGATGGCTCGGCTTGATCACGGCATCCATTCTAGGCAAGTCGCTACGACGGCCATCACACAGTGAAAGCCTTGCGCGCTCAGCGTTGAGCTCGATGGCAAAGTTCACCACTAAAATTGAGCTGTATCAGGGTAGATTTTGTTTCTGAAGTAAGCCCGCACAATATCTTGCTATTTGTCCGCCGACAGCTTGTAAATCGCGTAAAAACATGCTTTCACCGACAATGAAAGAAGATTTGACCTCAAACCGCTGCTGAAACGAGATTGTTTACCTCACAGTATGCATACAGTACCACGAAAACATATTTCTGAGGCTCAGAGGGTTAAACGGATGCTCAGAGGTATCGAAAGTAGGAGCAGTTGCCTGATTTAGCAGAGTTTCCATATTAAGGCGACCTTCTAAATGGAGCGAAATTTCAAACTCCGCTGATCTGTGTCGCTCCTCCACGGGACCCCTTAACAAATCCGTGACTACCAATTATAGTCTAAGCTCTTAGTTGTAGCGAGGGGGGCAGTCCATAATTCATGGGTATCTGTCGCAAAAATCTTTTTTTTTTCACAAATCATCCATACGAGCAGTCAGAAGAAGTGAAGACCAGCCTCAGAACGCGGTGAAGATTACCGCGCACGCCGTGCCAGTCCGTTGCGACATGCATACGGTGAGACTACCGTGAGAGAGAGTGAACGTGGGATACTGGCGATCGCATCCGGCGCTATCCGGCGAGATCCGGCGTCCTCGGCACCGCCTTCATCTTTTAATTGCCTGATGACAGCGTCGGACTCGTAGACCATCGTTGAACACCGAGCAGCCGAACTCGAAACTAATATCCCTCCACGGCTGTGTGCATCGCAGCGCCCATGTTTGAAATGCGCGCTACTCAATCTTACTTGCCTCAAACCTTCCTTCGTAAATCAAAGCTCAACTTTCTCTCATGACGAACCATGACCAACCCCGCCTCCCCGAGCCATACGCCGAATCTCCCAACGAGTCTGAAGCAGAACAAACGGCTTGGGAGGCTGCAATCGATGCATTCGTCACCAATCTCGTGCTCTACAAACTCTCAGTCGAAACAACCCCCGCAGACCTCTTTGCACTTTTCGACGCGTCGGAACACCAACCATTGCTCTTCTATTATGCTTGCGCCGGCCTTCTCAAGGCCACACAAGAATTCAGCGACGCTGCTGAACATATATCACTCATTGCCGCCCTTTTTGGTCTCTTGAAAGAAGAGGGACTCAAACGCGACGATTCAAACGGTTCTGGTACGTTTGGAAACACTGTAGTTTTCCCGACGCTGCGTGCATTAGCTGGGTACTGCTCTAATTTTCTTGGGAGAAAGACTTCTATGCTAACAAGGGTTGCATAGCGACATCCCCGTCCCACCGGGGTACAAGTACGACAGCTCCACATTCGCACTTCGTCGGGATCCCGAATACACCAACCAAACTACCGAGCTCTCCGAGCTCGCCGAGTACGCCCGCAAATACGAGGGCCAGCTCCGCCTGTGGTCTCTTGTTGGACGGCTGGAAGCAGACGGGCTCTTGGGTTCAGAGAAGCCAGGGACCATGTCGTTGCTCTTCCACCAGGGTTCAGTACTTCTGCAAGCCCTCGAGGATCCAGCGAACCGAGGTGTCTGGGAGACATTGTGGGCCGCCGTACTTCATTGCGACGAAGAAATGGGATACGGACAGTGGGGAACCGGTGATCCAGAGAGGTTAGTCGCGTTCAAGGCAGCAGCGAAGAAAATTGCTGGGGCGAGTAATGCACCCCTTGAGTGGCGCGCACGTTTCGCGGTTGGTGTTCATTTTCGAATAGCCAAGTTCCTGAGCTGACCAGTTTGCTGCGTAGCTGTTACTAGAGGCGCTCGAGAAGGAGAGGTAATGTGTATTGTAAATCAGGGTCAGAGAAAGACACGAGAAACCCGACTAGGGAACAAGAACAACCTATTCCAGTTGCATTTGCGTCACAGAAAATCAACATAGTAGTTCTTGAAATTCACGTTCAGGCGCACAAGGATGTTGCGATTGCTCTATGTCTATGTTTCAACAACATTTCGAAGCTAATTTATGCAGATCATCTATGTCTATTCCGGTCTCCATCGCAGTGAATTCCCTGAAACTGATCGGCCCAGTTTTTCCACCGTATCATGAAGAACAGTAGTAATCTCTGCCCTAATCTGCGCAGTTTCAGATGGATCCGTCTTATCCACAGCATTCTTGCGTAGAATGTCGAGCTCCTCGAGGTCTAACGGCGGACCAAAGGTGATGCTAAGTTGCTTTCTTGGTCGTGGAAAGTACTTGTAAGGGAAAGATCGGCCTTCAGGCATGAGCGAATCGAAGCCTGTTAGCCACATTGGGATAATAGTGGGCAAACTCGATGCTTCCATGAGCACACGACCACTGAATATAAGGTTTAAATGGACAGTAATCGAATGGATTCGAAACAAACTTACATGCCCCATTTAAAGCGTGGTAATTGGCCAAAGCCATCCTTCTGCGGGTACGTGCCGGGTTGGTTGACCTTACCTTCCGAGAAGAAGTGCACCTGGGAGTGTGTTATTGCCCAATCCTCAAAATTGATTAAAAGCGACGAGCAAAGCCTACCCAATTGCCCTGGTTGAGCTTGTCTATTGCGGCATCAACGGAAGGCTGGTATATACCGATTCCCCGGACCGTTTCAAGAACCTGTCCCCTCCGGAAAAAGGAGGAAAAGACACTAACTGGTAGGCTCGGGGTTACAACAGCGGGACATGAGGCGGGAGATGCGTGCTTACGGGTTGGTGAACATGATATCCGAAGCACCGAGCGTCCAGCGAATCGTACGAGTATTCAGAAAATATTTTGTGGGCAAGGCGCCCCAAGCTACAGGATCATCTAGACTGAGGCGAAGAGTAGGTTGGTGTGTATAGATCGCGTGGCCGAACGTATCTTACGTGGAGATGTGGTTTGAAACTTCATTGGAAATGAGCAGAGGGAGAAATGTATAGCAATTCAATTTTACGAGTAAGAAGGCCATTGGTGCGTGCGGCGGAAAGAGCTGCTTCGAGGTGGGGAAGACCATGAACAGAAACGGAGCAAATAGTGTTGAGTGCGGCCTTGCAAGTGAGATGAACGAGGAGCGGGATAGTCATCTAGATCCTACGTCGAGGCCGCATAGAAAAAAAGAATGGTAGGAAGCAAGTAATGTGACCGCTGAATTGCGAATAAACTTGGGGATTAGTAAGCACGCCCCAAAGTACTCTGAGCTCTCACTTGGATCCGTTGGCAGTTGCTCGCCTGGCAGCAGCAGGGATGCTGGCCCAAATCTTCCCTCTCGCGGCCGCTGTCCTCCTCATTTATGTCTTCATGTGGCTCTCTGTTCTCGCCGCAGACGAGGGTCTCGACGTCCACGAAACAGGGCTCGCCGTGGTTGCTGCCCGTACGCTTATCAACCCCACTCTTTCGTTTCCCCCCCACTCATTCGACTCTTAGGCAACCCTTTCAGAGAAAGCGGCCCCCCAGCTAACATGGCCAAGCTCATTCTCCTTCGCCACAAGGTCTGTTGCCTCTCCTGACCTCGGAATGCTTTCCTGCTCACCCGCTCGGTGCAGATTAACACGAACCGAAAACGACGCAACTCTCAGTCTCGTCCCCCTTCTCAGCGGGTGTGCAACCAATCCCTGATACGCCAGTCACCATGGGCGCGTGTGGGCAAGGCTTTCGGCGGGAAGCAATTCCACTAATTATTAATCATATTCGCCGTGTCCCCCCTGGACCCACTATTCATACCCTTGGCTTGAAAGTGCTATCAGTCAACCCACTTATACCGACATTTGGATTTGCTCGTTTTTGGATCGCTATAATTTGGGGCTCTAAATGTACAATGCTAGACGAAATACAAAACGATAACAAAGAACTGAATATTGGACCGTCCTGCCGACCACCCAACGATTCAACGCTGCTCTGTCGCGGTGCTCACTCGAAGCGGCTAGGGCGCTGGACGGCCAGAGCCGACAGTACACTCGGTTTGCTCGCAAGCGGCCGCTTGGCCTCGATTGGTTTCGCTGCGCGCACTGAGCTTGCCGCTTTGGACGCGTGGTTTTGGCCGGTGATAGCAGTGCGGGCAGACGCGCGTCCAGTCCCTCCCGTGCGCGAGCGAGCCTCTTGCTTGGCCCAATTACTCAGTCGTTCGATTTCGGCATGGGATTTAGTGTTTTGTGGCTGTGTTCATGTCAGCACAATTCTCTCATCAGGCTTTGAACTCGCACCTGTCTCCGACGCGCAACAACTTTGGTCTGGGTCTGCTCCCCGTCTGAGCCGTCGTCCAACCACGACACATCGTTCATGTCAATCTCAGGCTGTAGTACAGTCAATAGCTCATCCAACAACACGACAAACCACCACTTACTGCGATATGCTCCTGACGAGCCGCTTCTCTCAACTGCTGAACAAGATCGGTGTGGCTGATGACACCTCGCTGATTCTCGTCGTTTTCCATCTCCTCGTCTTCTCCTACTTCTGGCTGCGTCTGGTATAGATGTGCAAACTCCCCATCATCTTCAAAATCTAGATCTTTGCGATATACATTATAGAAAGCCACCGTATTCGGGTCTTCGGCTGTTAAACAACACTGCATGAGCAACGAAAACTCGCACAAGTATACCACGCACCTAGTTTGTTAAGATTCTCGGCGATCTTGGGCTCGTTTAGCCCACGTCGCATCTTTCTTGCGCGCATACTGTCCTCCTCGTCATCCTCGTCATCGCTATCGTCGATGCCGAAACGATTCCGTCGCTTCTTGCGCAGCTCGCCCTGAACCACGGCTTGCTGCAGTTTCTCATTCGCTAGATCGTCTTCGTGTTCGTGTTCTCTGTCCAACCCAGTCAGCAAAAAGTCATGCCACGCAACAAGAGAACACACTTGAATTTCTCAATAACTCGAGCGGCGGCGACGGTTTCCTCATCCATCTCCTTGTCGTCAACGAGTGTCTCCAGCGTCCTGTCCATATCATCCCCTTCTTCGTCCTCACCATCGTCCTGTGGTCGCCCAAATGCCATCATCTCGTCGTCGTCAGACTCTTGTGCCTCCTCCGCCACGTACTCCGACTTCTCCAGTGGCCGCTTGGGCTTCGGCGCCTTCTTACGGCCAAGCAATTCGAATGCATTCTTCGGACGCATCAAAGGACTGGCTGATGGACTAGAACGGTTCGAGTGTGGTGAGGGTGTCCTCGTGCGTTTCGCCAGCCGACGCATGGGCGAATTAGAGGGAGCCTCGAAGTCGGCAGATTCCGTCAGAGACAAAGTACGAAGGGGTCTTCGCAATGCAGACTGTGGATCCAGGTAGTCAGTCGGCTGTGTCTCCTCAAGGCTATCGGGCTGGACTGGTGAGGAAGGCGTGTAAATTTCCGGCTCGTCGACGTCGGGCCGTGTTTGTGTAAGGAATCTGCAACATTCATTAAAAGGGGCAGGGAGCACCCGACAGAGGCAACCCACCCATTATCATTCACATACAGCTCTTGTTTTTTAGATTCGATTTTTTTGTTCGCATTCTCCCACAGGTATTCTTGCTCTTTTTCGAAGACAGCGTCAGCCTGGCGTTTCAAACGATCGCCTACGTCGAATGCAGGCTGAAGCTCCACGTCCTGTGTGAGCCCAAGATCCACATTCTTTGCTCGCAGGCCGAATAGACCAGGCTGCTATTAGATAAACAACGTTAGATAATATATGATGGATGACCATGGATCAATTTACCTTCTCTGAGAACGATGCAGACAACCCTAGCGGTCGTTTGGGCTCCGTGCTACTTTCAAACAATTGGGAAAACCCGGGCTGAAGCGGCGCTGCCAAAAACCCGCTCGACTCGTTATCCGAAAACTGAGAGAAAGCTTTGCTACTATTTTGGCGCTGGACGAAACTTGGGCGCAGAGTCGATCCTGGGCTATCAGGAGACTGTGCGCGCGACGAAGACGATTTTCTGAGTTTGGCAGCAAAGTCGAGAGCTGGAGATACAATCGGTTCAGACAAGAACGGATCTTCCGACAACAGGTTCTGGAACGGCTTGCGTTCATCCACATCGTTCCGGTTCTCGTCGTTCTCGTCGTCGCTTGGTGCCTCCAGAACGCCCGGAGACATCGACAGGCTGCGTTGCATCCCCTCTTCAAGCCCGAATAGAGACCCTTGTCGCCCCAGTCCTGGTCGTGAACCTAGCGGGTGGCGAGTAACGGCTTTGTTCTCCTTGTCCTCGCTTCTGTCGAACATGAGATGCGTATTATTTTCCTTGTCGCCCTCGTCTTCCGTGCGTTCGTCCATGGAAGAGATGGATCCGCGATGGAGTGCAGCTCCAGTAGATTCAACAGGAGAAAACATGTCACGTTCCTCGTCAAACATGCGTTCACGAAGAACGCTCAACCTTGGCGGCGCATTTTCGTCGTTCTCGCTATCCGAGTCCACAATGGCCCGTGCCCGACGTGGCGCATGATTTTTAAAATGCACAGGCGCCACGTTCTCGGCGTCGTCGCCCATTTCCTCGTCGTCTTCGCCGTTCTCCTCCGTATTCACCATGGTGATGTCTGCGTCCTCCTCGTCCTCGTCGCTGTCATCTCGCGCTCGTGGACTGGCAGATCCCCCCTCCTCCGTCCAGTCCTTGTCGCTGGCGTCTTCGTCTTCATCGTCAAAGTCAACCTGCATGCGCTCTTCCCTGGCTTTGGCGTTCTTTTGGCCTACTTGTGCATAAGCCTTCAATGCTTCACTTCGCGCATTGTCGTCAACGCTTGAACTGGACGCCACCTGCCCGCCTCGCCGCACCCATTCATCTTCCTTTTTCTTCGTCATCTCTGCGTTTGATTGCTTAACGCGTTTAGCCAGCTCTTGTTTCCATTGCTCCTGGGTTAACGTTGACGGCTCGCCGTGCTTTGTTCTCTGCTGAGCCACCGGGATACCACCGAGCGCCAGTTGACGTTTCTTGCCTTCGGATTGCACCTGCTTGGTTCCTAGACCACGATCTGCGATGACAGCTTTCGGCTTGCTAGGGCCTGCAATTTCCAGCTCGTCCTCGCTCCCATTTTCAGGAAGTGCGAGCCTTCGAGCCGCTGCCAATTGAAGTTTTCTGGCCATGAGGTCTCGTTGCAACTCCGCCTTCGTCTTCTCCTCGTGAACCTTCGTGAGAAGCTCTCCAACGTTCGGCATCTCTTCATCAGACTCATCCAGCGCAGGTAGTTCAACTTCCGGTGGCTGAAGCTTCCCTTGCAGTGGTGGTTGCAATACAGCGTCGATGGAATCGGCAAAAACATCCGCGACGCGGTGTTCGCGAGGAGACGAAGAGAAGGACGAGATGGGATCCTCTGACGTTGCTGTTCTCTCCAACGCAGTAGCTTTGCTAGAAGCGAGTTAGGTCAAGTCCAGACGACTGATTCAGCGGCACGCTCACCCCACAACCCCAAAGAATCCCGTTAACGATAACACTTTGGAGGCATCCGAGCGTTGGACAGCAGCCCTCTGAGCGCCTGCAATACGTCCTCGGTCGCGAATTGTTTCGAGTCTGTCCTTCTTGGTAGGCGCCTGAGGGGAGTCTATTTCATGTCGCAGCCGAGGCCGGAAGAGCTTGACTTACTTTAATAGTTGACTTCAAGGGTCCGCTTTCGGAATGGCGTTTTCGATGAGCGGTGACAGGCTTTTCACTGAATTGTAGAGGTTGCACTTGGGGTCTCGATGACGACGGCTTCCCCTTACCCTTCGAGCGTGATTTATCGAGAGTAATCTGAGCGGGGAGTTCATCGTCGGAGGTAGGTGGTGTTGAGGATGATCGTGATTTGGGTGAGGCGATAGGATGAGGAATGGTGCGTGAGCTACGAGCCGAGCCTTTGGTATCCTCGTCTCCCGAATCGTCGTCAGAACTGAGAGGGACGAGTTGTTTTCTCGCGACGTGTCGTCGGTGTCCAATGGGCTGAGGAGACGCCGGAGGAGTGCTCTCGACGGGATCGATAACTTGCGATGTGGATGATGCGGTGAGAGTCGATAACGATCCGCCAAAAACGCCTTGTTCCAGCGTCGACGCGTCTTGGGGGGAATTCGGGACAGTGTGAGAAGCAGTTTGGGTAGTTGTAACAATGGGAGAATGGTGGTCGGATGTAGGCGGCGGGGGCTGAGTGGACGCGTCGTTACGCACAGGAGCGGCCACATCGTCGTCAGACTCGTCCATGGCCTTTAATTGGGCCTTCCATTTGAATTGGAAGCCGCCTGACGCGTCGCTTCCTTCGTCCTCACTACCATGGTCCCCGGCCACGTCGCTGCTGGGTAAGCGACGCGACGAAATCGTGTTCTGGGGATTTTCGGCGAGGAAAGTGGGAGTTCTGGACTTCGAGGTTGTGATACCAGAGGACAATGTCGACTCTGAAGGCTGGAGCGAACTCTCAGCCTCGTCAGAGACTACAGGCTTGGGCCTGCCATATGTACGCGTCGGGCGTTTCACGGTGTCGGCCATGGGAGAGAAGAGAGAAGAGGAGAAGGGGTACTGTGGGCCAACTCAGGTCTTTGTGCAGCACTGGGTACGCGGCGTCGAGCTCAACGCGCTCAATCGACTGTTTGTTCGCAAACGGAAATGGAGGCAGGTGTCACAGACTGTGACTGTACTGTGACTGCACGCGCAAAGCCATTTTGATAAACGCGGTCACGCTTTCAAAAACCCCACCAATCACGACTGGTCAATTGCACCGTGCCAATGTTCCTTCGATTTCCAGATCACAGTGCATGGGTACCTACAAAACTACATTTACATACAATCCTTGTCCCGGGAGAATCATGCGATAGAGAAATGTTGCGATAATGTTACAATGTTAAATGCTGGTGAGTGCGAGAGTCGGGGATGAGTGGGGTGAGGCGCAAGATGCGCGGGTTTTGCAGGCGTTACAGGCGTAGGTGGGGGTGTTTGTTTGTTATGAGGACAGAATAAGCCTCCAAGTATCGGGGCTCTCTGATGTTGGCAGGAGACCGACAAATTGGGTCCCCTGCAGAAAATCTATCCGCCTGATTCCTTTGCGGAATTCTGAATCGGCGGCGGCAACATCCATCGAAGCCAGCCTGCTGCATCGGCTGTAAAATGCCTGCTGAGCAGAGAGGATAGCTTGCGGGGAGCAGGAGTCAAGCTCCTTCCCCGGCAGCACCTGCTCGCGAAGCCCATCATGGATGGAATGGAGAACATCTGCGACGGTGATATAGGCCCCAGATTTTGCCGACCGCGAATGAACCGCAATTGCCCAGGGCAAATTGTCAACAGAGATGGTGAAGTAGGGCATGCGTGCGCTTGTGGCTGCCTCTGCAAGTACGCGCGGTGAGAGCACCGGTGAAGCAGCAATCGCATGAGTTAGGCTGTAAGAGACGTCAAGCGTCGCCTTACGCCTACTATTAGCAGAGAGGACAGGGTGTATGTCGCAGCTCAATGCGGGCAGCGGCGCGCATGCATACGGTGACCGTGAATGGTCCAATGGCGGAGGGGACATGAGCCCCGATGATGAAGATTGAGAGTATGTGGGCGACGAATGATAAGGGTATGGGGAAACACTGGTCGACGCGTAGGGCGTCGACGTCCCAGCGCAACTTAGAGGGTATGCCCGCGGAGAGCTAGTGTGCTGAACGTACCCCGTTCGTGCTGGCATTGTCGACGAGGATGGGTAGTTATCAAGTGAGTTGAAGGGTGAGTTGCGGGGATGGGTTTGGTTTGGTGGAAAGTTGTGTATAACCGAGAATCAAATGGGAGGTACTTTATATCGCGGCAAGATAGCAGCTGCCAGAGGCCCGCAGCCGATGCTGATGCTGATGCACTCAGATTGACTCGAACGTGACACACTCACTGTGACCGAGACGCGTTTCCATATATCACACCATTGACGCACAGAGCATGCGCAGTTCTCCCCAATCTTACCGCAGTCTACGACGAGAGCGGATGGAACTAAACGAGACCATGTATTTTCAACCTGATAGCGCGCTTCCCCTCTATTTTTCTCGAGCATTAACACTCGATATCTTGTGGGCGCCTATGTATTCGGCGTCAATACACGCAATCCGAGTCATGCCACATTCGGCACTGACGTGTTGGGTGCCGTCGAAGCTGCAAGGGTTGTAGCACACGTAGTCGAAATTCGGCTTCACGCAGCTTCCCGCTCCCTGACGCGGCTGCGGCTGCGGACACGTACCAAGCTCCAAATGCTGCGATTTCACTCGATGTCATCCACCGCAGACAGCGGGTTGACTGCAATATGTGCATGAATAACTTACATTAACGAATGCATACGAGTAATACATCAGTCGAGGATGGATTCGAGAGTTGAGTTGAGGGCCGCTTCGACACTCAAGCACTGCGACAGTTCCACCACTTCCGCCTGCCCCTGGTAGAACCACGAACAGATAGCCTGCGTGAAAATGAGTCGAGGTTCATGATTGAATGACGAAGATCTGCTTACAATCATCACTAGAGTTCGTCGAGTGTTAGCTGGATACATCCTGAATGAAATTGATTACATACCATAGAAAGCAAGCATTGCATAACCCTCAAGCCAGTTTGTTTCTGTGCAGATACACCATGAGCAAGAGTGAGCCGTGATTAACAGGCAGACGTACTAGCGTCAGCTGTAACATAGTTTACAATGAAGCACGAGGCTATTACAAGGGCGACCTCGAATAGATCTATCGAAACGCGTCAGTGGCTCCAAACAGACAGTGGGCTTTAGCTCACCAAAGAGGAAAGACATGGGCTGTCCACGCCACCATCCGAGAAGGACGATGAAGGGGAGCCAAAACATCATGAACTGGATACTCATGTCGATCGGCCGAGCATTGGCCAATGTTGCCTTCAGATAGCCCGATGAGTTGACAGACCAATTTTCGAAAAGCTAGACTGACCGGAGGTGGACGCTGGCCTCTCATCCATCGGAATGTGCTTCGAATGAAAAAGGCGACAGCAAGGAACCCTGAAAACTTATCAGACCCGCCAGCCATACAGATCAGAAGAATAAACCAACCATCGCCGGAGAAGGACACGAGTGGTAGAAGAATGAGACCAAACCACCTATCAAGTCACTAAGCAGAGTTACAACGCAAGACCACGAAACAAACTCACTCCTGTTTTATTCCGCCCTCCTCCCTCACGAACTCGATACTGTCAACCAACTGAACAGTAATTGGTGATTGTTGAGCAAGCAGTACAACGATAGACGCACCCATTCGCCAGTAGCGGCCATAATTCCAATAGTAACCGCAAGCATGGCAATGCAGACCCACTGATTGACCTCCGGTTCAGAGTTCTCAAACTCTGCTCGACGCTCCTTGAGTGCTTCGGGAGCGAGTCTGTGCTGAGAAAGCTCATAATTTTCACCCGGAGGATCGTGGAGGAAAATTCGGGAACAAATGTATCTGAAATGATATTAGCAAGGGTAGAGAGGCAGATGTCAAGGCACCAACACGGTGAGAAGGACGACGGCCAAGCCACGACTCATTTGCAGCATCAAATGGCGTGTATCGTCAGAGACAAGTGGTGTAAGACCCTCCAAAGCCGCTTCCGCCGATTCGGGTATTCCTGTGTGAGCTGAGGCGGCAAAGAATGCAGCTGGCAAAAGAAGGGTCATCACTCTGAACAACGGGAAAAGCATTAGTAGCAGCCAAATGACTGTCAGAGCGACTTGCCCGATTGTCAGTAATGTGTGATTGAGCTCAGTAAGATGAGGATGGAGCTCTTGCTCAAGAACCCGCACACCCCCTACGAATTTTGAGAAGGCGCATTACAAGGGATCATCACGACTCACCAAAAGCAAAGGCAACTCCAGGGATGAGGAGGAGATGCAGAATGACGACGCCAATGATGGTCGCTTGCAGTAATTTCAGCTCGCATTTTGTCAACAAGATGATGGCCAAAGTGGCCTCGACAGTACTGGTTTATAGTTCAGTAACTACATTCACAACAAGGATAGAGTGAACAAACTTATTGAGAGTGATGATTAGAAGTTCTCCCAAATCCTCTCCGAGGTAGAACATCATCTGTTCTCCACCTATGAAGGTACTTGGGACACATTTTCTAAATGAAAGGAACGAGAGCGATACCATATTCGAAGAGTTTTTCCAACGGTACGATTGCCAGAAAACACAGAACGAAAGTGAGTTGCAGTTTGAACACGTCTTCTCCGTGTTCCGCGTTTGAGAAATGTGCTCCCCATGCAATGGGAATGAAGACAAGTAGAAGATTCAACCCTAACAACAATTCAAAGGTTGGTGCCGTAACAGCAATGGGAACCCACACATACACGAGGAGAACAGGATAGCTTTCAGCGACTCCACAACACCAATTTGCCGCTTGCCCCTGCGCAGAAAGCGGTCAGCAACGGGAACCACGCGTCCCTTCTCGGCTTCTTTTTCGTTGAGCTCAGGGCTTCTTGTGTTGGAGCCAGAGGAAAGACCCTGCTCCTCGTCGACGATGCGCCTATCATCCTCGCCAGTATTCGCGCGGCCAGCTGACGAACGTTGCACAACAGTGGAACCAGTAGACATGGTGAATGGAAGCGAACTGAGGTTGCGAAATTTATGGACTCGCGTCCGCTGAGATGGTGAGAGCTACTCTGCTGAAGGAAGAGAACGAATCGGAAGCAGAGGGGAACTTGGGGAAGTGGTTAAGAAAAGCAAACGGAAGAGAATAGAGAGCGAGCCTGAGGTAAAGGGATGACATTCCAAGAGATCTCGGCTGTGGTGATGGTAGATTGCCAAGGCTGTCAATGAATGGGGCGCTCCGATTTTACGGCGTCAGAGAAGGGTAAAACGCAGAGAAAAATTTGCTGGGACTATTCGGAGAGACATAGAAGCATGAGAGCACGATGGGAGCCGAGACGAAGGAACAGCTTGCAAACCAAAGATTTGTTCTTGCCCTCAACTTTATCGCAGCACCGCCACGCGTTATGTACATACTGTATGTACCACGTTCATGCTACCGACTCACAATGTTGAGGCTGATGTTGGGCACACCCCAAAAATCCACGTTGGCATTCAAAGGCATTCCATCGACTGACGAGAGGAGAGAAAAGACGTTGCGAACACAAAACGTATGAACCACCCGTAAATCGACGTAGATACATGAAACGACATTAATCATGCCTCCTCTGCTTCCTTTTCCTTCTCAGTGACATGGGGCTGGTGGATGGCGTCCACAGGTACGACGTGTCCATGGTCGTCCATTCGGGCACTGGTTGTTTCCATTAGCTTAGGCTCAAAATTAATCAGTAAAGAAAGACGTACAGAGCCTCATCCTGGAGGTCGGTGTGCTCCTTGACGCGAAGGTACAACATGGGCAGCGCGAAGAGGAGACCTGCAACACACAGAGCCCATGTGGACGCGAAGATGTTCATGAATCTTCACAGAATTTGATACGTCAGTCATACTTCAAGTATAGACCGACCTCCAGACTCACGGAAGTAATACAGCATCCGCACGCCAAGACCCGACGGCGCCAGCAGACTGGATAGATTTGTCTGGCAATAGATAAGTCACAGAGGATGCAACCGTTCCGAGCGAACTTACAGAATCCAGTCAAGTACGCCAACTTCGCGGGGTCATTGGACATGGCACCCATCATCCAGTAAACCGAAGTCTGCCACATGGAATCGAGCAGACCGCAGAAAATGTACAGCCAGCTGAAATAACTTTAAGATGAAGATAAAGAAGATAGGCAATTACGCACACTCTGCCGACATATTCCTTGTCCGCTGGACACGGAATCAGTCTTCAAGTTCACAACAGCCAGGGCAGTCACGTACAGAGGTCCATTCGGAGGTTGGGGTCAATATCATCAATGGCCTTAACCGAAGCACGAGTGTACTGCCTGTGATAGCGTTCAACAAACAAGGATGGATAAAAAGAGGTAGCTAGCTTACTTTTGGTAGTGGTAACCCCAGCCGTGAACGATGAACACCATCACGAAGACAAGACCCCATCCCAAGAACGCGCGGGTACGGCGGCGGACATTGGGCCTATCCAGAATGAAGGCCATGATCAGGGAGCCAACAATCTGAGCGGTCCAGTAGAGCATGCTGTTCAAAGAACGAGTGCGGATGTTGAACAGAGAACCTTTTATGTCCGTTAACGAGGAAGATCGGGGATCGAAATTCACCTACCATTGAAATCGTTGAATTGCCATGCGTAGAACCAGTTCGAAGCAAAGAACATGGGGAAGAGGAGGATGATCATCGGGTCAGTCTTGAGTGCAACGTAGAGCGAGAAGATTTCGGTCTTCCAGGAAGGGTTGCGAGACAAGACAACGGGAGTGCCATCGGTTCGTATCATTTTTCTGGGGTCTTTCATGAACAACGGGATGATTGCACCCAATACAGTCAAGACAATGAACGCGATCTGTGAACTGGTTAGACCCAGTAAACGAACAAGAAGGATAAAACACACGTAGGTGGAGTTGGAAACTTATTAAACGAGCAACTTAATTGACATCGACGACTGGTAAAACATTGAAACGCACCAGATCCTGCCTGTTGAATCATTGCAATCAACATTCAGATAGACCGGTCGTAATTGAAAGAACGCACCGTGGTGTGGAAGTTTTGGCCAAATGCCACGGCCGCTCCGACCACTGCTCCAAGATTGAAGATGGCCCAGAAAACGGCAATGTAATGCGCCTTGTCCGCTTCTGTTGGGTACGCCAACATGATGGAACCCTGGGCCGTCCAAAGCAGACCGGCACAGACACCAAGGATGGCACCGGCGGCAATGGCAAAGTCCTTCGCACCCTTCGTGCCCGGGTGAATGTTGATAGCCCTACGCACATTCCATGAAGATGAATGGATCGGCAGCATGATCGGCAGCAGGAAGAACATACAAAAATCCGCCGATGTAAAGACCATAACTGCACATACATGTGAGTTGAAGCTTGTAGCAAACTAACTATCACGTACCCCAGGGAGCCGATTTGGAGAGTCAGCCGCGGGCCGATAAGATTGTTTATTGAACTTCGGGTCATTCCATTTAGCTGCGCGCAAGGTTGCAATAAAGACGGAGGCCATACCCGGAGAAGAAAGCGATGACCTAGAAAGCAATTTAGATTGACACCATTATACTGTATTTCTCAACATACCGCGAACGCTGAGTAGAGCGCGACATTCGCGTTTGCAGCTGGGCCGGGAGTCAGATACCGAAAGTTTCAAGAACATGATGATGATGTACCAGTGGTTTGATCAAGTTGACCGCCACCTCCGATACCGCTCAAAGCATTGAAGAGTCCTGCAAGGATAACGTCGGATCACTCTTCATTGCTACAACTTGTGCGCGAACCTGGGCACATAAAGCAAACGAGTCCTAGCAGAGCGACCTGTACAACAAAGTAAGGATCAGAACAGCACAACAAACGTCGGGGCGGCCGTACCTGGGTTCTAGGATGCGAATAGATACCCCTGAGGCCACCTGGACGAGCAGTATACTCGGGAGGGACAGAGCCGGAGCCATTGTCGCTGCCAGCCATGTTGGCTTTGTCTGAGATGTCGGCCATTGCGGAGGACAGGACTCGAGAGAGGTTGAGGAGGGAGCCAACAAGGATCCACGAAGCCCAGGTCCGTTTTTTATGCCCCCATGGTCACACGCGATATCTCAAATGGCGATCTTGCATCAAAACACCCGACGATAGGCGAAGAAGTTGAGCAAGTTTGATAAACGGAGTTAGCGAGCATCGCAAGAAACAAAATCACGGGCATTCGGACATTGGGCTTCTTCATCTGCGAAGGGTGTTGCATATAAGCAGCTTCGACAAAATCTCCATCGAACGTCGTCCCAGAGAGCCTCAGTGACCAGAAATGTTGGTTTCGTTGCCAGAACAGTCCATAAAGGTGAATGTTGCCGAGTTATACGGAACAACGGCTGGGTCTAGCCATCATATCTCGGGCTGTCTCCGCGTGGAGGCCATTCAGTCTATTCTCACCTACTCTCCATATCCTCTGTGATCCAGCGCTGCTCCAGCTCACCTGGCCCGGCTGTCAATGCAGAACTTCCACCACGAACAACAATTTAACAGACGTGCCTCAATCTCATATGAAATAGCGGAGTGTGCTCGAGGCAAGAGGAACACAAAATTGGTTAAACAGTGACACCCGGAGGCCGACGCGCTACTGCCATTTCTAGATGGAGGAATCGCATACATCCTGTGGTCACACGACATTGTTTGGATTGAGGACAGATTCAATATCACTGTCATTATCAGGATCTGTCTTGAACGTCCAATGAACGTCTGTTCAAAACTGGATTCGAGGCTCGAGAATCAATGTGCACGATAGCAAAGACAGCTCGCTCATCCCGACGGGAGATGTCCGCAGTCAAATAAGTTGAGCGCGAGGAGCAGCTTCAACGATACTTTCCCAAAAGTTAGCAGGATTACAAGCCGTGGATACAGCCCGGTCGTGTATTGTAGGCTATCATGGCCCATTGGCCATGGCCATCGTCCAATTTAATTCAGCTCGCGTGCATCAGGGCAACATCAGGTACCAAAGGTCGTAGCGTGCTCACATTGAAGATCTCGATTCCCGATGCGACGCTACGCGGCCTATGCGACGACAGGCGACGACTATGCGACGACACGCCTCGGACTCGGAGCGGCAAGACGAGAGCGCGTTTGGAACGCGCGCCTTGAAAATTCCATGTTTCAATGGCAGTTTCAACAAAACAATACACCTCCGTCCTACATACCGAGCTGGTCGAATGTGTACCACCGTCTGCACTCTCTCCGTGCTCGGATCTGCCTTGCCGCATACCCCGTCAAGCTCTAGCAGCTCAGTGCAACGATTCACTGTCAGTGAAGTGACGGAAGTCAAGATTCATTCACGTGATCGAGTTGCTTGGTAACGACCAGTGAGTTCAACAATCGTGCCCACAACATCGGCGTCCGCGCCGCCTCGACCATGGATGTCATTGACACTGTCCGGGGCCATATTTCTGCGTGGAATAATGGAGGGGAAGCAAAATGGTGCGTCTCTACAGTGTTTCAAAACATGTTACATGCTGAAATTCCCGTCTTCCAAGCCGTACTTTTATCGCACCGTTTCACAACGACTTGTCCAACGCCGACTGTGTTGACAAGCTCACCACAGCATACCAAACTCTCCTTTTATCGACATTGCACACTTGGCCTTCCAAGAACACAATTTCGCCGTCTACATTCGTGTCATTCGTGAAGGCGGTTCTAAATAGTCTTCCGTCCTCTTCCTCGAAGCCTCCGCAAGCAGCTTCGGCCTTCGGCGAGCATCTCATAGACATGATTTGGGCTGTGGATGCGGAGTTGGATGAGCAGTTGACCGACGCCCAGGCCGCCATCAAAAATTGTGGCGAATCTCCGGTCGGAAGTCTTGCAGCCGCTCTGTCGAAGGCGAAGAAGGACAAGCAGAATGCGGAGTCTGACAAGGAAACAATCACCGCTATTGTGAAGCAGTTACTGGTATGACCTTCCCCGCGTATATTCGAACATTATATTCAACCACAACTAGGAATTTGGTCTCGTGGTATCGTCTTTCTGTATCGAAAGATTGGATACCAGTATCTCTGCCAGTGTTGGGCTTATACCGGACAAAGGAGTATTTGATAAGAAAGAGATCCGGACCCGGACTGGTCTCTTGTGCGTGTCGTGCCATTACGCCGTCCCTCATTTCGTTAATTCAACGTTAGCTACAAGCAAAACAAGTTCAACTTGTTGCGTGAACAGTCCGAAGGATACAGCAAACTCAATGCGGAACTCACGAGCAGTCTCGGTGCCGCCCATTCTGCTGCGACGGGTCTACCAACAGAGTCTTACGCCTCAATCGAAGATAGAGCTCGCCCTGTTTGGGAGAAGGTCATTAGCCTAATCGGTTACTTCGACTTGGACCCCAACAGAGCGTTGGACATGATCCTCGACGTTCTATCCGTTCACCTGGTCTCTCATTACAGCTTCTTCTTGGCCTTACTGTCGTTTTCACCTTGGGCTGGCTCATATCGTCGACCCGTCGACAACGAGGATCTCGCCATGAGCTCGGATCCAGTGCCCGGCCTCTACACTGGAAAGTCAATTGACGAGGTCTTGGACTTGGCGGATCGGCGATCTCCAGGCACGACGCCGACGCGCGATGGCACCCCACGGGTTATGGCACAAGTTCTTGGCTTCAAATTTAATTACTATCAGGTCTGAGTTGTTTTTTGTGCATCTTCCTGACTCGAATAATTCTTGCTTAGGCGCCGGACGTGACCGAACCAACGCCGAGAAACCTAGACCTGACTGCGGCCATCTTAATTCGAGAAGGTTTTATCACACTGGAAGATCTCTACCCACATGTACGGCTTTTGAGTCGACTGTTACACCTCATCTGACCGCCTGGCAGTTGTCTCCTAATGACGCCGACATGGATGAATTTAAGAAGGATTATTTGGCCGATGTAAAGACAAGGATTTCTGGTGCCAAGGTTAGCGCCTTGGCTCTTGCGGCCCCTTTGACACAAGAAGGTGGACCTTCCACTGGTTCTACCGCCAAAACCAAACCGTCCGCAAGCGACCAAAGGAACGCCGCCGAATCCAAGAAAGTTCCCAACCAGAAGGCCGGCTTGGTGATCGCTCTCTTGGCCGTGGGTGGATTGAAGCCTGCGCTCGCGATCATGTCCAAATTTCCGTGGCTCGTTGACGCGCATCCCGAGATAGCCGATCTCATGCTGCGAGTATTAAAACACTCCGTTTCGCCATTGTATGACTCCCTTCTTGTCACAAAAGAGCGGAATCCCAGTTTCAACCAACCCCGTGCACGATATGGTACCACTGGGGTATGTTTGCCGCCCCCACGCAAACCGTCGCTTACGCTATGGGCGCCGACCCCTCCGAGCACAAGTATTGCGGACTTTGTGTTCTTCTTTCCCCAGTGGATAGAACGTGTACCTATATGTTCTTCTCTCGATGACCTAGTCGATGTAATTGAACCATTGATTGCGTTCATTGGGGGTGCACATATCTCGCGATCCTCTTTTCTTGACCAAGTTTTTGCGACTCGGTCGCTCGCACTTGCAAACAACGGTAATGCCATCTGAATGAATGCCATGTGATTGGTGTCTTATCCCTCCTCAGGTTCCTGTTGACGCAACAACCAAGCGACCCGTCGGTGATCCAGATCCCACAGCATCCCATTCGCATCTTCTGGTTTTGGAATTCTGCGCAAGTATCTCCTGCCGGCTTTGACGCTCATCCGCGGTAACGCAGTTTGTACCGTCGAGATATGGAATATCATCCGACAATACGAAACGACGGCGCGCTGGAGACTCTATGGCGAATGGAAGTCCGCAATGTACAAGTCACATCCCGAGCTGCGTGTGCGCCAGGCTCACGTCGAAAAGGAATCGAAAGGCATATTGCGGCGACTTTCGCATAACACCTTCGACTCCTTGTCTGGGACCGTGGCTAAATTGGCGCACTCCAACCCGTGTATATTTTTTACGAATGCCGTGAACCAAATCATGGCCTACGATAACCTGGCGAATGTGGTTATCCAGCTCTGCGCTATGTAACAACTATGGGATTCGATGTTCTTGTCTTCATCATTCTCGATGCGCTTGCCAATCCCAACAAGGATCGACTCAAAGACGACGGCGTCAACACAAGCGACTGGCTTCAAAGTGAGTCGATTTGACTGGTCGAAAGGTCGTTCTAATGATCCATATCTAGGTTTGGCGTCATTCACGGGCATGCTGTTCAGACGGTACAGTGCTGACTTGAACGCCTCTACTCAAATATATTGTGCATCAGCTTCACAATGGCCAAACGACAGAGATCATTGTCTTGCGCGAGTTGATCTGGAAAATGGCTGGTATCGAGCCGTTGCCCAGCCTATCCGATTCGCAAATCATTGCTATGGCTGGTGGTCCTTGCTTGCGTATCGAAGCCATTGCCTCCACTACGCGTGGCGCGCGGTTAGATCCTGGGGACGCAGTTCTCAAGGCCCTCAGAGGTTGGGCCGAGGGCTACTCGAGTCTTCTCTTGCATTGCCTCTCCTGATTCAAGTTGCGCAGCAACGGGAGTCTTGCGTGTTCAAAGCTCAGGACACTCATCTAAAAAGTCTGGCCAGCTTATATGATTCGGTTTGCTCCATCTTTCTTTGTCATAGAATCGCAATATTCATACTTGACCCAGACTCACGGGGTGTTTGTTCCAGTACCTTGAACTCCTTACCTCTCCGACGGTCGTTTCTCCGCAAGACTATTCCGGCAAGGTCTTGCCTTCCCTTGCCGACCTGGGCGAATTGTACGGTATTTGTGCTCCAATATGTATGCACATTATTCGCCCAGTCTTGAATGCCAAACTTTTGGTACGCATAGGTTCCTTCAGCGCACTCAAGCACCGACCTCTTCTCCCCTCCCCTAGGCCGCAGCTGAAGCGATGTCAGAACAAGAGCGCATTGCCAATGAGGAGGCTGAAAAGCGTCTAAAGGCTGCCCTCACAGCCAAGAAGCCACTGATTGCCGCTTCTCGTACAGCTTCTCCAGGAGTTGGTACTCCCGATGCTTCAGTCGATACGAAGGCTGCAAGCAGATGCCTCTCTCCGAGAAGATGTCCCCGATGGAAACTGACACGATACCCAATGGTTCCGCTCCTCCTCCAACCGAGGTAATATTGCTTTCACAATAACGGACAAATATACTGATATACCTCAGAGTCCTTGGTTACCAGAACTAATGCCTTTGTTTGACGACGTAAAGAAGATAGCGCCTTCAAATGCATACGACATCGTTGGGTAAGAAGGTCCTCCGCTTGTTTTGACACTTCTGACTCTATCACCAGCCCTGCATTCTACGTATCGTTTTGGCAGCTATCGACCTACGATTTGTCACCTCCCAGTACTAAATACGATGAGGAGGTTGCAAATCTGCGGAATCTTAGCCGTCAAGAAGACTCTGCTCTTACCTCTGCCGACCGATCCTCAGACAGAAACGTCAGACTTACCGCATCTTCCCATAAGAGCAGAAGGGACAGGTACACGTCCTTTGTCAATAGTCTGACCCAAGAATACAAGCAGCAGACCGTCTTGCGTGCTTTTACTCTCAAACGTCTTGCTCGCGAAAAGCAGCATTGGTTCTCACATAGTATGGATCTTTTTTTTGGTCTTTCTACTGATGGCTTTCTGACGATCTTCTAGCGACGCAGCCAACCGTGCTTGTTGAATCTATAATCGCATACTGCATACAGCCGCGATGCCTTCTCTCACCCATGGACGCCGATTACTGCGCTCAAATCATCAAAGTCCTGCACACGTTGGGCACTCCCGGCTTTCACACATTGATGTGTTACAACAAGGTAAGCCTCCAAAGTCCAGGTGTACCTCGATTTCTAATTCGTCACATAGATTCTAGGAGACCATGTTCGGGTTATTCTGTTCTCATGCAGCGAGTATGAGGCTCGTAACTACGGTACGTTGGGAGTCGATCGCATCGCGTTTGCTAATCTTCGCTATAGGTCGGTTTTTACGAGGCGTTCTCTCGGACCTCCTCAAATGGCATGGCGACCAAGCATTGTACAAGTCGGACAGTCAAACCGTCACCCGCGGAACCACCGTCTACCACCCTGGATTCGTTCAGAAATACGCCTCTAAGACAGCTGAGAATGACCAGCTAGAATGGCAAACAACTTTCCGAAGAGTTGTCCGAAAATGGCACGTCAAACTTTCCAAGGTGATTGGTAATCGAACTGGTTCAACTCGATGCTGACGTGATTTCATAGTGCTTTGCGGATTGCATTGCGACTGGGGAATTCATGCACGTTTACAACTCGATCATTGTACTCAAAGAAATTCTCCCGTCTTTCCTTTGGCCGAAGTATCCATCGAGACCGGGACGACTCTCAATTCTGCTATGGACAAATTCCTTGAAACGGAAGAGAGGGACAATCTGAAAGTGCTCGGGCGTGCGTAAGTATAGCAGCGTCTGACTTTCCATCGGCCACTCAACTTACATGCTGCCAGATATTCTGCAAGTCTGAAGAAACGAGAACAGTTGTGGGCTAGACCGAAAGTGCGTCCATTTTCCTCTTCCCGCTTCTCATCTAATGTGCTTGCTCATCTAGCCTACCGCTCCGAAAGCCCTAGATAAAGCAAAGGCCTCGCCAGCTCCGCCCAATGGTCCCAGTGCGACAGCTAGTCGTAATGCGAGCGCTTCCACTCCTTCAGCTCCTCGAGCCAACTGGCGAATTCTGCTGCCAGCGAAAAGCCTGCGAATACTCCTCCGCCAGCGGCAAGCTCGCCTTTCGCAAGGTATCAGTATTATTCTTCGAATTTCCATACTCCGCTGACACCTCAACCATAGCATTCAAAAGCGCCAGTAGTGAAAAGAGTTCGGGAAACGGGCCGGTAATGCAATGGAGGATGCTAGCTCGAAGGACGGGCACGTCAACGCCCACCAAACCGTCCTCCGATTCTCGCTTCAGCAGCCCAGCAGGCACCACTGGCGCTGCTTTAACTCCTTCGTCACTGGGGAAGGAGCCTCCCCAGTCGCCACGAAGTCAGCGGGCCACGGAGGAGAAAACCTTCGCAGCCTATGCCACCTCCCGTTGCCCCCAGTCAAACCCCTGTAGCTCAAGAGCTTCGCGAAACCGCAAGCAGAGTATGGGTAGACTGAACAAGGAAGAAGAAAAACGCCTGAATCTCGACTCAGAATGGTTCTCGTGCCTCTTCCCCACGGCGAAGATCGCCTTCTCCGCCAGCCGCCCGGGCACTAGAAATCACAGTTCGGAAAGTCGTGCTAGCGGTGGCCGCTCCTCTCGACCAAACGATTCCGATGACAAACGACCAGAGCGAGATGCTCGACAAGAAGCGCGAGAACATGCTTCGGCTCTCACGCGCCGCGATAGCCTCACTCATAATCGGAGCGATAGAGGCGCAAGGGAGCGCACACTTGGCGACAAAGACGAGCGAGACAAGGACCGTGGCCGCGACAGACATGGCGATCGCGAAAGGGACCGAGAACGCGATCGTGATCGTGACCGCGACAGGGATCGTGACCGTCATCGGAGGGACGACAGTCGCAAAGACCGGGATCCAAATCGGGGAGGCCCAACCCTGCCCAATGCTCCAGCAACGGCAGGGGAGGACCGGTCCCTCCCCGCTCGACCCGATCCTCGACATAACAGAAATGGTGCGGGCGAGGAGGGACTGGGCAAAAGAAGACGGCCCACGGACGACGATGTAAGCCCCAGTCATCTACGTCCATATAGCCATTTAATCTTGTTCGCAGCCTGACCGAGGATCCAAGAGGAGCTCTAGAAAGGATGGTCATCGAGACGAGCCGAAGCCGCCGGCCTCCTGACAAGGACGGTCACGACAGAGGGCGCGACTCGGACCGAAGGCGAAAGGATCGAGATGGCTCTGACAACGATGGTGGTCCTTCCATGGAACAAGGCAAGCTAATCAATCCCTTCAACACAGTTTCGTACTCATGAGCATTTGCTCAGACTACGGAAGAAGCGAATACCCGACGGCCCCTCGGCGTCAAAAGTCCCACTATCCACGCCGTCTGCACCGCGCGCCATGTCTAGTTCGGAAGTCTCTCGAGCACCCAAAACTGACACAGGCCCTGCCGGCCGTGACCGACATCGTGACAATACGGTGGCTGGTCCGGGGCTCAGTACGTCTTCTGAGAATTCGCTGGTGTTGGCAGTCTTCGGTCCCGGATTGGTGAGAAGGAAGCACCTCCTCGTACAGACTATCCCTCCAAGCGAGACGAAGAGAGAGACAACAGCAGGAAGCGGACTGCATCCGGTTGGTGATGGTTCTGCTCCGTTTATAAATATGCTCATGTTCACGAAAGATCGGGATCCAGAGGGAGGCTCGGGGTCATCTGAACCGCCGCAGAATCAGAAACGGCCCAAGGTGGCTATTCAGCGGAATCGATATGGCAATCCGTCTAATGGCTCGTCTCCCGGTCCCAGTTTCGCAAAACGGGCTCTAATGGACAACAGAAGGAAGGATTAAATAGAATTGCAGCTGTATACAATAACGCGTCAAAGACATCCTCCGCTGATTTTTGCGGACTTGACGACCTCAAACTTGCCTAGGTCATTCATTTGATCACAGTCGAAGTGGTTTTATGTTGCCGCCCATTTCTGGTGCAGGAGTATCTCCGCCGCTGGCATATTAAGGTTTTGACCTTGTCAGAACTTTGAAAGTTCGAAGGGGGCCGACGTAGTTTGATTTGCGTCGGTCAATCCATGCATCACCTTGGAGACTTGAGAATTTCCGAACCTGAGCGGCGCCGCTTGACTCCTTCAGCCGTAATTACATCAAACCCCTGGGCTAAAGCTGCGCAAACGATCCAACACGAATGAAGCAATGTTGAACCACGATTTATTGTTGCGTAGGATGCATCTAGAACTTGAAAATACAGTATTATACATATGGATCCCCAGCACATCTCCTTGTAGACTATGATGAGCTGACACGACACGAGTTGAATCGTGAAAAATTTAGGGTTGTCATTTCCTTTTACCAAAGTGAGAAATTCTTCGCGTGTTTTCTGTTGTGTCCTAAAACAGCCAAGCATACACGAAGTGACGGTTATAGATCCCGGTTTCTGGACACCTCGCATCGTCATGCAAAGATGGCTAGGGTAAAGTAAGCGTGAGAACGACTTGTAGTGAAGAGCTCACGTTAGCCTCCATCACCACTGCGACTCCGCGCGGTTGAATGGCCTCTTGCACAGCGATTGCGATCTGCTTCGTTAGTCGCTCTTGTACCTGCAGCCGCCGACTAAAGGTCTCAGCAATACGCGCAAGCTTGGATAGACCGAGAACGAGCTGATTTTGGCCAGGGATGTAAGCGATCGCGATCTACCCAATTTGGTGAGGTACGAGAAGTAACGCTTATTGTACGCGTACTTTTCCGGTAAATGGGACTAGATGGTGTTCGCATGAGACTGGAGATGTCGATGTCGCGTACCAGGGACCATTTCATCGTGATCCTCCAGCAAACACAGCGTTATTTATGACATCTGGGCCCGGAAGTTGAGTTTGAAACGGCGATAGTAGCAGAGCAAGCTAAGTCGGCCGACCTGTTAGCGCTCCTCGTAGCCTTTGGTCATCCCATGAGGGCCTGAGCATAACGCTCTGGGGTCCGGAGTAAACCCTCGCGATCCGGATCCTCTCCAATGCATTCAAGGATAGTACGGACGGCCATAGCCATCTTCTGTTCGCGTGCAGCCCGTTCCTCGGGGGTGGCATTCAGCCTGAAACGGTGGATTTGGCTGAGCACGGTCAGTCCTGGGCCATAGTGGCCAAATAAGGCTCACCAGGCCAACCAAGGCCATGTTCATTTGGCGGCAGAGGGGAACTTTTGCACTGATTGAGAAAGACTGACGATTTGAGGGGTTGAGATTGCAGAAAGAGCGTGAGGGGGTTGAGAAGTACTAGGATGGTCTGCAGTAGATTCGGTGGACATGGTGGGGTCGTTCAAGGCAGTCAACTGTGGTCAATGGACATAAGCGAGTTAAAAAATTGGGTAGATCCGATGATTCGGCCGAGAAGCATCCGATCAAAGGCAGTGGGTCTGTACCAGACCCTCGCTTCAGTTTGTCTTATTTGGGGAAAAGTTGAACCTTGCAAAATGTAGTTGCCTTTACACCGCTGCCGACGGTGTCTCCGGCTCTGATACTCCCCCGGATCTCTTACATTGCCCCCTCTCTTCGCTCCAGCAAGGGCGAATCTGTATGTGTTCCCTCCGGAGTCTCTCTACATGGTCCAGCTTGTACCACCTCTTCAATACCAGTCGCGGCCTGCTCCCAGACGACTGCTCTTTTCCTTCTCACTCTATGGATGGCGGAGAGAAACCTCGCCCCCGCGTTCAGTCCGTATATGACGCTTGGTTGGCCTCCAGAGTCCTTGGTAGAGGTGAACTGCTCGTCCCCGGCGCACACCGCAAATTCTCTTTGTTAAATATCAAATTGGCTTTGTTCATCGTACACAACTGTGCCTATGATTTTGTGCGCTCTCTTCTCTTTGTTAGACCTAGTCCTCATATTCTGCTTGAGTTCTCTCATATATTGAGCCTTGAACCCAGTACGAACCTCCGTGATGATGGCCTTGAATATTATCCGGAGTATATTTCCTGCTTTTCGAGGGTATTCTCAGGTACTTGAACCATCTGCCTCGATACTACACAACTTTAGCTTTACTCCAGGCACTTATAATTGATGAAGTGAGACGCAAACAAAACCCCGCTTCTTTCGATATCCTCTCAACAGTATCTCTTTTCTCTAGTTGCAGTCTCTCATCACATCTGGAATTTCACTTGACGCGCCTTCTTCATCTTGTTGCCACAGAACTTGTGCGCCGTATCTTCGAAAGCCTGCTCGACTCTTTCGCGTGAGGGTTTCAATCTGCAGTGTCACAGCGACGCGACTTGTTCAATTCTTGGTTATACAGGGTTGCAAACGAGACCATTGTCATGGACTCTGCTCGATTTCATGTCGAGTACGTGCAGATGGAACAGCGGGTTCGACTGGACATTCCTACTCTGTCTGATTCAGCGGTCCGTGACCTCCTACACGAATCCGACCTTTTTGCCAGATCCTTCAGTGGGAGCGGATTCGGCCTCCTCAGCCCTCTTGACTTCATTCACATCATCTCCTTGGTGACAGAGCTTTTGTCGCACACTCTGCTAATCCTGTCGCTCACAGGGGGAGCCACTCATTACGGCGTCCTTCTTCTTTCGATCTTCTCTGCGACATTGCCGTTGTTGGTGACGTGCATCGGATGTCCCAGCCGCATTCGGAGACTTTGTACACCCCACGCGAAGCGCGTGCGGCCGATCGACAGGAAAAAATGCGGAACTTGGCGTACAATGACGCTCATCGCCCTGAGATCGAATTATTTGGTCTGGGGGACTGGATTCTCAAGACCTGGGCGAGCGCCAGAAAAGTTGTGCTTGATTCGGAGCAAAGCCAACAATTGCGAGATTCGTCCTTACTGTCAAAGCTCAACTTCTCAGACTTTTTGTTCGCTCTCCAAAACGTAGGTTGCAATTTCAGTGCGTTCTGTATCGCTAAGAAGCGAACTTGCAGATACCGCTTGTTTTGTTGCTGCAAACGTCCTCCGCATCTCTTGGATCCTTGACGTTATACCGAAGTTCCATTCAATCAGTGATTTAACGTCAAGAAATTTGCTTGCCACTTCGCGGATGGTTTTCCAGGGGATTTTCTTTATGTCAGCGTTCTGTGCTGGGAAGACTTTGAAACCTAAAATGCAGCCGATGAACAAGATGCTGTCTATTATCACCCGTCCCCTCATGGTGCAACGATCACCGCACGGTAAGAATCCTCATTGAAGTGAAATGAAGAGCTCATGAATTAATAATCAATAGCGGTTTGTCGTATACATATCCCGGATGCTCAGAACCCGCGTTGAGGGATGTCTCCTTCACCCTTCAGGCAGGTGAGACTCTAGCAATTGTTGGTCAGTAAATGTGCTCTAGCTCGGTATCCTTGCTAATACAACATGTCAGGCTATAACGGGTCCGGTATGCTTCTCTCACTGCCACTGATCTGCTTATGTCTTAGTTCTTTGTAGGCAAATCGACGCTTGCGAAGATTCTTCTGCGGATCATGGACCATGACTTGGGGGATCTTGTGGTCAATAGTTTCGATATCCGTCGATACAACCCAGCAGACTACCACCAGCATCTCACAGCTGTATTCCAAGGCTTCTCCAAGGTTCGTTCCTCGGCTGTTGCAGCAGTTGTATGCATTTAAATACGAGCAGTTCAATACAACTGTTCGGGAAAATGTGGAATGGGCCGCGTCGAGAAAATTCGTTCACGGTCAACAATTGACACTGCTATTCATCTCGCTGAAGCAGATAATGTTGTTGATTCGCTCCCGTATGGATTGCGGACGCTCCTAGAAACGCCTGGATTCGAGATGATGTCTTACTCTGGCTCAGGCTGTATGGGTTCCTTGCGGCACCACGGTCTGTCGGGTGGCGAGGTAGGCATCCAATTGTATGTATGTATCGGTCTGAGAGATAACCGCTTGGTTTAGTGGCAGCGGCTATCAATAGCTCGGGCGTTCATGAGAGCCAATGAACAGCAGGTCGACTTGTTGCTTTTCGACGAACCTGTGGGTTTTCTTCTACTTGTTAGACGTACAGAATTCATATGCTTTGGCGCAGACTTCGTCCTTGGATGCTCATGCTCAGAACCAAATATTTAACACAATAGACAAAATATCACGATCACCGACAACTGGCGCGAGGATCAAGAGTTGTATCTTCATCACCCATCGACTGTCGACTGCGCGTCGGGCCGACAAGGTGGCTCTAATGAAGAATGGGGTATCCACTTCTCCTCCCGCGTTTCAGCGCCCGGACTGACCAGCGTCACAGACCATTTCCGAGTTTGGAACACATGAAGAGCTGCTGTCGATGAATGGAGCATACGCCGCGCTGTACCGAGCGTCGGTTTAGAATAATTAGAGAACGAACGCTTTGTTAATCCTTATTCACTAATTTACCGCTATGTAATGAATTTTGAAGCAATTGAGTTGTGTCCTGCAGAGCAAATCACTAGCAAATCCTGCACACGACTCGGCCCAGACAGGTGAGTTTTGTTCGGCTGTATGCGAGTGATCATATCGCTTATGCCCTGGGGTCATGCGGATAGACCGGAAGAGAATCGTTATCACAAGGAACCCATCAAGTGTTTTGCGGTACTATAGATTGCGTCTCCAACAAGCATGGTGCCTTGACGTGGGCTCAAGGAGATAACCCCGCTCTTTCTTCTCTTCTCTCCTGCCACAATGACGGAGAAATTCGACGACAAGCAATACCCCAAGAGCCCTTCTTCCCAGGAGTCTTTCTCTCAGGAACACAAGGCAGTCGAAGATGACCCCTACCGTGGCGAAAAAAAATTGGTTAGACAGCTCAAGAATCGTGCGTGCCAAGTCAAAGCTAAGGATGCGTTCAACTGACGTCCCGAAGGACACATCGCGATGATCAGGTTGGTCCCCCCCAAATTTAGTATACAACTTGGAATCTAAATCATCTGTTTAGTATTGGTGGTGAGCTTTGCGGCTGACTATTTCAATATGTATGTTTTGAAGCTTGGAATGAGGCGTTATCGGAACGGGACTTTTCCTGGGCACTGCAAGCGGTCAGTGTTTTGCCAGTTGAATGGTGATATTTCGGGGTACTGAATGCTACCATTCCAGCTCTTAGGCATGGTGGACCGATAGGTCTTCTCCTTGGTTATCTGGCAGTTGTGCGTATTTTTATCATTTATTACCGCTCCCCGTCTCTAACGCGCAAGGAATCCCAAGGGCAGTATCACGTATTCCGTCATGTATGAACCGTTCAACGCGCTGGTTGTTTGCTCAATTAGTTCTAGGATATCTCTGGGTGAAATGGTCGCGTATCTTCCCATTCCAGGTGGTCACATCAAACTTGCGGAACGATTTGTGAGTGCAGGTCTTGGTTGATTGGTGCCGCTGACGCACGCACTCCAGGTTGACCCCGCATTTTCCTTCGCCATGGGGTGGAATTATTTGTAAGTCTTATCCGGGTGCAGATGTACATCGAATGCTAAGTGAGATGATCTAGGTATAATTGGATCATCGTAAGTGGTTTCTTCGAGTAGTGCCAATCTAACTCTTTCGTTTTGCAACATAGATTTTGCCCGCCGAACTGTCCGCTGCCGCCGTGTTGATCAACTACTGGAACAAAGAAGTCAGCCAACGCGGTTAGTTCTTTCGTTCCATCGACGACACGATCACCTATGCATTATTCATAGGCTTGGATAACAATGATCATGGTTGGTCTCAGTTTTTGCCTTCCGTATGGTCTTCGAACAAGTCGATAGGCTATTGTGATTATCATCAACTTGCTTGGGGCGGGTGTATACGGAGAAGCCGAGTTCATTTTCGCGTAAGGAGCATATTAAGCATTGACCAGTCCTTTTCCCTCACGGCTTTCTAGGTCAATCAAGGTCATCACGGTGCGTCTACGTTGTTCCTGTTCGTGGTCTGTACTCAACAACGCCAGATCACCGGCCTAATTATCCTTGGTATTGTTCTGGATCTTGGCGGAGGACCAGACCACGATCGGTGAACCTTTTGCTACTCATCAAGTTTTCAGTGTTTCTGACTCTTTGAACAGACTTGGCTTCCGCTATTGGAAGCATCCTGGGCCTTTTGTTCAGTACAATGATATCCCCGGGCAAAAGGACAATTCCTGGGCTGGTGGGCTGGTAGGCAGATACCAACAATGAATGAGCCTGCTCTTGACTTCCTCTTTTAACTCGCAGTGATAGACGCAAGCAGCCTTTTCCTATATGTGCGTCCTGCCTCGTCTATCATCCCCGTCACCGCAATTCTGACTTTGTATCCAGCGGGACGGAAATTGTTGCTGTAGGTTGCATCCTCCACGAAGCCGGTTTCCGTAACCATAATCCTCACAGATCGCTGCGGGAGAAGCAAAAAATCCCCGACGCAATTTGCCGAAAGCTATACGACGTGTTTACATTCGGTGTGTTTTTCAATGTGTAAGCTCCTTCCGACGAGTAATCAAAATTTTGTAGCATTTTGTTGTTCTATATTGGCGGAGTACAGACTCACTTGCTCTTCATCAACAGTTCTGACTGGGAAACATAGGTAATCATCATCGGCCTCTTGGTTCCGTCTAATGAGCCTGGCCTGAATCTTAACTCTGACAACGCCGCTGGGTCTCCGTAAGTATCAGGGCACAAGAGTGTTTGTCTTGCACTGAGCCATATTTGATAGGTTTGTCATTGCCATCAAACG
>JAWWNJ010000244.1:0-200616 GCA_037176885.1 Favolaschia claudopus
ATTGTTCACATGAAAGCTATAGTTATAGGTAGAACTATCTTCCATGACATCCACGGAATGGCATCTCCACGGCTTCCACAGAGGACTTGTCCGGAGCGAAAAATGAGATTTTTCCACTGTTTCCATGCCTTTTCCCGCTACAAAAACCCCCTTTAAAGGGTACTAATGAATTCCATGACTTCCATCAGATTTTGTATACCCTTCCATGACTTCCATGTGGTAACAAAGTTGTAATAGGGTTAGTATACCCTTCCACCGCTTCCATGAGGGACTTTGTAGCATGTATATAGGTGGTGATTTGATCTTCCACCGCTTCCATGAGAATATTCGACTTTAATTCGGAATATCCTTTCATTAGGTAACCTTCCACTGCTTCCATGACACCCCACCCTTCCACCCCTTCCACATCCAAAAAGAAATTCATATTCTACTCATCATCGCTCACAGCCTCCTTGTCCGTAGCAAATGCCATGATCCTCTCCACCACCTCGGACACACGCTCTTCCATCTCCTCCTCATCCTCCTCATCCGTTTTCCCAGTCTCCCCTCATCGTCAGACACTATTTCCACATCAGAGTCCTCCTGCACCTCTTCGTTCCCCTGCCCCCCAGACTCCTCCTTCATCCTCACCCCAGGCCTCAGCGTCCCAGTAAAGGCGACGGCCATATTGTTTTGCAAAGGCTTGCAAGCGCTCCATGTGAACTCCATCAAAACGGCCGCGCTCCATACGATACCTCTCCACAAAGAAGGCCAGCTGAGGGTCAGTCTCCTGCAACTCTGCTACCTTCTTGAGCAGAAACTCCCGCTCATCCTTGATATAGGTCACCAGCCGGCGTATCTCGACATTCAGCCTCTCAATCTCCTCTTTCGCCCGCTCAATCTTAAAGTAGGTGTCCATCATCTGGCGGGCAGCTGGTGTAGCCCACGGCCTGATTATCGCGTTTGCCTCGGGGTCACGAAGGATGTCGAAATAGGAGAGAAATGCGTAGTCAATCACCTCGTCCCACTCAAGCTGTCGCCGAGGGGGGAAACCAGAGCTTTAGCAGCCTTGTTATAGCGCTCCAGAGCCCGTCGGATAGTCTTGGACCGAGTTTGAAGAGCCTTTGCAATGTGCTTCCTCAATTTGTACCCTGTAAAGCAATTAGAATTGAGCCTTTGAGATCAAGGATCGGCATACCTGTCCCAGACATGTTCATCTTCGTCAGCTCAAACAACCGCTTCACCACTAGCTCCTCCAGTTTGTTGACAGCGAGTCTATAATCCCGGGTGGCCACTAGCTCTCCAGCTTTTATGTATTCCTCTTGACCGGTCCACCACCGCTCAATATCCATCTTCACCTCCAATTCCTCGCACGCCCTGATTGCTCTCAGATAGCCCTCCCAAGCATGCCTTCTAACAACGGGCTTGGCAGGGGAATCCCGAGCACACACCTGGTTTTTTTCGTTTTCTGTGGAAGGCATGGAATCAATGTCCCATGGAAACTGTGGAAGGCCGATCCACCTTTTCTCTTCCAAGACTGTTATCCGCCTGTAATACTCCATCTGGTCCGTCTCCTCCTCGGGCTCCTTAATCAGCTTTCTGAGATACTCGTCCTCCATCCTCAGCCTCTCCTTGAACACATCCTTATTTGGAATCCCCGCCTGTTGCATCGCGAACTTGAGGGAGGGCTCCAAGCCCAAAAGCTCCAGCGCCTGCTTGTAGTTGTTGATTAGGAAAGTACCTGAACTTCAATCAGGCTATGTGGTGTCTTGAGAGGGAACAACTTACTCAGATTAGCGTATGTGTCAAAGGTGTCAGTATGCGCCAAGTATGTGGCTATAGACTGTCTTCGGTGGAACACGCTGGCGTATCGCACTGCCCGAGAAAGGGAGTTTGATTTAGAGAAGAACCGCTCACATCCCTCTAGGTCCTCAAGTCCCAGCCCGTTAACGTAGGTTGCCAGGTACTTGAGTTGACACAAGCGGTTGTGTGCATGACCATGGAATGCTCCCACTAAAGTCTTCAGGTTGAGAGCTTTCGCTTTCTCGCCAAGAGGGGAGTTTCGGATGGTGATGCAGAAGCCACAGCCAATGTCATAGCCAATGCCGAGATCCGGGCCAAACGCCTCCAGAATCGCATTTGTGACGGCAAGTCCGTACTTGGCTCTGTATATACAAGGTCAATTTCTTCCATGGCTTCCACGGTAACTATGGCACTCACAGCTCCCCACTCTTGACCATGTCTGCAATGAGTATCACAAAGCCATGGCGACATAGAGCCAGGAAAACCCCCGTCTCATCAAAGACCCCCCACATCTTTGCGGTCAGCTCCTCCGACATGTTCTTCCACCGTTCCTGACACTCTGACTCCTCCTCCTTCGTCGAGCCCTTCTGCAGATACAGTTAGCCAACTCAGAGACAAGTTTTCAAAATACCATACCGGCTTCTTGACCAGAGTTGCCAACACCTCTTTTGCCCACTTATCTACCTCATCACGCCTCAGAAAGTAGGTTCCTCCCGCATCCTCCGCCCTCGGATCAGGTCTCTCGCATTCCCCTCTTGTTGACTCCCCATTCTCATTCACTCCCTTGTCCCTTCCTCAAAACCCTCTTCAAAGAATCATTGCCATCCATCGTCAGGAGCATTTGGAACACTAATTTCATCTCCCCCTCCAACTTATATGTACACGCTGGACAGCAATTCTTCATCCGCCAATCCGCAGCGCCACGGCCCAAGACCCGTTTCACCCTCTCGTCAACCATTCTTTGAATCTCCAGGTAGACATCAAAAGCCTGCGAGAATAGCTTTTGATGTATAAGGCGTAAATACATCTCCATGAAGATCCGCCAGAGTCTTGAGCCAGGGCTCAATGGTGAGTGTCGGAGTACGAAGTCGGGCTACTCGGTATATCTCCAGAAGCCGGATGGAGAATGCCATTTGTGGACGTGTGGGAGAGGAGGGGATCAGTCCCTGGGATATGAGGCATGTCGAAGGGAGAACATCATCCGCCGTCATTGCAAGAGTAGTCTTGTAGGTTTCTGACATGCTGATCAGTAACACTGAGGGCACCAACAGGGCTTCAAAAACTCACTGAATATGTCGACAACCTTCACTTTCAGCCACCCTTCCACGCCTTCCATGGTAACCGTGTCAGAAGCGACCTCAGCTCCAAATCCCTCCTGTGTAGTTGCCCACTTCATATATGCAGTCGTCATGGCTTTCAGTTGCGATCGGAAGGCAAGCACATGCTTCTGTGTTCGGTCCCCGACGATTGCGCCTATCAACATATTTTTTCCTGCCGCATTTCAGTCTTCTCATATTTGAAGCACTGACAAACGACTCACTGAGACACGTTGGCTGCTATACCCTCTCTGAGATTGTCCATTTCGCCTCCCTCATGACTGAGGTTGATGGGAGCTCTCCCTTGCGCAACATCGTCGTAAGTATAGACCTCCTCAGTCGAGTCCGGTGCCGTGGCAGAAAGTTCACGAAGACGGTCAAAAGTTTGCTTCTTGTCGGAGGGAAGACCTGCACACACAGTCAAAATCATCTTCCCCCCATAACAGCCGTGTCGCACCGTGTAAGTGGTCCAATATCTCTTGGTTTGTGACTTCCTGCAAAGCAGCTCGAGCCTTGGCACTCATGCTCTTCATTTTGGTGACCTTGGCTCCTGCAGCATTGACAGTCTGGACTGGCATTCGAACATTCGTGCCTCTGGTGCGCTTCGGGGCTGCCCCAGCCTTTGGCATAGTGTTGGACAAAAAACAGAGTCGCGTTTGGTTACTGTCACATGACCGTTTACCCCGTTCGGTGGAAGGTCCGAAGCCACGGAATTGGTGGAAGCTGTGGAAGCCATCACCAAATAACGAGCACATGACCACAAGCCGACTTTGTTTGGGCATTCTTGCTCTTTGCCTTCTGCCACACACACACACTTCCTACGCTCATGCGTCTCTCCCTCAAACTTCAAGGTCAGAGTGCCTCCCTCCTCCCTTCCTTCTTCCCCTCTCCACGGCTTCCATGCCACCGCCTCCATGAGCAGTATCCGTGCCCGGAAATTGCTCGTCTATGGAGAATGGTACGGCATGCCAGTCCAGGAGGACGCGTCAAATCCTCTTAGCATGCCCTGTGTACTCCTGCCGGGGAATACAGTGTTTGCTAGGAGGAAGAAATGACGTGTGCCACTCACTAATGCCTCTTTTCTCTATAACTCGGACCCTGAGCTGATTTTTTTTTCTTTCTCAGGGCTTGACCCGACCATGGACGCGTTCAAGTTCCGTACAACGCGCTCTGGCCGTTGCTTTGCTGAGTGGGGGACCATTAGCACCACCACCTTCGACATCGCGACCGCGTTGGCCCACTCAATGGCGGTCAATGCAGGCCAAGAGGAGGACCTCGCAGAACTGGACACCGGTCCTCCCCTGGCTGCTTTAGCAGCCCTCAGTCTTTCTTCTTCCACCATGCCCTTCACCTCCACGCCCTCCACCGAGCCCGCTTCCACGACTTCCACGGCTCCCAAGAAGTCTCGGAAGGAGAAGAACAAAGAACACTCCAAGAAGAACCGCGCCGCCAGACGTGCCTCGGAGAAGGCTCAAGTTGACCTTCTCGATGGTCAGCGTCGTCGCCACGCCCGTCATTTGGTACGCACTCAACTCCAGCCTATCCGCGCCTCCTTTTCTCTTCGAAAGACCCGCATTGCGGCGACGGGCTGGATCGGACTTCGAGATGACGGGGTCTTCGCCGATGAGGTGCAGGCAGACCGGGTGGAATGTGGGGTATCCCCGACCCATCGCCTTCCCGACTTCTTTGGGGCCCAAGGCCAGGTTCCACAACTTCCAATATGTCGCTTTCACCACTCCGTGTGTAACAATATCTTCTTTTCTATTGCCCCCTCTGACTTGTCACCCGCATAGCAAAACACGGCCCATCATCGACACGACCAACAAGGTTGTCAGTGTGGTGGCAGGCATCCCCGACGACCCCAACTTCATGCGTGACGTTCACGACCCCGCTGTCACGTCCCGTGCCCCTTACGGCACTCCGAACTCCGACTCCGAACTCCGGCCCCACGTCAAACACCGACCGGACTCGGACTTGCCTTCGGACTCCGGGTTTTACGCAATGAAGGTCTTCTGAGCGTTTTCCCGTATAACCGTCTTGGCATTCTTATTGTCTCTTGCCTCATGTATGTTCCTATGACTTATGCATCACCGACATCCATCCTCCGTTATTGTCTTCGCTTAACACTTACCATTTCCGTCCGGACTCCTTATTGTTCTTATTGTTCTCCACCGGACTTACTCCGGACTTTCTACTTAGTATAAATACTTCTGTATTCCGTCTATGTACTTTAGTCTGAATATCGACTAAGTCTGTCTCTATCTTTGTTTGACTCCGTCCGAACTCCGCTCCGACTCCGCTCCGCAAATTGGGCCTTGGGCGTTCGGAAGGGCGCAGCGCACGAGCTGAAGCCAAGCCCACTCCGACACCTCGGACTCCGATCTCCGATCTCCGACCTCCGGTTCCGATCCGCGGACTCTGCCCTTTGAGTCCGTACACGGTACTTGACAGTATATTCAGACTGCACTTCTGACGCCCACTGTCTATGAATCGGGAGCCTTTCATCGGACCTCTCCCGAAACAACAAGCCGACCGCGAACAACGTGCTGCAGCCCGGCACCACCGCAGTCAGCTCATTGCTCCTCAACCAGTTTCTCCGGTCCGAACTTCTTTCCTCACCACATCTTCTGGCATTGCCGCTCGGGAAGCGGAATCTCGACGTCTTACGGATAACTTCGATCAAAGTCGCTGGGCTGCTTACCAGGCTTCTCATCCGACGGAAATCTACTCCAGGGAAGTCTTCTCAGCGAATCTCCGGCGGACCTCCGAAGCCGCTGCTCGCGCCGCACACCAACAACGCCAGACCGGGCACGTCTCCGGTATTCCTCGACCATGCCCACCATAACCCAAACCACCACTACCACTTTGCCTACGGCTCCGGTTCACCCCATGGACTCCGCGTCCAACGCTCCTCACGATCGATCCCGCTTTGTGCCAGCTGGTCCGACCTCCGTTCTTCGGGAGGCGGACGAGGATCAACGGTCAGTTCACTCCTCCCAGCGTCTCTTCGGCGGTGCTGGGCCTTATCACCGTCCTGAGGATCATGGGTCTGCATTCTCTCGGTCTCCGAGCCCTCCTCGGGGCCCTCGTTCTCACAATCCGTTCCGCGAAGGCTCCGCTCCTCCGCCGGGCCCCGGCGGTGACGGAGGTGGCGATGACGGGGGTGATGACGGAGGCGGTGGAGATGGTCCTTTCGGACCCCGCAATCCACCTTCTCCTCTCCCTCCGCGTTTCGGTCGCCAACCCTTCACTATGAACGACATGCAGGCTCTCCTCGCGACATTCAACCAATCTCTCGGTCAGGCTATTGGAACTGCCATCACCGGTAACACCGGCTCCTCCGACAAGTCCCGGGCCCGCGTTCGCGACCCCGACACTTTCGATGGCAAGGATCCGGACAAGCTTCGGACTTTCCTGTTCCAGGGCTTGCTCAATTTCAACGACCGCCCCAGCGCTTTCCGGAGCGACCGCCAGAAAATCAACTACATGATTTCCTACCTCACTGGCGACGCGCTCGGTTGGTTTGAACCCTCCATTGTCGACCCCGATCCTCTCGAGCCAACTCCGGCTTGGTTCTCGGACTACGACGTCTTTGTCCGCGAACTCCAGGTCAACTTCGGAGTTTACGACGCCCGCCAGGACGCCGAAAACGAGATCGTCGCCCTCTCCATGGCCGACAGCCAAAAAATCCAGCGCTACCTTGTCCGGTTCAACAAGCTATCGCAGCTTACCGGCTGGAATGCGATGGCCCTCCGCAAGACCTTTTACGACGGTCTTCCGGAGCGCATTCGGATTAAACTCCGAGACCTCCCCGGTGGACTTCCGACTGGTCTTGACACCATGAAAATGGCAGCTCAGACCATCGATGCGAGCCACTGGGAATGGCAGAAGGAACAGAAACTCCGCACGGCTCACCGGGGTGCTCAGCCTTCGCCGAAGGACAAGCCCGGTAAGCCCGGCAACACCGGTACCTCCGGTAACCAGCCTAACGCGACCACCGCTGCTGTTGCGGGTGGAAACCGCAGGAAGAAGCAGAAGTCCGGTGGCAGCGGGGGGAACGGCGGGAACGCCGGTGGATCCCCCGCTCAAGCTGCGACTCCTGCTCCGGCCGCGGAGAAACCCTACAAGAAGCACTTGGGCGCCGATGGCAAACTCCTGCCCGCCGAACGCGCTCGTCGCATCGCGGAGAATCTTTGCCTCCTGTGCGGAGGTAAGGGTCACCGTGCTGATGAGTGCCCGAAGAAGAAGTCCGCCGCCGCTCGCGCAGCTACAACTCCGGCTGCCGCTCCCGCTACCGAGCCGGGAAAATGAGCAGCGACCCTCGGACTCCGTCCGCGCGACCCGAGGGTCGCGACGCTACTCCCGATCGCGCGGCTCTTCCCATTTTACGACTTAACGCTTCCGCTCTCTCTGATCCTAATGCTCTATGCCCTGTACTTTCCTCTCCCCAAATTGCCGTCGACTTCCGGACTCTCGTTGACTCCGGTTCGTCGCACTGCTTTATAGACTCTGTTTTCTGTACATCCAATAATCTCACGCGCGTTTCTATTCCTCCGATCGGACTCCGTCTGTTTGATGGCTCCTCTGGGACCACCATATCTGAGAGTGTCCACATAGATATCTCATTTCCCTCCGGTGACTCGACTCCGGTTGAACTCTACGTCACCCCTCTGGATTCCGCCTGCTCCGTCGTCCTTGGATACAATTGGCTTACCCGACACAATCCGTTGATTGACTGGGTCTCTAGCCAAATCATTTTCCGTTCGCCCTGCTCCGCTGTTCCAACTCCGGCTCCGACCGGAGTCTCTCCATCGGTTAAGTCCGATCCTGTTCCTCCTTCAGTGGAGCCTCCTGTTGCTCCGATGCCTCCTCCGCCGTCTCTCCCTTCCGAACCACTTCCGACTCCTCCTTCCATCTCTATCATCGGAGCCGCTGCGTTTGCCTCTGCCCTTCGGGATAAGGGCAACGCGGTGTTTCGTCTGGGCCTCTCCGAGGTCTCAGGCAAGTCCTCCGGTATCTCCGATCCTCCGGACCTTTCGGGGATCCCTCCGGAGTACCAGGACTACGCCGACGTCTTTTCGCCCACCGAGGCGGAGAAGTTGGCACCACATCGGCCATACGATCTCAAGATCGAACTCGAGGACGGGGCTGCTCCGCCGCCCGGTCCTATCTATTCCCTTTCCCAGCTCGAGTTGAAGGCCTTGCGCGAGTTTCTCGACAAGAACCTAAACAACGGCTTCATCCGGCAATCCACCTCCCCGCACGGCGCTCCGATTCTCTTCGTCAAGAAAAAGTCCGGTGAACTCCGGCTTTGCGTTGACTTCCGGGCTTTGAACCGAATCACCCGGAAGGACCGGTATCCTCTTCCTCTTATCTCCGATTTGTTGGATGCCGGTCGGAGTGCTAAAATCTTCACCAAAATAGACCTTAAACACGCCTATCACCTTGTCCGTATTGCCGACGGCGACGAATGGAAGACCACTTTCCGGACGCGCTACGGCTCTTACGAATGGCTTGTTATGCCGGAAGGTCTCACCAACGCTCCGGCCGCTTTTCAGCGCTTCATGAACGACCTCTTCTCCGACCTTCTCGACGTCTACGTGGTTGTCTACCTCGACGACGTCCTCATCTTCTCCGACAACCCGGCGGACCACAAGAAACATGTGCGGGAAGTTCTCCGGCGTCTCCGCAAGGCTGGAATGTACGCTTCGCTTAAGAAGTGTGACTTCAGCGTCGACACCATCGAATTCCTCGGCTACATCATTTCTCCGGCCGGACTCCGCATGGACGAGTCGAAGGTCAAGGTCATCCGCGATTGGCCGGAACCCCGTAAAGTCAAGGACGTTCAGTCTTTCCTTGGCTTCGCTAATTTCTATAGGCGCTTCATTGCCAACTACTCGGACATCGTTGTCCCTCTTACGCGCCTCACGCGGAAGTCCGAGAAGTGGCTCTGGTCTCCGGCTTGCCAGGAGGCCTTCGACGCGCTTAAACTTGCTTTCACCACTGCTCCGATTCTCACTCACTGGACTCCGGGAGCCCAACTCATTCTGGAGTCCGACGCCTCCGACTACGCCATTGCGGCCATTCTGTCGCAAGTCTGCCCCGACGGCCTTATCCGTCCGATCGCTTTCCACTCTCAGACTTTGGTCACCTCGGAGTTGAACTACGACACGCACGACAAAGAACTCTTGGCTATTTTCGAGGCTTTCCGCGTCTGGCGACGCTACCTCGAGGGCGCCGTTCCTCCGATCGACGTCGTCACGGACCACAAGAATCTGGAGTACTTTTCCACCACCAAACTCCTGACTCGGCGACAGGCTCGCTGGTCGGAGCTCCTCTCCGCCTTCAATTTCATTCTCCGCTTCCGCCCTGGTCGCCTCGGAGGCAAGCCCGATGCCCTCACTCGCCGTTGGGACGTCTACCCAAAAGAGGGGGATAGTGGCTACGCCAGTGTTAATCCGCATAACTTCCGACCTGTATTCACTCAGCATCAGCTCAGCGCTTCGCTCCGGGCCTCCGCTGTGTGGACTCCGGCCCTCCGGGCAGGTCAACTCATGGACGTTACTCAGCTCCACGCGGATATCCGAGCGGCTATTCCTTCCGATCCTATTGCTAAGCTCCATTTTAATACCTCTTCCAATCCACGATGGGTTACTCATGACGGTCTTCTATACCAAGACGGACGAATCTTCGTACCGGACTCCGGCGATCTCCGCCTCCGGGTCCTCCTCGACAAACACGATCACCAACTCGCTGGACACTGGGGACAGAATAAAACCCTGGCCCTGGTCCGACAGGAGTACGTGTGGCCCGGACTCCGGACTTTCGTTAAGGACTATGTCCGATCCTGCGTATCTTGCAAACGAGGCAAGTACGCCCGTCACAAACCGTATGGCTTACTCCGGCAACTTCCAGTTCCTGAACGTCCGTGGGACTCCATTTCCATGGACTTCATCGAACAGCTGCCTATGTCCGACGGATATACCAGCATCCTCGTTATCGTTGACCGGCTGTCCAAGATGGGGTTGTTCATCCCCTGTCGCGGAAAGATTAACGCCTCTGAACTTGCCCATCTCTTCATCCTTCACGTCTTCTCCAAACACGGAGTTCCCCGACACGCTACTTGCGACCGCGGTACGGAATTCATCGCTCAGTTCTTCCGGTCTCTCGGAGATGCTCTCGGAATGAAGATTCACTACACCGCTGGCTATCACCCATCTGCCGACGGACAAACCGAGCGCGTCAACCAGACTATCGAGCAGTACCTCCGTATCTATTGCAACTACCAGCAGTCTAACTGGGCTCTGCTTCTCCCTCTCGGCGAATTCGCTTACAACAATGCTCCGTCCGACACTACCGGAGTATCTCCGTTCTTCGCCAACAAGGGATTTAATCCTTCTATTGATGTTCACCCCGAGCGCGACTTGGTCTCCGCGCGCGCCCGCGACTACGTTACGGACTTGGACGAACTGCACCAGGAACTCCGAAAGCAGATGTCCGCCGCTCAGAAACGTTATCAAGGTCCTGCGGACAAGCGCCGGACTCCGGATCCGAAGATCAACATCGGTGACGAAGTCTACATCAGCGCCGCCGGATTCCGCTCCGCTCGCCCCGGGAAGTCCTTTACGGAGTTGTTCTACGGCCCTTACAAGGTCCTGGCGCAGCCCGGTCCCGCTTCTTTCACCGTCGAGCTTCCAAAAGATAAGCACCTGATTCATCCCGTCTTCCACATATCCCAACTCGAACTCAGCCATCCTAATCAAATCCCCGGTCGGGTCCAACCTCCGCCTCCGCCGATCGAAGTCGACGGAGAACTGGAATGGACTATCAAAGAGATTGTTAGTAGCAAACTCGACCGCCGGCGGAAACCTCCGCTCATGTACCTTGTCCGTTGGGACGGGTACGAGGGATTACCTCAGGAGTACGATTGGATGCGCGCGGATGAACTCGGGAATGCTCAAGAGGCCATTGAGGACTTTCACAAGGCGCATCCGGACTTGCCTGGTCCGTTACCGCTTTGACCGGACTCCGTCCGGACTCCGGTGCGCTCTAACCTCTGTGTCTCTATCGTCTGCCTCGACTTCCTCCCTGTCGTCTCGTTCCCCTTCTCTCTCTTATCTCATCCCCGGCCACCTCTGTATCACTTCCGGCCACCTCTGTATCACCACCTTCTTCCAGTTCGGACTCCGTGCGCAGTTCAAGATATTATATTTACATTTTTTTGGGCCAAGCGGGCCCAGCGCGCACAAGTATTCTACGGGCTCTTTGGCCCCCGACTCCGGCAGTCCGTTTCTGCGACTAATTTCCGGTGGCCGTCCCCGACCCACCGGCCTCCGTCTCCTCGTCCTCTCTGAGCGCATCTGGCTCCTCCACCGGCCCATGCACCGGACCTTCCTCCTCCTCCGAGTCCGACTCCGACGACTCCTCCGTCTTCTTCTTCTTTTCCTCCTCCGCATCCGACTCCGAGTCTTCCTCTTCCTCTCCATCGTCCTCCGATGGCGCAACCGGACCCCGCGTATCCGCCACATACTCCAACCCCGGCGTTTCCTCGCGCTCCGCCGCCATCTCCTCCATCCGCGCTTCTATCGCCCCCAACCGCTTCTCCATCCGTCGGACCCCGGTCGCTACTCCGCGCAAGCTCGCCGCAATGTCGGCCAGGTGTCCGTTGGTGTCCTCCGTGAGCTGCGAACGGTGGACGGTGTGCTCCACGAAGTGGCTGCTGAACGTCTCCAGCACACGCGCCAGCTCCGTCATGGCCGGACCGCCACGAGCGGGCTCCGACGCCGGCGGAGCTCCGTGCTCCGACGTCCGCTGCCTCTTGTTCTCGTTGTTCGGACCGAACGAGCAGCCAAGCTTCTTGCCGGCGCAGCGCGCGCAAGCCGAGGCGCGTCCTCCGACACGCCGCTCGCACTTGGCGTTGTCCTGGACGCAGCGTTCGCACTGTAAATCAAGGTCAGCGGACTCCGTACTCCGGACTGCGACGCACCCTGGTGATCTCTTCCACCTCCACCTCCTCCGACGACTCCCGATCCCTCTTCTTTTCCTTCTTCTTCTCCGCCGCCTTCTCCGCCGCCTTCTTCTTCCGCTCCTTCTCCTTCCGCGCCTCCTCCTTGGCTCTCTCCTCCTCTATCCTCTGCTTCTCCACTGCCGCAAGCGCCTCCGCCATCTTGAAGCGCCTTGCCTTCTCCGCCTCCGCGGCCTTCTCCGCCTTCGCCTTCTTCAACAAGTCATGCACCGCCCACCAATCCTTCATCTCCTGCGCCGTCGCCTCTCCCTTGCGAACCATGTCGAGGAGGTCGGCCTCCGAGACCTCAGCGAGGCGGCGGGTGTAGTCGTCGTGGGTTTCGTTGTCGCGGCGGAAGGGCATGGTGGGGTGTTTTTTGGAGATGGTGGTGGTAAGAGAACAAGAGAGGTTTTAACTCCGACAGGCTGCGGAAAAAGTTTAAATACGAGCTAGAAGCGGCACGGAGATGCCGCATCAACTTCTATTCTCACGCCTCGGGGCTCGGCGCTAAGAGGGGGATACTGTCACGTCCCGTGCCCCTTACGGCACTCCGAACTCCGACTCCGAACTCCGGCCCCACGTCAAACACCGACCGGACTCGGACTTGCCTTCGGACTCCGGGTTTTACGCAATGAAGGTCTTCTGAGCGTTTTCCCGTGTAACCGTCTTGGCATTCTTATTGTCTCTTGCCTCATGTATGTTCCTATGACTTATGCATCACCGACATCCATCCTCCGTTATTGTCTTCGCTTAACACTTACCATTTCCGTCCGGACTCCTTATTGTTCTTATTGTTCTCCACCGGACTTACTCCGGACTTTCTACTTAGTATAAATACTTCTGTATTCCGTCTATGTACTTTAGTCTGAATATCGACTAAGTCTGTCTCTATCTTTGTTTGACTCCGTCCGAACTCCGCTCCGACTCCGCTCCGCAAATTGGGCCTTGGGCGTTCGGAAGGGCGCAGCGCACGAGCTGAAGCCAAGCCCACTCCGACACCTCGGACTCCGATCTCCGATCTCCGACCTCCGGTTCCGATCCGCGGACTCTGCCCTTTGAGTCCGTACACGGTACTTGACACCATACCAACGTCTGGACCCTCCTCGCCACCAGTCGCAGAAGGTCCATCGTCAGGACCACGCGAAGCTGCGCCAGCTGCAAATCCAGCAGCGAAGGCACTACCAGACGACGCGCCCGAACGCGGAGTTGGGAGTCTGACTACGGGGGCGGATGAACCAGCCCTGGGAGTCTGAGGAGCAGGAGCGTCCTAATTGGGGACAATCAGCGCAAAGTACTGAGTAAAGAAACTTAGGACTTACAGTGGGGGCAGTCGCAGTATCAATCGCGATAGGGTCCGGGCTGCTGGATCCGTCGCCAAAGTTGAAGAACTTGGCAACGCTAGTTGGCGAGGGGCCACCGAGTGCGGGGCCAGCACTGCCAAAGCTAGACGAGCGAGAGAGCGCTGGAGGCTTGACCTCGGGAGTAGGCGAGCGAGACTCAGAAGATGGAGGCGTGAGAGGTCGCGCTAATGAGCCGCTGGGAAGAGGGAGGTCGTTGACTTTAAACCAGGCGTCAGCGACGTAGTCGCGATGCGAGCAGTCGCGCCAGAGACTGAATTTTGGCGGCCGAGTCCTCTTGCTACTAGGGAGACGGTATCTCTGTGGGAGAGAATAGCCCCAGAGACGAGCCTCGGGCAGAGCGGCTTCCCAACCAGGGTTGCGATCCTTCTCAGGAATGAGGGACCAGACTGTCCAAGCAGAGTTAAGGATGGCGTCGATGAAAGAGCGGTTGTTGATGTTGCCGATGTCCTGATCCAATTTGGCCTAAACACTGAGAAGCATTAGCTATCGCGAAAGGTCAGAAAGAGGATGGAAACTCACCAAAGGGAAGACGCTTTGGTCCATTAGAGGCTTGATTTTGGCGACACTGGCTTCGTCGAACTTGCCCTCGACCTCAGCCCCTTGGTAGGCGACAAGAGCGCAGTAACGAACGAAACGGTCGAAGTATTCGTTATTGATGTCGCGGAGGTAGGATTCTTCGTAGAACGTCGGCCCGAGCTCTGTGCAAGGGAAGTGGTCCTCGAACTCGACGATCCCGGGCAGGGTGAACTGCAAAGAGAGGTGCAGAATCTGAAAAACCAAGAAGTTTTATCAATATGAGATCTGTCACGAATAAGGGACGACGTACCCTGCTAATGTCCCGACCCTCAAAGGACATGGGAAGGATGCGATAAGGCTGCTTCCATCGTCCGGGGTAGGCCTTCTCGAACATTCTCCCAATGTTGTGGATGGCGACGAGCAGCTGGTCGAAGACATCTGTGATGTCAAAAGCCTCGTAGTAACGGGAGATCAGTCGCTGAAAAGTTGAAGTCAGCAAAAAGCGCTGAAAATGAGCATTCGCGAATGCTCACAGCAATTGGTTCGAAATGTTGAAGGAGCCAGGCTAGCCAGTCGGGGTTCGTCTGGTGAGAGCGATAGACGTCGCGGACGTAGGGGAGTAGCCAGATAGTAACTGGATGGATGAATAGCTGAAGGCAGTGGACATCCGCGCCGTTGAGCGGGTAGTCGCGAACGAGTTCCGTGGTGTGGAGCGGGAAGAACGGGCGAAGTCCAGCTGGATAGCTGAAGTCCTCGGGCTTAAGCTTGTAAGGGACGATGTGACGTCCCTCAGCAGCTGCAGCCTGGTACTGGGTCACCGACATGGAGTCCAGGAATAGGGTGTGCTCGCTGACGCGAAAAGTGTTGAATGCGTTCTCGATGGTGAGGGCAGCGTTCTGAGTGACTTGAGCTGTAAAACAGCCCAAGGCGACCTGTGAGACTCTATACTACACATATAAGCCAGCCACGTACCCATGACAGTGAGCTAGGATGGTAGTTTGAGTATTCGCGATAGGTGGTTGTGGTGGGAAGAGCAGAGAAAGTGGGAGAAAAGCTGCGGCAAAACAAACATAAATCACGTGGATTTATTGATGCGCACGGACCCACTTTGCTCGCGCAAACTCCGCACACTCAGAACACAACAATTGGCGGTTGTAGGCGTCAGTATAGGCTATAATGAACACTTATAAGTGTTTTCGGGATCTAAGCGAGGATCCCGCTGTCTATCAACGGAAGCAAATCTCGCGGGACCACACCGGTCGCGATAGCCGAGTTAGCCGAATGACTGTGGGAAACACTTTTGATAGCGCAAAGAGGGCGCAAAATAAGGACCAAGTGTTGAGTGGGGACACTCAATTTATGAAAAGGGGAGATGATAGACCCGGTATTGGGCCAGGGCTGAATTTATTCATTTTCAGTTCAAGTGCTATTGTATTAAAAGAGTAATACATTAAATACCACGGGAATACGCTCGTATGAGGACTGGCGTTTGCCTGAGCGGCCAGTTAAAGGATTATACACTAAGTGGGAGGTCTGGTACTGTCTACGACTGCGCTGGTATAGCGTGGAAGTTATAATATTCCAGAACAGACCTATCACGATAGGTCTCTAACCATCCGGAATAGGATTGGGAGTCGCCCTGTGTTCCGACCAAAGGCAGAATGAGTGGGATATAACTTGGGACTTATAAGAACCTGCCGAAAGGCCAGAAGGAGTGTTTCCTGGAGGCAAGAGGCTTTCACGAATAATTCTATAAACCAATTGCGAGGGATTTGCGGAAGTAGAATATTCCTACAAAGGAACTACACGTCATGCCGAGGTGGCTGCCGCCGTATTACGATCAAGGAGCACGGTCCGAGGAGGGACACCCATTAATGCCAATTTGGGCAATATTGATTGGGCCGCAGCGGGCCACTGTCATAACATAATGATCGGGATAAGGGAGTGGAACTCAATGCACTTTTGATCTATTTCCTGTTCTGGCCACCAAGGATAGGGCAAGGGCATAGCAGGCCCTAGTTTCTCTCACAATATACCCGTTTGTCGATTGTTCGGTCTCTTATTATTTATTAGTGAAAGGTATAAAAGGCATCGTTTCCTGTACTGGTACTCTAGTGGATTCCCTCCTCTCGTTGTGAGCGTCAAGCCAGTGTTGGCTTCGTGAACAACTAGAAGTTGGACTCCATTCGAGATAAACTCCAGAAGCTTATTTGTTTCTTTGGTTTGTTTCGTCAATATATTGTCTGTTGGATCATCTCTTGAATTGTACGCGTGGAATATTGGAAATTTTGGGAACTTACGCGTGGAATTATAAGAACTTTTGACCTACGGGACGCGTGAAACAGTTATCGGACATCTTACGCGTGGAATATATTGGCTTAACAAGCGACTTAAACACCTAAACCTCTTGAGAAGAGTTACATCTCAAACCCTTGTTGAAACCCACACTTCCTGTGTCAACATAGGACTCGTATAGACGTTCTCTGTACAAAGTCAGCAATCGCGAAAGCTTAAGTTAGTATATTTTGAGGGTTAGAATAGTTGGATTGCCACAGTCTATACTGGACTGGAACCCCGAACCTCGCACGTCGATCTCATAGTGGTTAGGAATATATTTAAGATTTGATTAGGGATTTAATTCCTTTCATTTCTTGGGTGTTTTCCATAGTTGCCCTATAGTCAGCGTTTCAGCGTGAAACGGTTATCGGACATCTTACGCGTGGAATATATTGGATTAACAAGCGACTTAAACACCTAAACCTCTTGAGAAGAGTTACATCTCAACCCTTGTTGAAACCCACACTTCCTGTGTCAACATAGGACTCGTATAGACGTACTCTGTACAAAGTCAGCAATCGCGAAAGCTTAAGTTAGTATATTTTGAGTGTTAGAATAGTTGGATTGCCACAGTCTATACTGGACTGGAACCCCGAACCTCGCACGTCGATCTCATAGTGGTTTAGGATTATATTTAAGATTTGATTAGGGATTTAATTCCTTTCATTTCTTGGGTGTTTTCCATAGTTGCCCTATAGTCAGCGTTTCAGCGCTGATCCAGGAGATATACGAGACGGCTGACGAAAGCACCGTCCAGAAGAATATCGATAACGCTACCGAGCAAACTGCTATGGCAGCCGCGGCAGCGAAAGGCAAGGGACGAGGGCAGCGCGGGGGCAAGAAGGACGTGAAATGCGACAATTGCAGTCGTACTGGGCACAGCAAGGCGGATTGCTGGTCTAAAGGGGGAGGAAAGGAAGGTCAGGCGCCGTGGAAGAAAGGGAAGAAGGATAAGAAAACCTCCGACAGCGCTAATAGCGCCGCGAAGGACGACAGCGACAGCGACGAATACAGCGTAGCTGCGTCGTCAATCCTCACCGACATCGTCGATGACGAGCCGGGTGTCGTCACTCTCACCTCCCTCCAACACGCTGACGATGAAGCCTTGTCGGCAACATCGACTTCCTCTAAACACGATATCCTCATCGACGCCGGCGCAACGCGCCACTTCTCCCCGGACCGCTCCAACTTCATCAATCTCGTGGAGATTCCACCCATCCCGATACGCGCCGCCGATGGCCGCACGTTCAACGCGACAGGTCGAGGGGACTTGAAAGTCCTACTCCCGATGGGAGATGGCGAGAAACCGACCCGCGCACTATTCACAAATGTGTATTACTCACCTCATCTCGCCTTCACCTTACTTTCGGTCAGTTGTCTTGATCGGAAGGGATGGATCATCCACTTCGAGGAAGGGACGTGTGTTCTGGGCACACCGCGTCCCGACTCCCGCATTGTTGGCCGTATACCGCTCGTCCGTGGCCTTTACCGCATCACCCCACTTATCCCACCGTGTCCGAAACCAAACGACACTCCCGTAGCTGCCAGCGCTTCTAACTCATGTCAATCTCCGAGTTGCATCGCAAAATGGGTCACATTAATCATGACTACTTACGCGAGATGGTACGCAAGGGAATGGTGACGGGTATTGAGCTTGACATGGATTCCAAGCCGGAGTTCTGCGAGTCTTGTACCCGAGCGAAGGCTGCGCGCAAACCGTTCCCTAAAAAGAGCAAAAGCGCGCGCCGCGCGGACTATGGTGAAAAGGTTGTGGGGGACGTCTGGGGACCATCCGAGGTTACATCCTTGGGTGGGAACAGCTACAGCCTCACGTTTCAGGACAAGTACTCTCACGAGGAAAAGTCTTACTTCATGAAAAAGAAGTCCGAAGTGTTCACCAAGTACAAAGAGTACGAGGCGTGGGTTAAAGTCCAGCGGAAAGGTCAAATCGAAATATTCGGAAGCGACGGCGGCGGTGAATTCAAGTCTGGCGAGTTCGGTAAGCACCTGCGCGCCAAAGGGACTGTTCGGCATCTCACGGTGCACGACTCACCATCGCAAAACGGCGCCGCGGAGCGAAGCCACCGCGTACACACCGAATGCGCGCGAGCAATGCTCGACGGGAGCACCCTTCCCAAATTCCTGTGGGCTGAAGCATGGCTACACTCGACGTGGCTGCGTAATCGCACCCCGACGAGCGCGCTGCCCACGGCGAAGACGCCGTACGAGATGGGGACGGGGAAGAAGCCTAACCTGGCTAATCTCATTGAGTTTGGGTCGAAGGTTTGGGTGAAAAAGACAAAATCACCTAAATTGACAAATCCTGCTGTTGAGGCCCACTTCGTTGGGTACGACGACGAAACCAAGGATGGCATGCGCATCTACTGGCCTTCCAAACGCCTGGTAACCGTCGAGAGAGACGTCAGTTTCAATAAAAATGACGTCCCGCAGCAGGAAAGTGTGCAGATCGAAGGGGGAGAGGATGATGTCGATCCGCCCACTTCCGCTGCTCCACCCACTCCCAAAGTCGTCGAGGACGACGAGAAGCCTCCAAAGCACGACGAGGTCGACGAATCGTCGACAGAATCGCCTACGCACCTTCGTTCCGAGCCGAATTCCCCAAAAATCCAATCTCCCAGTCCTTCACCTTCTCCCGAACCTCCAGCACCTCCACCACACGAAAAATGCGTCCGACGCGATGGTCTCATGGAGCCAGAACCCAATACTGGCCGTGGGATGCGCGAACGAAAAGGCCCTGGCTTCTATTCGAAGTCACAGCGGACTGCCGGTGTTACTGAGGAAGTTGAGGAGACGGCCTTCATCAAGGGCCTTCCGAGATAAGAAATTTCCTTATATAGATGTAGGGGAGGGGGGGTCCCCTCAGCCTGAAAAAAAAACTTTCATACAAAAGTTTGGAACTCAGTTCTAAGTGTTGTATACAGCAAATATATGCTATGTAGGCTGTTCTACAGTCTTACTCTGGCATTTCAGTGCTTCAGGTCCAACTCTGGCCACTACTGTCACCGTCAGATCGGTTTGACCACTGTTGAGCCTCTCGGCAGCCTCGGCTATCAGTGTATATGCTGTTGTTTGGTCCCGAAGACAGGTTGCTGACATTCTGAAATATCAATTCTGCACAGTGCAGGTACATGGAAATGTGCAAGACAACAGGTTCTTTGCCTCAAATGCTGATGTTGAGTCCGAAAACACATAAACTTGATAAAGCTAACAAATTAGCCGGTGGGAAAAACTTACGTGAAGCTGCCGCATATGGGAATATTACGGCAACCATGAGGGGAGGGGTCTGCCGAAGTCGCTGAAAAAAAAAATTCGAGGTGATATCCGGATTTCGCGGATCGGAATACCCTTGGCCTTCATGGTCGACATCGAGGACATTGAGGAGGCAGGGGGAGTAGAAAGCGAGGACGAGGATGGCGCGTGCATATCCTACCCGTATGAGTTCGCAATGGCGGGCGAGGAACCGGAGAATGTGGAGGAAGTCTTGAGGAGTCCCAAAAGGGAGGCTTGGTCAGCCGCGATTGAAGCCGAGCTGGACGGCATCGAGAAACACGAAACTTGGGAACTCGTCGAAGCCCCGCGCGGCGCAAATGTCATTAAATGTCGCTATGTCTTCAAAATCAAGTGCGACGCTGCCGGCGAAATTGCTAAATACAAGGCACGACTCGTCGCAAAAGGCTTTACCCAAATTCACGGCATCGACTATGACGCGACATTCGCTCCAGTCGTCAAACTCGAAACTCTCCGTGCTCTCCTCTCTATGGCAGCTTCCAAGGGTTCAGTAATCCATCAGGCCGACGTAAAAAACGCGTACCTCAATGCAGAACTCAAGGAAAAGCTCTACATGGACTTGCCGCCTCATTACGAGAAATTCCGCACTCTACCTCCCAAAATTCAGGCGCTCCGCGATGCAGGCCGCCGAATCGTCGTTCGTCTCAATAAGAGCATCTACGGCACGAAGCAAGGCGCCTACGAATGGTACCAGCTTCTAAAAGAAGTCTTCACGTCTCTCGGCTACACAATCTGCTCTGCCGACGAAGCGGTGTTCTATAAGTTTTGTGAAGAACACTACACTATCGTCGCATCGGCCGTGGACGACTTCACCATCATCGCCGACACGCTCGAGGCCGTTGAGCTGATTAAAAAGCAGCTCAGCCAGCATTTCGAGCTCGTTGATCTCGGAGAGATCAACTGGCTTCTTGGCTTCAATATCTCGCGGGATCTCAAAGCGAAGACCATTTCGCTGGGACAGGAGTCCTACATCGATGAGATCGTCGCCGAGATGGGGCTTGAGAACGCCGCACCGGTCTTGACACCGATGGAACCGGGTGTCGATTTGAGTTACGACGCACCCGGGGTGTCCGATCAGCTACTCTCGCGCCCGCAGCACGAGCTTTATCGCAAAGCGGTGGGCAGACTGCTGTATGTCTCGCGCGGGACGCGCCCCGACATTGCGTACTCCGTGTCGCATGTCTCTCAATTCCTTGAGTCTCCGCGTACCACTCACTTGAAGGCTGTACAGGTAATCTTCAAATACCTCAAGGGCACGCGGAACCACCGGCTCGTGTTGGGCGGACACTCCACTACCCTGTTCGGATACTCTGATTCCGACTGGGCTTCCCAGCTTCACCGCCATTCCATTTCTGGATTCGCATTTTTCCTCGGAAACGGCGCTATCTCCTGGAGCTCGAAGAAACAACCCATCGTTACTCTCTCCAGCACTGAAGCAGAGTATGTCGCCCTCACTCACGCTGCCAAGGAGCTCATCTGGTTTCGGAAACTCCTTTCCGAGTTAAAATTCCTCTCCGCCGCCGCCACCACTCTCTTTTGCGATAATCAAGGGGCCATCACATTGTCTCGGGACTCGACGTTTCACGCGCGTACCAAGCACATTGATGTCCGCTATCACTTTATTCGCCAAACCATCCAGCTCGGCGACGCCTTCCTCCTCTACTGCCCGACCAACGACATGATTGCTGACGCATTCACGAAATCTCTCAGTCGTGTCAAGCTTCAAAAATTCCGCGACCTTCTCGGAGTCGAGGATCCGTCTTCAGCTTGAGGGGGAGTGTTGAGGTACATGCTTACAGACGTTCCTTACCTTTACTTCTTTACTTTACGGGTAACCTTCCTAATTAGTTAACGGTCTAATATCCCCGTATCTTTTTCGTAGCCGTCTTACGTACAGCTCAGTTGGTTGTCTACGCACGCCCACTGAGCTGTAAGTCCTCTGTGTATATCTTCGTCTATTTACTTACTCACAGTACCTAGCACTCTATCTTTATTCTAGGTACATAATATATTTAGTTGGTTGTCTACGCACGCCCACTGAGCTCACTCTATCTTTATTCTAGCTCGCCGTTCTCCATACCCGCAAGAAACAGGTCGAAGCAATGCTTAGATGGATGTCAGGGTTCCATGCCAATGAAACTGTTGAACTGACTCACAATTGATCAGGAGATTATTCTGCTTGTCCTCGGCCTCTTCACTGGTTGCTCGTAATATTTTCAGGGCGTCCTCAGTGCGCATATTCTCGGTGATCTATGTGTATTGTGAGAATTCCCCAAATGGTCTGAAGGAAAGGACAAACATGAAAGACATCTATAGCAGTGTTCAATTTATGATGCAACACTTCCAATTTGTGGTCAACTTCCCCGCGCTCGAGGATCCGCCGAATGAATGAAGCTGAGCAGAGGTGATCAAGAAGGTCCTTGACTTCTCGCAAGGTTCTGAATGATTTGGATGAGTAGATCATGAGATTTATGCCGAAGATTTTAATATTTCGCACCCTCGTAGATCAGCAACACTGTGTTCGCGTTGTTTCAAGGTATCTTCATCACTCGTCAAAAGTTCACCTGTGATGGCAGCAGTGATAGTCAAGACACGCTCAGCCAGAATCTGGCATTTCTCCTTCTTCATTTTGACTTCCTACAGCCGGTTCATCAAATCGATTTAGAGAACTGTCGGAGGAAAAAAAACACACATCTTTGACTTTGATGATGTAAAGCACGGCTTCAAGGGCGCCTTCGAGAGTGTTACCGACCAAAGGAATTGCTTTCGATACCGGTACAGCCAGTTCAAGAATCTCCAAAGTGCCGGAAATCGCCAGATCACCAACACCGGTTTTCTTTTTCGTACGCGCAGTCATGGGGGTAATGAGGGAGTGACTTTACGCAGCCAACACTTGAGAGTCGCACACTATATACTGCCTCCCACGTTGGTGACAGACAATATGTGGATAGTTAATATTACTTACATGCCGCCTGTCACGGGAACTTTTCGGATCTCCGAAGCAACTGAATTTGTTGTGAACAAACACGGAAATAAAGAGGAGGAACTTACCACGTTGACTGCAACATCCTCGTTGGGCGTCAACTTGCGTCAACCTCACGCAGAGCATGACCTTGCCTCAATGCTGCGGGCTGTTTCTTTTCTTGACCCTGTAATGATGTATTAGCTCGATCGCAACCCATCGGACGAACCCAGATGGTAACACTCGGCAAAAACCGTAGTTTAGGATCGTACTAAATTGAAAGAAAAATTTAAAATTTTGGCAATGAATTAAGTGCCACTGGGGGCAAGCCACTATTTCCGGGCCCCGGAAATGTCCCGGAAATAGGCCGGAAATATAAAATAATCCTGAAATAATCCTATTATTTCCGGGGTCCGGAAATAGTATATATTCCTATCATTTCCGTAGAATATTCCTATTATTTCCGGGGTCCGGAAAATTACTATTTCCGGGGTCCGGAAATAATAACAGCTTGTGCTCAAAGCGAGCTTGCGAGCCGGAGCGCAAAGCCGGCTGACTAAGAGAGCGATGAGACATTGATCGGTGATCAACTCATAACTTGTCTCTAACGCTCTCTTGGAATTCTTTGCAGGCTTGAACTTCGTTGTCTTTGTTCTTCCAGCCGATTCTACCATACCCAACAAACAACTATGTCTGACAACGGGATTTCTGGCCTTTCGAGCAGCTTCTTGAAGAATTCCGGGCAAACCCCTATTCCCGGAACTCAGCTCAAACCGGGCGATATCGTGCTCTCAGCGGAGGGTATCCAGGCGTTAAAGAAGATGAACATCCTTCGCTTGGAACGCAACAACAAACGCGACGAGCGCAGGAAAGCTGGGGAGAAGGATGTGTCCGAGGATGAAGGCGATGGACTGGCCCCTTTGATCACTCTCGTCCCGTCGGGCGAGATACCCACAGATTTTGGCGCTTTGGAAGCTCAGGATTCGGAAGCTTCGAAGCTTCTTTTCGACGACTCCAAAGCCGCCCTCAATTCCTTCCAGGCCATCGACGACTCCATCCCTTCAGCCATCTTCTTCTTAGCCAAGAACGGCATATCCCCACCGCTCACCATCTTCCTGCCCGCTTCCCTTGCTCGTATCCGTTCCAGCAACATCAAAACCGTGAAACACGGCACTGGCGAGTCTACGAAGGTCACCGTTATCGATGTATCGGACTTCCCGACCGAGGAGGGGCTTGACCAAGCTACGTGGTGCACCACATATAATACCTTTCTCACCTTCATGGAATTGGCTGCAGGTCCCAAGATTTTTCAAGGCTTTGCCAGCCACTACAACTACATCCTTTCCGATCCCGAATTTGCGCAGTGGTTTACGGCCTACAGGGACTTCGATCAGCGTCTTCGTGCGCGATTCTTTACCCAGGCTTTCATCATTGACTGCAAGACGGATGAATATCGAGCTGCGTTACAGTCTGCGAAAAATTCGTTTCTCATGTCGAACCATTCTTCCTCCGCTTCTAGCTCCAGGAGCACCTCCTCCACTGCGAAAGGCGACCGTGCCGATCGTTCGAAGCCTTACGACAGGGATTCGTCTCGCAAGAAACCGATGTTGTGTTTTCGTTGCGGAAGAACAGGTCACAGCGCGCACACCTGCGAGCAAGCGGAACCGAGCCGTCATGGTCGCCAATTCGTCATCTTCGCCAACCGCGAGGGGCTCTTTCGAATCTCCGACAAACGGGCCGTATGCATGGGATACAATTGCGGAAGGTGCGACTCAAACTCTCGTTCCCACCCCATCCACATCTGCTCTCTCTGCGCCGACTCTCACCATGGAGCGGCGGATTGCACTCGCAACTGATTGTGCGAGGGTTGTCACACCGTACCACGCCGCAGGGTGGTTTGCGGCTTTACGTGACTGTAACCTGCTGGAGCGATACCCTAATCTTGTTCACGATATTTCCTTTGGCTCTCCGATCGGCAATCCCCCTACACCATCATTCACCTTCATTCCTTCAAACATGCCAACCACTGATCTCAATCCCTCATTTATCGATAATTATCTCGCGGGCGAGGTCGCCGCTGGGCGCATGAGTGGCCCATATTCTGTTGAAGAGGCGCATGCCTTCTTTGGCGGACACTTTCGGACAGCGCCCCTTGGTCTCGTCGAGAAAGAACCGGGGCTTGGAAAGTGGCGCATGGTCCAAAACAACTCTGTTCTTGATTCAAGCGGCGACTCGACAAACTCCTGGCTTGACGCCAAGGACATCTTAATCAAATGGAGCACTTGCGCGAATATGGCTGACCTGGTGAGTGATCCGTTTTATGCTCGTTTGGTTTCGTTTTCGGTCACCGTATCCTTTCAGCACTGCCTTGTACAATTTTCGCGGCCAATTTGGCGTGTATTTCGCCAATTTGGCACTGCGACTGGTCAATTTGACAGTGCGCTATTTTTCGCGGCCAATTTGGCGCGTATTTTTGCCGATTTGGCATTGCGACTGGTCAATTTGACAGTGCGCTATTTTCCGCGGCCAATTTGGCGCGTATTTTTGCCGATTTGGCATTGCGACTGGTCAATTTGACAGTGCGCTATTTTCCGCGGCCAATTTGGCGCGTATTTTTGCCGATTTGGCATTGCGACTGGTCAATTTGACAGTGCGCTATTTTCCGCGACCAATTTGGCGCGTATTTGGGCCGTTTCGACTTTGCGCAACTAGTCGTGTTCAATTGTTCGCTCGGGCATCTCGGCGATGTTCATTCTATACGATTTCGCGGATATTTTTCCTATCTTTCAGTTTCTCATTAACAACTTCTAGGTTGCAAAAGCGCCACCCGGAACCCAGGTTGCGAGCTTGGATCAGGCTCACGCATTCCGTTGTTCGGCCGTTTTGCCGAGACACAAGTGGGCTTTGCCTATTTCCTGGCGCGGGTCAATTTGGCCGGATCACACCTTCCCATTCGGCCTTTGTACCTCGGGTAATGTTCAGGGAACTGCAGCCGACGCATTCGTAGATATTCTCGATGCGAAGGGCATCCCAGACACGCTCAAATGGGTTGACGACTACGAATTCTTTCGTTACCCGATCGCGTCTCGAATCTCGGCCGACGGCTCGTCTGAATACACCTACGGGCATGATCTGGCGACAATCTTATCTATCAGCGACCCGCTCGGGATTGTTTGGAACGATATTTGCGACAAAGGGCACGATTTTGCCTATGTCACGGAATACACCGGCTTTACCTTTGACTTGTCCAGCAAACGGGTTTACCTCTCGGAGAAGAAACGTCTCAAGTATCTGGCGAAGGTCACTCGCTTCCTCGAATCGGCAAGTTCCGGCAAAATCAAGTTACCCGCTTTACGTTCCATCCATGGGACTCTGCAACACGTCAGCTTTGTCTATCGTGACGGCCGTTCCTTCCTACCCTCCCTCAATCGTCAGATTGCTCATTTCCCCAACAATTTCGTCTCGCATAACCTCTCCAATGCCGCTCGAAATGATTTGCTCTGGTGGCAGCGCACCCTGGAACTCCCAAACGTCTCTCGTTCGCTTTCTATCCGCCAGGTCCTTGACTGGGATATTTGGGTCGATGCCTCGACCGACTTTGGCATCGGTTTACTTGTTCGGGGCCGCTGGGCGGCGTGGCGACTACTTCCCGGCTGGAAATCTGACGGTCGTGATATCGGCTGGGCCGAATCTATCGCTGTCGAGTTCGCATGCCTTTATTTATGCTCCCGCCGTGACCTTCTTGATAACGAGATTGTCATTCACGGGGACAACACCGCGGTCATCGACGCGTATAAGCGCGGCCGGTCTCGTAACATCCCTCGAAACCTCTCCATCCGACGCATCACTGAGATGCTCATTCCTCGAAATCTGTCTATTTCTCCGCGATATGTCCCTTCTTCGGACAACCTCGCTGATCCAATTTCCCGCGGCAATTTTGGATCTTCTGGGTCGCGCCTGCACATTCCATTTACGCTCATTCCTGAGCTCGCTCAATTTCTTGCTCCATGCACAGGTTCCACTGTTGCCGTTATTTCTTACTTTCGTATTTCTGACTCTACCGTTAGGTTAGCATTGACGAAGTCAGCAGATGCTGACCATTTGCGCTCAGTCGAGTTCGGACCCTCGGTCAGTTCGTCTCGGCCGCAAGCTGCGCGCAAATCATCGGGACCAAGAATATCAGCAAAACCTTACAATCGTCTCAAACCTTCGCCTCTTCGGCCTCCGGTTCTTGCGAAAGACCGCATTTTATCCTGGCGTACTCCGTATTCTTTCCACTCTCTGCGTTCTCTCTCTGTTTCCTTCTCTCCCGATCTCATCTCTCGCTGGCAGACCGTTCTGGCGGCCTCTGTTGAGCGCGATACCCACGGTTCTTACGCCGCCGGTTTGCTCCGCTTCAATCATTTCTGTGATCTTCACAATATTCCCGAGACTCAACGCATGCCCGCTAGCGAGGCACTTCTATCTATCTTTGTCTCCTCGTATGGTGCGGGTTTCGTCGCCAGCGGAACGGTGGGGACGTGGCTGGCTGGTCTCCAGCTTTGGCATGCGGTCAACTTCGCTCCTTGGCATGGTGCTACACTTTTGAGTCGTACTCGCAAAGGTGTTTCCAAGCTTGCTCCCCCCTCGTCTCGCCGCCTACCGCGAGATCCCGTTACATTCCATCATATGTCTATTCTGCGCGCTCACCTCGACCTCTCCAACACCCGGGACTCCGCCATTTGGGCTGCCGCTTGCACAGCGTGGCGGGATTGTGCCCGGCTCGGCGAGATCTTGGTTTCCTCAATTTCTTCCTTCGATCCGAAACGCAATGTCACGCGTGGTTGTGCGAAGAAGCGCGGCACGGCTTCTAACGGCCATAAATTTATTTCGTTCAAGGTGGCCTCGGATCGCACTCAATGTCATTTCTGTGCTCTTATTTGCATCTCTAGGTACCGTGGACGAAAACTCGACTCGCCCTCGGTGACTGGCTCACTTCTACCGAAACCTCCGACGAGGTGGACGCCGTCGCTGCTCTAGAGCATCATCTGGTTGTCAACAGCTCCGTGCCGGACTCCGCTCCTCTCTTCGCATACGCTACGCGTTCCGGATGGTCCCACCTCACGCGTACCGATTTCATTACCAGATGTAATCAAATTTGGTTGGACGCTGGAATGGCAGGTTTAAACGGTCATGGCTTCCGAATTGGCGGTACGACACATCTATTGCTGCATGGTGTTGACCCTTGGGTTGTGATGAAGCAAGGCAGATGGAGCTCCGCCGCATTCCTGGTCTATTGGCGTAATGTTGAGGAGATACTCCCATTATTTATAGGTGACTCGTTGGACACTTTCAAGTCCCTGAAGGAATCTGTATCTCGTCTAGCGAAGTCTATATAGTTGGGATAGTCGTCGTTTATACGTATGCCGACTGTCCGTTCACTTGGCTCACTTGTTTTGTGGGAAGTGGCATCCGTATACCTCACTCACAGAGCTGCTTGAACTTTGCTGAGTTCAAGCGGTCCTCTTCCCCAAAGTTTGATTTATATTTTATTGGCTAGCGTCTTAGTTAGCTAACAGCTTGTGCTCAAAGCGAGCTTGCGAGCCGGAGCGCAAAGCCGGCTGACTAAGAGAGCGATGAGACATTGATCGGTGATCAACTCATAACTTGTCTCTAACGCTCTCTTGGAATTCTTTGCAGCCCACCCACCACACCCTCGAGTCTTGGTATTCGGATTTCACCTCTGGAAGTGGCATCCGTATACCTCACTCACAGAGCTGCTTGAACTTTGCTGAGTTCAAGCGGTCCTCTTCCCCAAAGTTTGATTTATATTTTATTGGCTAGCGTCTTAGTTAGCTTAATGAACTAAACATTCCTTATAAGGCAATAAAATGGCCCCATGACCTTCTCAGCTCCAATGAATCTTGGAATCCTAGGATTCACCCCTAACATGGCAATAATTCATCATATACTTTAAAAGGAAAGATTTTGTTCCATTTACATTGTTATATTACAAACACAATCCAACATCAGTGTTCTCATTATACAAGGCTATTCTTCCACTTCCTGTCAAACTTCCTGGAACCAACACCTCGTCATTTGTCTACACTGAACCGAGGTCTCACATCTGTCACAAAGATAGAGGTTATGATGCAACTAGCAAAAACAGAATCTAGACACAGCTCCCCAGCTTTACACCCTTCTATACAGTCGTCACTGTCATAACCCATACCCATTGGGATAATACGCAAAAATATTCTACGGTACAATCATGTAAAATAGTTGGCAATTGAAGACGAAACCATGTTTTTTGTGCACTCCAGCTGTGTTTCTCACCCAAATGTAGCTAATTCCTCCTCAAGGTGTCATGCAAAAGACCCTTCGGTCTCCTCCAGATATTTCAGCAGCAAAACCACAGCTTTGAGGGCCTCCGTAGGAGTCGGCTTGGCCACAACAGTCGAGGCGGGGGGGGATCATCATCACCACTATTGATCTCCATGACCTGCTCTACTATGTGTGCCTTCATTAGCTCCTCAAACAACTCTTCGTCCAGCACATCTTCCACCAACTGCTCCTCCAGAACATCAATCACAGGCGGCATGCCTCATGGCTTATGCCGGAATTAATCCGCAGTGGTTTATGCGCGGATTTCAGCTGGCTTACTGATGGTTTACCGCCGGCTTATGTCAATCTGCGTGCCTAGAGCATGACATCATGACGGGTGTTTGTTTCTTAACAATGAGTGTTCGAATGTTGGGAATTTCTTTCAACAGCTGGTTGCAAGCCAATATAGATTGATATAGCAGTCCCCATCTGTAATCCTGCTTGCAAGGAAAATACAAATTATGAGCGTTGTACTTCAGATAAAAATCAAGACAAACCTTGAGATACACTTGGACTGGAGCTGACCCTTTGTTGGAGGTAGCCGGCAGGATTTACATGATCCCTCAGCGGAAAACTCGAAATCCTGCGAACTTCTCCCAATTTTGAAACGAACAACAAAAACAAAGCCAGAGAATAAAGTTTGTGAGATTTTCTATGTGACTTTAACCTATAGCTCACATTGCACTGAATATTTAACAGAGCAAGCACAGTTAGATTCATTTGAGTAACAAAGACACGAAGCAAATCGTGCATGCACTCACAAAGAACTTTCGAGTTTGGATGCCGGCTCAGATCATGATGTCATATGCCGCGGGACTGAAAGCCGGCAGTAAGCCGCCGGTAAGCCGCATGTAAGCCATCTGTAATCCACGCATAAGCCACTGCGGAATATTTTGGTATATTCCACGAGGCGTGCCGCCTGTGTCAATGAGTGACTCAATGTCAAGCCGGTTACCTTTTTGAAGAACTCCCTTACCTTGAAGCTCACAAGCTTTTCTGACACAGGCGGCACACCCTATGGTTTATTTTGAAATAATCTGTGGTGGTTTACTGGGCGTTTACAGCGAGTTTACATTTCCCTTTGTCTCGCCTTTGTCACAGTTAGGCGCTGAATCTATGACATCATTGATGAGACAGGTGTTTTCAAGTTGTATTTCGCGTTCATTGTGATTTGTCCTTTGTAATTCTTTAACTGATCATGAATGAAAGGCATGGTGAAGCCAGGTAGGAGGTTCAGCAGCATATGTGAGTATTCAGATGTGCCCAATTTATCAGTCAAAACCTATGGCAGGGCAAATTTGTATACTACACCCTCGCTGAAATGTGGCAGGTTTTCAGGTAGAACCCCCTCCAGAATTCTGGGAAACGCACTGACATCGTCAAATCTTCAGGCGGAACACACAAGCAAAGCTGGATTGGCCAGTCCCGTGCGTTTTTAATGGGGCTCTTGCTGTAGTTCAAAATTTTGGGGCTACTTAATAAGTGGTGTATGTAGAATTTGAATAGTACATGCTCACAAGTGCGAAAACACACAGCACTTGGGTGTAACTGGCAAAACCAATAGCAAACTAAAATCAGCCAAAGATCAATCAATGATGTCATACATCCGGGCGCCTAATTGCCTACCTTCGGCCAATTGACGTTCAATAAACCGCTGCAGATTATTTTGAAATAAACCATGGTGCATGCCACCTGTGTGAACCATCTGCATTGGTCGTAAGAGCAAATGACATCTGATTCTTCTTTTCCTTTACACCTGACATCTGGTGATTTATAAGACCACGATCTGGTGGCATTCTGTGAAGAAATCAGCTCAAGAGTGAAAGCGCAACCTTATCAACACACACGCAAAAAAGACTGGTCTCGTCCATATTGAAGATGTTCTCCAATTCATAATCCTCATAAAAGATGCTGTCATGGATACATCGACGGTCTTCCTCAATCGCAACAGGATCCACAGAGGCCGCTTCTCCATGCTGCTTCAAACCCACACCGAGTCTTTAAGGCCGCCAACCATCCCTCGCTTAGTGAGAGACACTCATCTTCTGGAATGCCAACCATATCAGCAATGTGTCTCCATTTCTCCCAAATGGGCTCAGATGCACCCCATCGCACATGGCCTGGGCAATCCATAATTCGAGCATCTCATTAACTTCTGGATGCTCGACCTGCTTGACCCGTTTGTTGTCACCGGAACTACTCTGCTGCTGAACAGCCTGCCATTGTGCTCACAGTTCTGCTTCTTCTGCAAGCCAGCCTGACACCCGCAGCTGTTTGATTTTGAGTTTTGGGTAGAGGGGATCGAAATGCTCTGACTCTTTTTTTCGGGGTGTTAGGCTCCAGGAGCGCTTACGAGGGTCACTGTCTAACAGTATCCCTGGCAGGAGTAAAAAAGCCTTGTTTTGTGGTAAAGACCCTTTCTTGAACGGTCAAGCTCGCAGAAAACTACAGAGAGTCGAATTCTCAAGTCGAATTCTCAAGCTCTCAGTTGTAGTTCTCTTCAATCCTTCAAAAATGAGAGGACTGGAGTCGACTAAGAGGGTGATCTGTAAAGATCAGTGGAAACAACCGTATAAATCAGAGAAATAATGCCTCGCGTCTAGAGCCTCAAGTAGAGCCTAGGCAAGGCAAAGATACGACTATCTAGCACCCGTGCCTCTCACAGAGCTTTGGAGTTACTCAACGAAAGCTGAGGAAGCGAAATGGGTGATTTGGTAGAAGTAAAGATGATAATGATCATGTGACACGAGTACATGTGACTTGTAGCTGAAGAGTAACTAAAATAGGTAAACAGCACCTTACACGGGGTGCTTATGATGCCAGTCGAGAATTTCGATTTTTGCCGCAAGGTAGTGTTCTCCTTCTTCGTAAAGATGGGTGCCTCGGGTGTTTTCTTTTTTACCTCTGGCTTTTTCCGCTCCTCTGGCTCTTGAAGACAGGATCAACCCGGCCAAAGAGGAACAGCCAATTGTACGTACTTGGAGTATAATGTTTCAAAAAGTCATAGTCATTCGTTTTACAGACAAGACCAAGCATGATTCACTATAGGCCCATCAGTGCTCAAGCTAATAGAATATAGATGTTCGTAACCATGTTGCCTTGAAATTGATCGAAGTAGTATTAGATTTGAAAATGTCATTGCCTGCATGACACACAAATTTGTGCTCGTCCTTGCAAATGATCAAAGCGATCAATATCAGATAGGGTCTGAATGTGTGCATTGTTGAACCCCCAAGCAAAGTGATTTGTCATTAGAACTACAAGCCATTAGATGTGCCAGCATACTCTGTGGCTGTGATTTGGCAAGCAAAATACAAACAAGTTAGGAATGAACTCTTCCCAGCTGTCCTTGCAACCTGAATCACATTAAAATCATGGTTGGGCTTGATGAGGGGGCGGGGGTACAGCTGCAAGCAATCAAAAATTGAGCATTTTGCTTGAACCACTTAAAAACTGGTTTATAAACTGGTGTTTATAAACACATTTACAGACTTGATCAATGAAAATTCAATGGCACCTATGCTGTCAATGTGGCCAGAGATCTCCTTGATTTGTTGGAAAGCATGGTAATTTTGTTGGTTACCATTAGCAATGTTTAGCAATAGAGGAATGGAGGATAATTCTATTCAGAAACCCGGGGTGTAGGCAGAAACCCTCCCATATAAGGCAATTTCGCAGAAACCCCTGCACAAAACTTTGAAGCGATTCTGGACGGAAACCCTTACGGCAAGTTCGATGGCATCAGCGGAGTTTCAACGACCACTGAAGTTGGCAGCGCAGGCTAGGTGTGTTCTTGCAACCAAATGAGAATCTTCGGCGCATGCATCATCTTTAAGACTTTCCACCTACTCATGCAATACTCATCCGTGGATGTCCGATGCCAGTAACAGACGGCTTTGGGTATATGTTGCGGCAACATGTGGTGCATGGTGCCGAGGTGTCGGCACGAATTGATCTACTCGCAAACATACGAACCTCGAATATTGGGCTGCCTTTGAGGCGGCTGGAGCTGCACTATTATCACTAGAGCACACTCAAAGGTCAACCTGCCGACTTCAAGCGCTAATCTCATAGGCTACAGGCTGATTTGGAGTGGGACTGACTTGGTCGGCATGGGACGGCAAATTGAGTTGGGACTAATAGGAAAAACGCCGTGAAGCCGTGGTAAGTCTCCAACCTACTCAAACGATGTTTGAATGCTAAAAGAAAACAATTATAGTCTTATTCAGAGCCCCAAACAGTCAAAATCAAACTCAATAGTGGTTGCCGCACATACCGAGGCGCCTGGCATTGCGGGGCAATCATCTACCCAAAATGGAAAAATCTTTGAACCCCGGGTTTCTGCACAAAGGTTGCGGAAACCGGGGTTTCTGAATAGAATTATCCAGGAATGGATGATGAAAGAAAGAAGACAAGAACTAAGAGTGTGTGATGATATTCCCATTGATCAGAACTGTTGATGGTGGCTGTGCTTAGGGGTTGGTCTACCCCTAAGCACAGCCACCATGCAGCAGTTTTTGATTAGTAATGTTGTTCACATCAATCAGATTGAAAATTGCCTCATCTTTTGCTTACTAAAAGGACTCAGTCACACAAGATTCGTTACTGGCCTTCACACTGTTCACAGAATTCCAAGAATCAGGTATATGCACTTCAGAACCAGGTCAGCCATAAGTAAAACAACCTCAGCAAGTTGTTCCCCCAAACAATATGAATCTCAAGGCAACAAACACACCTTCGATCCAAAAGCCGCTACAGGATGAAAACCTTCATGTTATAGTGTCCTTCCAATAAGCCATAACACTGAAACCTGGCAAGCCAGTACATTGATATATTACTCGCAAGGCTAAGTAGATTAGCAAACTTCACTGCCTATGGTCAGGGAACGTTCTTGACTGCTCCCACCTCACTGAAAAACCGCTAGCAGAGGCTGGTATCATCAGTTGTCTGTTTTGGATCGCTCCACAATATAGATAAAAATGCAAGCATAGGGATCAGGCACAACAAAAGATGGGGTACTTTTGCTTGCGTGCTTGATAAGGGCTGTGTCAAACACTTGCAAGCAGTTTGCTATCTGAAGAAAACTCAATGACACCTATGCTGTCAAAATAGCTAGAGATCTCCTTGATTTATTGGAAAGTGTGGTAGTGATTGCCATTGGCAAGGTTTAGCAATAGAGGAATAGATGATGAAAGATACAATAACCAAGAGCATGTGATTGATCAGAGCTGTTGCATGGTGGCTGTGCTTAGGTGTAGGCCTACACCTAAGCACAGCCACTCAAGGCATTCAGAGAAGTCACTGTGGGAAAGGCCTATACCTTTTAGTAAGCATTTCCCATGAACACTTCTCTTTCTTCAAAGCCTTGATCACTGCCTCCTATGCTAGCCAATCACTCCTCTGCAGCTGTTGCTCAAGAGTATGTTATCACTATTGAAATCTTCATTTGAAGCTATTGACCTGCTCAAAAAAATCATCCCTTTTCAGAAGACAGATCAACGATAGAAATTCAGGGATAGCAAATGACATCCTGTCTAACATAGATGGCATGCTTTTGTCATTGTGAACAGTATAGAATGGGCCCTGCTGGAAAAACTTTTGATATATGGTCTGACTGGCTAACATTTTGAGCAATCAGCTCTGGGCCACTGTCTGCAGTGTTGGGCCCAGGCTGTACCACGGGAGGCAACAGCTGTAGGTGTAGGTTGATGACCTGTATCCAACCCTTGCAATGGCACTCGCCAAAATCCTCACAAAAATTGTCACATCTCCCTTTGTGACAAGGTCTGTGGCGAGTTTCTTTGTCTTTTTCTTGTAATACTCAGAAAAACACTTCAAACTAGGCTCATCCAGTATCAGCAGGAGTATATAGCAATTAGGGCTGTGCGCTGTGCCCGTCGTGCCAGTGTGTCGGGTCCCGTTCAACGGGTAGCTGTCCCGTCCCATAGAGGATTTTCAGACTTCAACGACGGCACGGTAACGGGATGGTGGGGTGCCATGATGGCCGTGATGGTTTTTCTCAACCAGACTCCCGGATGGATGGAACAGCTGCTTGGAAGAAACGTTTTGGAGGCAAGTACCAGATCACCGGTTCCGATGGATTTTCGGGAATGTCGGAGCACCGGTCATCAAACCGGCAACTCACCTTTGTTCTTGACATCTACGATATCTTTGCCTCTTGTGGCATGTCTTGACTGCTCAGACACGACACTCAGTCCCCCTCCCAATGGAATGGTGCATCACTAGCGCATCAACCGTGTATTTCCCTGTTTTTCCGCTGAAAGTCTTTGACCCCACCTCAATGTCGACTTCCTGTGCCTCTCCATGCGGCAGCGCATGATTTTATAATTTTTGCTGAGTGATTTTGCGGCTTTTAACCGAATGGTGGGGGTATAAAAGCTTAGCCGCTCTCTCTGAGATTTTCACGGTGTTTTGTCTACAATGACCGACCAGTGCGCTCTCGACACGAATGGTAACCTTAAGGACGCTTCCGAAATCGGATTCTACGAGTCTGAGACCAATGCAAAGGCCATCTCCGCAAAATCTACAGGTATGCAGAAACAGTCGTGGCATTTGCAAGTGGACTCAAGATATTCTTCCTAGAACCTCGTCGCAGTGGCCACAAACGCCAAGCTGACAACTTTGCTCTGTATCTCAGAGCTGAGGAAGCTGACAATGATGGGAATCCCATTGTTGAGGCGCCCAAAAAATCACGGTCTACAGCACCTCGGGTGAAGCGCATGCCCGAGTCCATTAGCAACGAAGAGGACGAGAATTACGATGACAATGGCAACGAGATCTCCGGCCTGGCTGACGTTTCTGACTCCTCTGACAACGAAGATAATGACAACGGGATGGACATTGATAACGAAGAGGTGCAACATTTTTTTCCCTTGTCAAATATTGTTGGTCAATGGATTTGGTTTAGATTCTCTCCTTGCTTCATTCAAAGACTGTTCCTGGTCATTCTCGGAAGACCGAGACCCGTGCTAACGGCGGGCAAGCACAAGCAAGTTGCTGACTCTGCTGGCACACCTGCTGCCAAGAGGGTGAACCGTAAGGCTAGTGTCGAGGAGCTCGAAGACGAAGATGACCCTCCCCGCCCGGTGAGCTTGTATTGACCTCTTCTACCTTACCTTTCACCTAAAAACCCTCGCAGTCCCAGAACGACAACGGCAACAGCCCGACTGCCAAGGGTTCAGTGGTGTGTTCTCTCCCTTATATTTTAGACTTGAGATATTCATTGAGATACAGACCCGTAATCCGATTCATCTCTTCTACGACACTGTGGCCAAAAACTCTGAGGGATTCGCTGGCACCCCCCAGTGACAAGTACTTCAAATGCTACCACAGGAATCATCAAATCATAACCATTCCAAAAGCCTCGCGCTCGAATCTGGGCAGTGAGTTATTTTGTCATTTTATTTATACTTGAGTCGCTGATAGCACTTCAGAACTCATTCGCCATTTGAAAACAAATTTTCTCGTCATGCACCACCTGTATCTAGCCCTCCACATGCAGTCCCAGCCTCCGCCCAAAGAGCAAGTCAAGCTGGCGAAGGGAGCAATCCCTGTTGATAGTGAGGCAGCGAAAGAGTATCTTGGAAAGGTGGAGATGGCGATGTTGAGCATCATTAAGGGATTGGAGGAGCAGGCCAAAAAAGCTCGGGTGTGTGGTTTTTATAGCTTTATTCTTATGTGTGGTAGGGTGATTTTGATCAGGCCTTGTTCGACACTCTCTTCGCTGAATGGATGGTCACATGCGATCAACCTTTCGACGAGGTTGAGAAACCCGAATTCATTTGGCTCATGGAATACACCCATCATGGGTCGACACTCAACTTCAGAGTTCCTGGTTGTAAGGCAATCACGACAAGGATCATGAAGATGGGTGAAGACACTGTCGACGGTACAAGCAAGATGTTCCAAGTAAGTGTATCTTATGTCTGTGGTCGGCGCTTTGATTGATTGTGAATATTTGATAGGAACTCAAGCCAAAGGTCAGCCTCTCCTGTGATGCCTGGACTTCCAGCAATAAGCATCTGTTTTTTTGCTACCGTTGCACATTATGTTACAAACGATGGGCGGTTAGGTACCAATTCAAATATGAGATAGATACGTGAAAATGTACTGATCTGTCCTCTTACCCGTGCTCGTCTTTAATATAGCGGAGCTCCTAATTGACTTTCAAGAGCTTATGGGCGAGCATTCAGGTAAAAATATGGCGGAGGTGATGTGGAAAACTGTACAGATGTATGGACTTGAAGCCGAGTGAGTCTCAATTCTTTTTTAATTCATATTTCATCTGGGCCATTTATTTTTCTGCAGATACTCACTATTGTCGCCGACAATGCATCACGACACGAAGAGCAGGGTATAATTTTTGATGCAGCTGAAGCTCGCATCCAATGCATGCCTCACACTGCGCACCTCGCAGCTGTAAAGGTAGTAGAGCAGCTTTCGTCTATTACAATTGGATTTCAATGATATATTATCTTCATTTCAGTTGCTTGCGGCAATTGGAGTCATCAGCAAGTCCAATAAGAAAAAGGCTGAAAGCCGCACATCTGCGTATCAAGATTACGGTAGGCGGGATGGTCGAGGTTGAATTTCAGACGTTTCCGCGGAGCGGAGTTTGCATCCGGGAAAAGGCAGCCAGTTTGAGGCATTTTTGGATGCTACCTTGTAGCTCAGGGAGTATCTTGAGCCTCATATTGAGGGTCACCTCAGTCCAACAGAGCTGTTTGAGCTCAAAACAAGCAGAATGCATTTTTAAGGCATTTTACATCGAAATAGAGCCAACCTGATGATGTATCAATGATGTAAATGATCGCCGAGCCGGTGTCCTGGATGAGGAAGATTTTTTGCTTGTTTTGCGGGTCTCCTTGAGTGCAGAACCTGACTGGAAGCTATAATCTACCAGGCCAAAAGCTAGGAGCTTCACTATATGGAAGGTATCAAATATAAGTATAGTATATTTTAGAATTTTGATGGCCATCGTGTTGCGCCGAAATGCAGAGAAGCGAAGTTACGCAGTGCGACAGCACTAGTTCCTGACTAGATAAAATACGGGGTGCAGGTAGTAATGCATTGCAGATTCTACCTCGCCTTTCAAGATACATTTTCTGACCATTGAACACTAAATATGTACTTGCCGATCATCCATCAATACCGCATCAGTTCGGCGCGGCAACACAATTCAAGCTACATGGAATTCGACTTTCTTGGGCAATGGAGAATGATTTAAGGCAGCATAGCGTAGCACTACACTATCTCATGGGTGTTTGAGGCTTAAAGAAAGGCACAAAAGACAAAATGAGGTCGCTTCCCTCCCAGATTTGAACTCCGCTCCGCGGAAATTTCTGAAATTGAACCTCGACCATCCCGCCTACCGTATCAAGATAGCGTGTCTACACCTCTAGCTCCCGAAAACGACGACGATGGCGAATGTGAAGAGGAGGACAAGGAAGAAGATGCTGAGGTTGTTGGCGCAAACAAACTCAAGGCTGTTGTAAAGGTACTTTTCAACGCTTTTCTATCTTAACACGAATTCTGACTCTTCTTGAGCTTCGTAAAATTATTCGTTATATCTGAGGGAGCCGCCAATGCCGTCAATCTTGGCATCACGAAGTTTTGCCAGTCGGAGGCGTCCACATCTGGCAAGCTGGGTCGTGTGTCACTGATGTTGATTTTGGATGTTAGAACAGGTTGGTCATCAACTCATCAAATGCTTCGTGAGTTTTCTTCTGTACACTCATGATTTTTACTGACGTATATGTACACACCAGGTCGTGCCATTGACCACCGCAAAATTATGAATGACGATCTTGGTGCAGCTGACTGGGAAGCCATTATTATGGTTGCTGATTATCTCAAGTCAATTTGTAGTGCGACTACTCTGATGTCGACAACTAAACGGCCAATATTGTCGTTTACACATACTGTATTCTGTGGTCTCCAGGAGGATATTCGTACTTCCATTCGTGACCTGCCATTATCGACTCCTTCTGCCTTATGGAACAGACTAATAGAAGCGCACCGGAAATTGAGTGACTATTACTACAAGTCTGACGCTTTCTACACTTGGGCTGCTTGTAAGTCTTGATATCTTTATTTTGCGATAATCAACTTGTATTCTGTTACAGTTTTGGACCCACAAATTTCATACAGCGGGCTGAACCCAGACTTCGAAAACGGTGAAGAACTTCTCGCCGGCTCGAAAAATCAAAACGCAAGCTCGAGGCTCATTTCCGCCGCCATTAGACTGAGAGGTCGCCAACAAAGTCAGCGCTGGAAACCCTCGCACGCTTCAAACACCTTCGACCTCTCAGATTCAGGCAATCCCCAGAGAAGGACTTCACACATTTACTGTTGGCCCACAATTGTATTTACCTTCGTACTCAATCCCAATCACATCACATCCACGTGCAAACCTTTTCATCTGTCGTTGAAATTACGACCTACTACAGACTCGGGTTCCATTTTACGCAAAAAAAGCCCCTGGCAACTGCCGTGACGGCCGTCCCGTCCCCCCACCCCGAACATACACACATGTTTTATTGGATTAGATTTGTGATTTATATCTCGGTGTATTTCACGCCTATACCTACACACAACGTCTCACTGGGTCACGACAAGGGCCCAATATGGTGTGCACATTCCACTTCAAAGTCTCTTGCCATCGATTTAATGGCATGACAGTGCACTGACACAAATATAACAAGGCAGAAGACTATACGGAAGTTGCTGAGGCTCATGGAAAATTTAACAAAGGGAAGTTGTGATGTTGATCCCGTTTTTTGATGAGGGTTATGGCAAGGGCCGAGCGTGGGTCATGAACCCAGGGGCCACATACTTTGCCTCCTATGTACTGTGCGCAAGGATTTAATGCAGTTGGAATGCAGTTTGTGCCTCCTGAGCATCCTTGCACTCCATAATTTGTGCCTTCTAGAACTGTATGACATCCAACTTTGGTCAGGATGGCTGACATCAGGAAACAAGATGCATAACATGCTCACATCACAAGTGTAAGCGACCATAATCCAATGAATCTTGAACATCAGATTAGGATTCTGACATTGGGGAATCCCAGCAGAAATTTCCTCCTTTGGTAGGTGTTTTATTGCCTTTTTGAGTTGTTTGGTCTTTCTATTTTCCTATTATTTCCGGACCCCGGAAATAGTAATTTTCCGGACTCCGGAAATAATAGGAATATTCTACGGAAATGATAGGAATATATACTATTTCCGGACCCCGGAAATAATAGGATTATTTCAGGATTATTTTATATTTCCGGCCTATTTCCGGGACATTTCCGGGGCCCGGAAATAGTGGCTTGCCCCCAGTGTGCGTCCTAAACTGATACAAAAACGTTAAGTAAAGGACGAACAAAAACCGTTCCCAAAACATTGAGTTTTGGCAACAGTTTCTGTAGGTCCGAAACAAAAAGATTCAGACTCACCTAAACGGCTGCCAGAACGATTCGTTTTGGGAAGGATTTTGGTGGCACCGAAACAATAAGTTTCGGCAACAGTTTCGGCGGTGTTGCCGAAACTTTTGATTTCGGTGCTTCCAAAAGGACTTTTGGGCCGTCTAGAACAATAAGTTTCGGCAACAACCGCCGAAACTGTTGCCGAAACTTATTGTTTCGGTGCCACCAAATCCTTCCCAAAACACTTCAGGCTACCTATATAGACCCCCCTTATGGTGGTAATTATGCCCATGACTTAATTGGCCATAAGGGGGGTCTGAGAGAAAGTTAACCCACGGGGTGTTGTGGGTTATCCCACGCGTGGGCTGGCCCAAGGGTGTAGCCTGGGGCAGTCCATTTGTACGTATAGTGGGCTTGCCCACTGACCCCCTTGGCCCCCCCGGCACCGCGGGGAAGAAAAATTTGATTTTTGGCCCGTTTCTGCTCCATTTCACATGGGTCTAGGTGATCCTTAGAGCTGGGATTTTTGTGGCTTTTATGAGCTACATATCAGCCAGATTTGAGCACTTTGGTTTTGATCGTTCGCGTTCTGCCGCCGCTGGATTCACGGCCCGTTTCCGCTCCTTACCGCATGGCTGTGGGTGATACTTGTAGCTGCGACTTTTGTGGCTTCATGGGCTATGTATCAGACAGATCTCAGCAGGTTGGTTTTGATCGTTCACGTTCTGCCGCCGCTGGATTCACGGCTCATTTTCGCTCCTTACCGCATGGCTGTGGGTGATACTTATAGCTGCGACTTTGTGGCTTCATGGGCTATGTATCAGACAGATCTCAGCAGGTTGGTTTCGATCGTTCACATTCCGCCGTAGGATTTGCAGCCCGTTTTCGCTCCGTTTCGCATGCCTTCAGGTGATACTTGGAGCGGGGAGTTTTGTGGCTTTTTATGAGCTATATATTAGACAGATTGGAGCACTTTGGGTTTGATCGTTCATAGACTGCATGTGGTCTGTATGTACACCTTGGATGTGGGTGCTAGCAGGAATGACTGCTGAGATATAAGTCGTTTTACATCAAGCATTCCAAAGTGATATGTACTTGTTAGACATAAGAGTGTGATGTCAATGCACATGTAGGCGACAGCGTAATGTAGTACGGTTCAGTCAGAGTTACATCACGCAGAGTCTGGAAATTGAATGTGACAGTCAACAATACAATGAGTGGACACAAATTGAATCTCAAGAGAAAGGAAAAAAAAAAAATTACTAAGTCAAAGAGAAAAATACTAAGTCAAACAGAAATCAAACAAAACGAAAGTGGAATGGAAGGGGGCACACGGGAGTCGAACCCGCGCAAGCTAGTTGACATAATTGTAACGAATACATATACGCTTACTTCTTTCCCAAATGCCCTCAAAGAACTGTTCTCACATGTACAACCTTCTCAACGGACTCGCAGGCAACTCAATCAGCAATAACAGTGCGTCCTCACGCCAACATTATTTTATTTTCAATGACATGTCGATGGGATAGCCCACCATAGCTACTTACAACGGTGGGTTAGCCCACCAAAGGTATTTCCAACGATGGGCTAACCCAACAATTCACTGACTGTCGTGGGTTAGCCCATCACGATTATATTCAACGATGGGCTAGCCCACCAAGATTACTTACAACGATGGGCTAACCCACCGACTTTGACTTACAACGGTGGGTTAGCCCACCAAGATTACTTACAACAATGGGCTAATCCACTGACTTTGACTTCAACGGTGGGTTAGCCCAACAAGATTATCTTCAATGCTGGGCTAACCCAACGAGTTTACTTATTGTCGTGGGTTAGCCCATTGACTTATACTTACAGCGGTGGGCTAACCCATCCCCCTTATAACCGTTGTGGGTTAGCCCATCTGAAGTATTTACATATATCCACACTTATCTTGACTTCAACAGATACATCGACTGTTTACAGTGTAGCTAGAGAGTATACAGTGTAAATGTAACGCATTCAGTTATGAATGAGTCTTGATACACAAAATATGAGTCCAAGTAGTAGAATACAAGCACAAGTAGGCGGGTTAACGCGTTTACGACGCGCGACGCGACGCTCGCATACACACGCACACGAAGTCCGACGCGACGCGACCAAATTTCCCTCCTCACTTGACCGCGTTGTGTTCCGTCGCAGCGCGCTCATCGCCCCGACACACGCATACACCCGCCGACAAACCCACACATCCGTCTCCCACTTGACCGCGTCGTGTCCCGTCGCAGCGCGGTCACTGCACCCACACACACACCCACACACCCGCCTCTCCCGTCGTCCCTCTTCGTCGACTCCCCCGCTTTACCGTCATCTTTCATTCGTTCTGTCTCACACAATGAATGCTGCGTCGACTACAGGTAAGCTGACTTACCTCTTACTTGTCCCTGCTCCTCAGCGCGCAGCCCGCCTCGCGCGCCGCGCCGCCCTCCACCGCGCCGGCCTTGCCCGCCTCAACCGAGACCTCCCCGACAAATCGACCTTGTACAACAAAACCTACCGCCCACGCGACGTTCACCGCGCCGTCGCGCAGCGGCCGTCCCCGTCCGATCGCCCGGGCTTCGTCTACTGGCTAAAAATGGTGCATAAGAGTGGGTTGGTGGAGTGGAAGGCGGGACGCACCGACAACATGCAGCGCCGCCTTCGCCAATGGCGGCGGCAATGCAGGGGTTGTCGTATCACGGTCGTAGATAAAGTGCGCACCTTGTATGCCAAAAAACTAGGTGCGTAACCTCTCGTTCGTATTTTCCTTTTCAAATTTTCTTTCTTGAGAACGATGCCTTCATCTGTACTTGAAAGCCAGCGACCTTTGGAAGAAGCCCTGCGCGTGCGAAGCCTGCCGCGTTCACCATTGCGAGAAGTTCGAAATCGGGCGCCTGCGGGGCGGGATCGCGAAGGCGCTCAGAGTGACGCGCCTCTTGAGGGACTTGGTAGATTGCTAATTCATGTACCTTTCTTATGTTGTGTTGTTGTAGTTTGTAGGACCCACCGATCTCTTGCTTGATTACTTACTTATTACCTATCATTGTATTTTCGTGCCTTGTATCCCTGATATCTGCATTTCCAGATGTTCCTGTTCCTTGAATACTTAGTTATTGGCTAATAATGTAATATGGTAACGCACCTTCGACGCTTCTAAGTACAACTCGTCGTTCATCACGCAATGTAGCAGTCTTCACTCAACGAGGTATTCATTTTGCCAGGAACCGTGTTTAATTGCAATACAACACACGACAAGTACAAGATAGAAAACATAAAGAACAATAAGATACAGACGGCTAATTACAGGTTGAACTCCCGAAGTTTCCTGGGTTCTGCAACGGCGCGCGGACGAGGCATCTTGGAGGGCACGACGGTCTTGGCGGCCTCATATGCTTCGTTCTGCAAACGGTTCAACGTCTGATAATAGATCGACACTAGTAACGAGTCAGTAAAAGATAGAAATCAAGGAAAAAACCACAACAAACGTACTTTGAAGATACCGCTCAATGGCGGCAAGGTCCCTGGGGTGCGAGCTGTAGTCGTTGAAGAGCCGAAAGAGGATCCCCTTGTGATCGTCAAAGGGCGGGAGAGAGTCGGCAGGGACTTTCTTCCACCCAGCGACGAGTTTGCGAACTGAAAGGTAACAATAAATTACAGCATAAAAGAAGGAAGCAATAATCACGTACGCCGAGCGTCGAGCTGCAAACGACGCGGATCGTCAAGGCGGTGTGGATTGATGAACAACATCTCCATCTCCCACGTCCCGACGCGCAGTTCGAAATCGAACGAATCCATCGGCTTGACCCTGTCGACGTACAGCTGGATCATCTCGCATTTGAGGGCGATGTCCGCGTCCGCCCCGTCGTTGGCCTGGGACTCGTAAGAGACACCGAAGTCGGTATGGAATTGCTTGATGGCAGCCATGTAGGCGCAAACGGCGTCGCTTTTGGCCACCACGTTGCCGTACTCTGTGCGCCGTGTGTGAGTGCGGACGAGCCAGAGGTAGTAGCAGGAGAAAAAGACTCACTTATTGCGGTTCGCAATTTTTCGATTTTCGCTGTGGCCGCGTCCATCTGGCTAACAACGACCTCCACCTCACTGTCGGGTACGAACTTGCAGAAGTCGGTCTCGTAGTCTTCAACTAATCAATGTCAGTGAACAGTCCGGCGGGAGGGGACGAAGAACTTACCAGCGGTGTCGTACAAGAAGCGTTTGAAACCAATTTCAGGATTTGCCTCTGCACATCAATCGTCAGTGAAGAACATGATCGGTGGGGTAAGAAAACGGACCCATATCAGCCAAGAGGGCGCAGACGTTCTTGTTCGCAGCAATGCGACTGGGTTCTTGCTCAAGGAGGAAGAACTCGCGCCTTCGTTTCTGGTTCTCCGTTCGAGGCGTGATCAGGGGAGCGGGTGGCAACTGGGGTTCAGAAATTCGGGGCTTGCGGTTGAGCACGACTGCTCGGCGAGGCATCGCGAGGGTGCGGTCGGCTGGCATGGCGAAAACACGAGTAAGACGAGTAAGATAGATGAGCAGGATTGCAAGTAGATACAAGGAGGCGTTGATAGATCCCTGGCAGAGAAATTAGCGGTTTTTATAATGGAGAATCCTCGTACCAGACGTTTCCTTTCCCGGAAACCAATTGGTGGCATCGGCCTGTTCGGACGCGCGAACGAGCGCTCGCTTGCACGGACAATGCTTGGGTCCTTGGCCAGTGAACCTTCGTCGGAGTCTGCTTCTATTGTTCCTCTACGAGTTACAACGACATTGTACGAGTTTACAGTTCTATACTAGGAAAAACTGTATTAACGACGATTCGACATGGTGGTAAGAGACAAGGAGCAATAGGCGCCCGCAGCAAACAATGGCACATCCTTGGTGGCATCCCGGCGGACGAGGGCGCGGAAGACCGCCGGCGGACAATGGCACGGAAGACCGCCTCACGTGTATTCATGTGACCGCGTCAGAACGCGTCGCGTTGACTCAAAAATCTCGCGTTTTTCTTCGGCCGATAGCTAAGTAGTTGCGAGCAAAGGTGTTTGTAATGTAATTAAGACTACCTAAACGTCACAATTGAAAGCATACGGCAGCTGGATGTCATTCAATCTGGTAAATAGAATAAATTATTGACTACTCGCGGGTCCTCCTCCTCGTCCTCGTTTCTGTAGCTGTCGGCGCGTTCCAACGCTTCCAACACCTCATAGTCCTCCTCCTCGGCTTCCTCAAGCTCTTCCGTTTCTTCTTCGTCTTCTTCTGATTCCTTCTCTCCACGCGCCGGTCGATGAGCTCTTGCACGGCATTCCGCCAACTCGACTGCTGATGGACCCCATGGGCGAAGCTTCGTCTTGTCCTCCCCCAGATCAGGGAAGTCCTTGTCCCACGTTACGCATAAGCGTAGCAGTTTGTCTTGATGGAGCTGCAGATGGTATTTATCCACTGTCGACTCTGTAGATTGTTAGCTCATGCAAGTAATCCGAGATTTGCGTTTAATCACGTACCTGCGGACTCCACCGCTCTCCCTGCCACTGCCCACTCCTCAGCAAACCACTCTCGCACAGCGATCTTCTCCCGTAACAACCGCGCGTCCGTTTCTTCACAACGATCCCGTTCCAACAACGCCTTGATACCTTCCCGGACTTTGTCGTCGGCCAACCAAGGCGGCGGTGGGCCAGCATCTTCGTCTTGGTCAAGCTCCACGTCTTGAAAGATTACGTCGTCGACGTCCAGCTTCCACAGCCCTCCAGGCGGTATCTCGGGCGGGGCCCTAGCATTCGGTGGCGCCTTCCCGTCACGTATGAGTTTGGCGATTCTTTGACAAGCCTTGTTGTACTGAGCGGCCAGTTTACTGATGGTTGGCTCTCGCCGCTTCACCGCTGATTCCGTGTGGGCGTGCAGCTTGGTATCTAGCCAAGCGTTAGACGTATGTGCGGATCTCCACAAACTCAATAGACCACTTACCACTTTGAAGCCTTCTGAAAGAGCGTTCAACGGCGTCCAACTCAAACTTCCTCGCTCGCAACTTCGCCTTGGTTCTCAATTTCAAGGCGTGAGCATTAAGATTCTCCCGCATGAAGTCGCTCCTCGCCAGCTTTTGAAGCTCTTGCATGGTGGCGAAGGTAAGCGACCCCTCTTTGCGGCTCAATGCCGACTTCGCTTTCTCAAGAGCTTCTCGGGCCTCACCGAGCTGGATCTGCAGCAGAGGCGCATTGGCGTCGTCCGCCGCCGCCGCCGTCTCGAATTCTTTCAGCAGCTCGTCAACGCGAGTCTGCCGAGCCTGGACGGCGGATCGCTGCATCAGTATACTGTTGATGAATTGCTCTCCGCTGGTTTTCTTGCGCCCTGTGAACGGTTCAGCGCGGTCAAAGGGCAGGAGAGGGAACGTACTGGGCAACGGTTTCGTCTGCGCGCGGATCTGCAGAGCATATTGCTCCCTCAATTCCGCCTCGGGCTTGCCGCAGTCCTGCAACTTTTTCGTTGCCTCCGCTCGCTTGGTGATGGTTTGCTGGTGGTGACGCCGAAACAATTTGCCCAGGCGAAAGAGAGCAGCTTCATCGTTGTGCGTGATCTGAGCGTCGAGTGTATAGAGTCGGTTATGATACTGTGCAAGCGATGTTAGTGCGAGAGAAACGGGTGGCAAAGCTGATTAGAAACTTACGCCGGTGATTCTCAGGTGCGCAACGAGGTGCTTCAAGGACTTCCAGAACCGCTCGCATCCCTCCCCGTTGGTGAAGCCGAATCCCTCGCGCTTGCGCGGATGGTACAGCAATTGACACGCCCACTCGTGTCCGAACGCATGGAAAACCGACACTGCGAACTCCAGTCGGTCCATGTACCGGTCCAGGAAGCCCCACTTCACGCAGCTCCGCTCGAAGATACACGCCACATCGTACAAAAATCCGACGCGGATGTCGCGCGGCAGATGCTGGAATAATGTTTCCAGCAGCGCTATCATGTAAAACTGTTTCTCGCCAGCCGAGTGCATATTGGTAACAAATAGCACTCGGTCATGACTACAAACGAGCGCCATGAGGGCCGTGTCGTCGAAGAACTTCGTGCTGGCCTTCACGCGCCTCTCATCCGCGGCCTTGAACGATGCCTCGCATGCGTCGAGGACGGAGCGTGGCAGCCTTTGCCGCTCGCTCTCATAATCATCGTCGACGGCGTCGGGATCTTCCTCGCGTTGCTTCGCTCGCTTTCTAGGTCGCGTCGTTTTCCTCCCGAAACGCAGGGCGTCAACGTACGCCTCCGTCCGCGCTGCAATCTCTTCGGGAATGAAGAGACTTTTGGGGAATCGCTTGAACGGGTCTTTCTTGGATTTCTTGTTCTTATGCCCGAAGCAGGCGTCCCCGCACACCTTTACGTCGACTCTGTGACGACCATCAGCAACACTCATAAGCTAGAAGGGCATATATCAACTCACTTTGCGCTGGGGTCATGCTTCAGAGCTCCAAAGCAAGCGGGACATCGCTCCCGAAGATATTCACTTGGGCGTAGGAGTGGTGGGACATCCCCGAACGGCGACGTATCCGGCGAAGGCGACGGTGACCGCGAGCATCTTCTTTTAGCGTTGGGGTTCGCTGGGGTTGGAGTGTCTGGTGGAGAAGAGGCGGGAGAACGGCGGCGCCCGCGTGGCGTCGGCGTTCCTGAAGAAGACGGCGAGCGCCTTGAAGAACGGTCCGCCGTGCGTCCACGGGGCGTTTCCGGTACAACTCCTTCACGCGGGCCCACAACCTCGTCACGAGCCGCCTCAATCTTCTTAGAGTACGAATCCTTCAGCAGATTTTTGAGGTGCGTGTACCACTCGAGACAATTCCCAAATCGTCGTCGCAAAGTGTTCTGTTAGAGCAATGAATACTATTTCTCGAGGTGTAACAAGTGGCTCACCTCGTGTTCGAGCTGAAAGCCCATCTGGGCCAATACCCGTTCCAACGTCATACTGATTGCGGTGGTATTCGGGGAGATCTGAAGGAAGAGCTGCATACAAAACTCTAAGACATGAAGATCCACCGCCAGTGTAGGGTGCACCGGCGAACACCCGAACGCACCCAGCCGCATGAGCTGAACGGGGGCCGTAGTGCATGCGCAGACGGCTAGTTTAACGTCCTCTAGAGCTATATTGGCGTTGATTAGTACAGCGATGGGAGGAAAAATAGGCACGCACACGACCAGCGAACGATAGTCACCCTGATATTTGTAATACGACAATCACAGGCGGAATGTCTTGGTATTTGAGGTTGGGAATGCAAGGTGCGCAGAGATTTGGTTTCCTGCAGCAGGGCAGCGAAGACGGGGAGGAGCTGCGGGAGAACTTCTTGCTGCCATCGCACGGATTGAGCGATTCGCTTGCGTCGATAGGACGACTTCTTGGGTTCCTCGTCGAGGAAGGTGAGGTGTGCGTGGTCGGTTGAGGGTGGTTCTGCCTCCAAGACGTCGGTGGCATCGCTGGCGGAAGACGCGCTGGCCGGGGTGTGCGTGTTCCTGGAGGAAGCGTCCGACTGCGGGGTACTAGGCGGGATGGCGTTCCGTGGCAGGTGCGGCTGGAAGAGAGTGAGACCGTTGTGCAGGAGGACGTCGGGCACGGTGTTCGGCCGCCGCTTCTTTCGCCGTATGTTTTGAACAGGGGGACCGCGCTGTAATCTGTAAGCAGAGGGCGAGGAGGACGCGACCATTCCTGCATTAGCCCTCGCTTTCGCAGCCTTCGAGGTTCTGACCATGTTGTGAGCTGACAAGAGAATTTGGCCACTTAATGAACACATACCTAAACACTCAATCTTCTCTCTTGCCACAACTCCCGTCGTTACCAACTGACTTACATGGAGGCCGCCGCTTCCACTCCAGCTGAAGCCTTCGTCCTTGCGCCCCGAGATATCTTAGGTTGGGCGGAGTTTGTGTGTGCACTATTGGGTGGCATTCATTGTCCTTTCGTTATGTGCTTTGAATCTATCCTCTTATTTCGTTCTAAGATGTGATGTACATGTACTTATGGTACCGACAGTGGTGGCGGGAAGCAAGAAACAAAATGCGGTGCCCGCCGTCAAGCGCCAAAGATGCCCACACTGCGGCGGCTCAGGGCACGGAAGACCGCCTCGGTCTTCCGTGCCTCGGTGTTCTCGGTCGTGAGTGACCAAAATCTTCAAGTCCTAAATCTTCAAGTCCTTCGTTATTGAGCGATGGCAAAATTCATTGATATAGTAACATATTGTATACTACTTCTCGAGTGTGGTTACATTAAATACTTTGTCGCGTAAGGCAATAGACTGATTTTTCGCCCAGCATAGACTTGAGATATGAAAAAATTCGTGTCGTCCCTGCCCGAAATCTACGGCGACGACTTCGAAGCCGTGCAGGTGTCCAATGTGCGGCGCTGTAAAGCCATAACACCCGCGTTGGCCGACGTCGTGGTTCACATCCGCGCCTACTACTACCACCCGTTCCATTACCTCAGTCAACAAACGCCCATCATCGGCTGTGCGGCAAGGGCGAACGTATTTGCGTTCCAGGGGGTGCTTGAGACCGCCGACGGTTGCCCCGTAGACGTCAATCTTGTCTGCCTTCTTGATTTTCTTCAACACTCGCTTCTTTGGACCGCGAGACGGGATGTCTTCCTCCACCAAGATATACCCTCGCTTCCCCTCCAGCTCGCGGACCTTCTGTGCTAACGTCTCCACCTCCGCAACGCCCACGACGATCACATCCAACCGTTTCATCGCCAACCCGGGAATACAAAGCCATTCGCCATCTTCTTCGCCTGTAAGAAAAGAAACCGTCAGTCGAAAGAAAAACTACCCATCCATTAGGTACACACCGTCAAGTTTAGGCTTGAGGGAGTCAGCGCCCCAGAGCGGTTCATTGGTGGGAGTCGGACACGGCGTGACTGGCCGCGGAGGCGGTGGCAGCGGTGGAAAGAGGCCCAAGTGCTGCTGTGTCGTTTCTAGGACCTGGTTCCCCCGCAGAATCCTGTCAAGCATGCCTCTCGTTTTTAGTAAAGGTACCATGGTCCTGTAATCAACAGTAATATGATTAGATAGATGAGAAAAAACAAACCCCGTTCATACCGTTCGTGGACCACATCCTCAATCCGGATGTGCTGTACAGTTTCGCCCGCCTGTGCCTTTCGAATGGTGAGCAGAAGACCTTCATGCACCTTCTCCGCCTTGGCCAAAGCGTTTTGAGCGCCAATGTCGATTCCACGAAGTCGTTCTGTGAGTCCTTTTGCCGTTGGAGAGCGTTCCTCTTGCGACCGAATGTCAGCCCAATGTTGTTCGAGACGTCGCAGGCGATTGGCACGATCTTGGCTGTTGTACACTCCCGTCACCGTTCCTCGAAAACCCTTCATCGCTCCAGCAGCTACAACGAGAACCCCCAATCCGATGTAATGCGCGGTCGGATCCGTGCGAGCGTTGACAACATTGAGGCCCTGCGGCGGCGATATCAGTCTGTCGCCATCGACATTGAAGTGAATGTCTGCCCCTCGTTCATGAACGGGGTTCACGACGGGAGCGTAGGAGACGGTGTCGCCGATAGTGTCGAAATCGATATCGACCGCTCGTACACGAAACTGGTGCAGTGTTTGAGCTTCCAAGAAATGTATAAGATCTGAGTAACTCACGACGCGTTCTTCTTCCCAACGGTTTGGACGCCCCGTTCCGTCGATACGATCTAGCTAAGGTATCAACGTTTAGATGATGTCAAGTATGCAGAATCGAGGGAATACTCACATCGTATAATTCGACCATACCGTTTCGTTCATCGGCCTTGACCAGGTAACCCGCACGTCCCTCATGGTTGCCCCAACGAACGCGCACTACGTCTCCTACTTCCCAGACTCGAACAAGGTCGTCCAGGAGGTGCGTGGGGTAGTTGCCGAGAGCATCACGCTCGAGCACTACTTGCGTCCCATAGCAGTCGAATGACTTGACACGACCGGCCTCCTTCCCGTCCACCGTTCGCGCACGATCGCCGACTTGAAAGGCGAAAGAGAAGTCGAGGGCATGCCGCCTCAGATCCGTCGCCTCGAGGTAGATCCCCGCTTCCAAGGAGTCTGGCACGTATTCGCCGTCATATGCTGGGATCACCCTTGCATATTCCTTGCCCTCGCCCTTATTGAACTTCAAACGCGCTATGAATCCGCTCTGCCCCTTGTACTCCCCAGAAACCACCACGACCCGATCCCCGGGTCTGAGCGCAGGCGACGGGTCGGTGTGGACCAACCGCCGTAACTCGATATGATTGCTGCGCGCGAACGGCTGTAGTTCTTGATAGGTCACCTGCTGAAGAAGACCCTGATACGGAACGATTGGCGCATCTCTAGTTGCGGCTTGGAAGTCGAGGGGTTGGATTAGATGTACTCGATGGCGGGCTTTGGTGATGCGGAAAACGGGCGGTTTTCGACCAGGCGCAAGGAGCGTGTTGTCAGTGATGACGAACGCTAGCCGACCCTTGTCTTTGCCCCATCCGAGGCGAACCCAGTCGCCCTTCTTGAGCGGGTTCGTCGCCTCGACCGACGCGAGAGCGAGCTTTCGGGGGAGTCGGGGGTCGAGGGGCGCGTGCTGTGATCGATACGCTGCTAAGGCGCGCCCGTTGTGATGATTCTGGTCGACAGCGGCTTGGGGGCGGGGTGCGGGAGTCGCGGTGTGCACCAACGGTTGGTGGTGGATTAGGACTTCTCGAGTCACAGTCTCTTCTCGAACGACTGTCCAACCTAGAGGATACTTTATTATAATCGTATATGTCAATGATAAAGATGTACTCACCATGGTATTGTCCCATTTCAGCCAGCGTCTCCTTGCGATACTGAGCAGCTCTGCTTGCAATTACTTCCTGGATGCGGCGTTCCATGGCATCGTCGATAGTTGATGACGGGGCGGCGCTGAGTGGTTCCGGTTCCGGCGTGGTGGTGTCGATTGGATTGATATTCTCCGAATCGTCGAGGAAGTCTACAAAGAAAGCAAGTTAGGACCGAGGATGAGCCACCGATACCATACACACCGCGATCCGCTTGGCTTTCCTCGTCATCCGAGTCCTCGCTCATTCCAGCCTCCTCCGCCTCCACATCCAAAAACCTACGCACGTCGCGGGCCTCGCTATGCGACGCCGCCTGACGAAAACTTTGCATGTACTCTTCTTCGTCCTCGTCCTCCTCTTCGTCGCCTTTTTCTTCTTCTTCTTCTTCTTCCTCTTCCTCCGCATCGTCGTCCTGCTCGCGAGGCTCTGACTCCAGTCTTCGGCGCTTTGGGGGAGGAGGCGGCTAGACACAAGTCAGGATTTATATTCAATGTATCAAGAATTATCAGACGAGACTCACGTCAAATGAAGGGCTTTCCCAATCATCCGCGAAAGGTGTCTCTCGAAAGCCTTGACCAATGTACGGCGTTGGAGCGCGAGAGTCGGGAAGAAATAAAGGCGTTTGTTTGCGTATTTGGGACGCTGGGGCTGGAGGCGATGGTGGAGATTGAATGTGGAAGTCTTCATTCTGTGAATGCGGCGGCGTTCCCCAGTACAGTCGCGGTCCTGAGGCTGTGGATTGCGGGTTTCGAGCCTGAGCAAGCGTCAGGGGTGAATGTCTACGATATATCTCGCTGCCTACCTTGGTACCAAACTCGTCCGTCCCGCCTTCCCTATTATCGGCGTCTCGCACTGTGATTTTGTAAGTTTAGTTTGTATTGTACAGAATGAAGCGGCGGCGTACTGGGGGTATCACTCTCTGTCATCGCGTCTTCGCGCATGGATACCGATGAATCTCTGAGAGCCGCCATGGTCGTCGTCAGCGTGTGTGATGAGCTCGCCGACGCGGAAAATTTCTCAATAAATTTCTCAAAGTCATTTCTATGTCACATTGGCGGCGGCGCTGGACGCGTACAGTGCGCCCTCATCGTAAGTCAACATTTCGTACGCAAATAATTCATTGTCTCTAACTACTGGCTACGCTGTGCAACGCAACGACGGACTTACTTGGGCGGGATGGAGGCTCTGAGCAAGAAGAGAAAATTCCCACACCTGCCATACCCTGCCGTGATGTTCGAGCCTCGGCGGATGAGGGCACGGAACCCCGCCGCGGTCTTCCGCGCCCTTGTCCGCCGAGGCTGCAACATCAGACACCATCAGCCATCAATAGCGCCGGCTGCCACTTGCTCTTGACGACCATGTCGGGAGTGGGTGGGCGGGCTGGTGAGTGGGTTGGTGCTCGAGGCGGCGTAGAGAAGGCGCCGGGCACTGTCTAGGGGGATTCTTGAATGCAATGCGTGAGTACAATGCACAGTCTCTGTCTTTGAAAGATGTACTTACTTTTCTCATTCAGCGCAGCGTCGACGCTCGACGACCAAGCACGGAGTGGGTGGGACCGAGGCAGGGCGGGGTCACGGCGAAGGGATGGCGCGGCGGATCGTATCATATAAAGAATGTGCGTGAGTGTAGTACTACATAATGTGACTTCACTTATGTACCTTTCTTGAGCGCAGTGTCGATCACGACTAAATGCTGAGAGCGAGTGGGTGGTGGGCGAAGGACGCAGGGATGTCGCGGGAACCGAGATATGTCGATATCTGACCCGGAAATTTCTGCGTAAGTGTATTTCTCATCGTGGCTTTTGACGATAAACTTACTCGGCTCATTCAGCGCAGCGACAAGCAAGGTGGAGATCCTCAATCGCACCCCATGCGCCAGCTCTCCTTCTGCCGATACCAGCCCCGCTGGGTCTTACCATAGGTCCTACAGGGATGATATCGCAGGCGGGTGGCAGGAGTATGCGGGAAGAATGGTTTGCGTGTCGAGTGAAACGAGGGGAGGACGGGCGCTGGGCTTATGAAGGTTGAGATGGGAAGCGTACAAATCGCGAGCAAGGACTGTAGTCGAAACCCAAGGTGAGTTGGACTTGAGCGAATCTTTTGCGGTGTTCCTGATTAGGAAAATTTTTCAGCTCAATTTGGAAATCTCTCGAAGTCCACAGAAACCACACCGGAGAGAGAAGCACAGTACAAGTGTAAAGTCTGGGATGCAATGAAACGAGTTACTTCATAATATGTGGGACTTGTGAACGAGAAACGTACTTAGGAAGGTCGACATCGACAAGCAAGCGTACTACAAATCACTCAAGATATCAGACGAGAAGAACTCCAAGAATTAAGGGACTCACGCGGTTGAGGACTGAGTGCGACCTCGCCCACGGTCGAAGCGTTCCAGGTGGAAGTAACGAGAACGAGAACGAGGATGAAGGTGGAAGGAAAGTGGCATAGTAAGTGTGGTCTTGTTTCCCGCTTCTAGGACTCCACTAAGTGGCCGCCATTGTCCAGGCAAGGGGACTTCCCAAACTCAGATCAACATCGGCAGTCGTCCAAGCAAACTCTCTTCACAACTTGACGGTAGAGCCCTCGCTCAACACTATCTATTCTAAACGACTCGACTCGACACTCAAATGGCCATAACTCGACACGCGAAGGCTGAAGCAGACAAAGTTGGGAAGCCAGCGACGAGGTCGGGGGGCAAGGTTGGTGGTTTCAACGCGAAAACGACGCGATTCAAACGTGTCGTTCACAGACAACTACATCGAGAACAGCCGCCAAGGCAGCGAAGGCCAAATCAGAGACCCAGAAAAAAGCCGCTGCCAAATCGTCCAACAAGGTACAGTGTTCCGCGGATAAAAAATCTACATATTGCTGACTTGATTTATAGACGCCAAAGGCTCTACCAGCGAGGAAACAACCTCCTCGAGCGAAGAAGCAGGTTGATGTAAGTGCATTCAGAGAATAACAGCGTGTTGACTTGACTTGGTCATCAAGGAATCGGAATCTGACGACGACGAGCAAACAGTCCAGACTCCAGAGTCGCCGAAGAGAAAGGTATGTGGCGGTTACTTCCACTGTATGTATAATGCTGACCGCATCGTAAATCGCAGGACAACACTCCGATTGTCGGCGCCATCGTTCCGAGGGATGAGGGCGGTGGCAATAATCAAAACACCACCGTATGTGAATCGCTCTCGGGCAAGGAGTTCACGCCGCTTAACAACAGCATGTAGGATGATAAGGACAGCCACGAACAACATGAAGATGAGGCGGCGAAGACGATTCCAGTGCCGGTACGTCAAGTATCATGAAGAGAACCTCCATATTGCTAACAACGTTTCAGCCCCGTTCACTCTCTCCTCCCCCGCCGCCACCGCCTCAAGCTTTACCTGCCCGCTCAGCGACTTTGGAAACTCCCAGCCCGCCTCACAATGGTCTTCTATTGAGAGATGAAGGGTCCCCGACAGTCAGTACGATTTAGGTTTGACGAGAAAACATCTACTAACTCTATTTTGCAGGAATTGTGGCCGATTTCTCCACTCCGGGAATCTCCTCCTCCCAGGGTAAGTTCTTATCCATCTACTGTCTATCATTACTAGGAACTCACCGCTTTACTGGGCAGGGGTTTAATTTCCTTTCCTCAGGCTTTCGACCACTTCCAAAACCCAAACCGCGTCAGCACGTTCCCGGCACAGATTACAATGCCGACGACAACTTCATCATCTCCCGCCCGTCCTTCGCACGTCACCGCCGCTCTCACCCTCCTCAGTTTGTTATCGATGCAGACGCGGAGCAAAACCCCCTCCAGGGCGCCGTTATCGGCAATCCATCTCATGCCGAGCAGGACGTCGGGAGTGGCAAGAAGAATCATCATCTGCCATCCCACGACATGGACGAAAACGGATACATCGACTACATGTCAAGTCCCGTCCGTCGGAAGGCTGACGAGGGTGGGGAGAGTCAGGAGGAAGACGATGACGAGGAGTCCGCCGGCGAGCAATCCGACAAGGAGGAGTCAGGCTCTTCTGGGTCGGACTTCTCTGCGAGTGAGCGCGAGAGGCTCAAGGGTAGTCGCGGAAATGGCAGCCCTGACATGGACGGACGGGACGAGACAAGCGATCAGGAGGAGGAGGAGGAGGAGGAGGAGGAGGAGGAGGAGAAACAGGTGGTGAAGTCCCGCACGAAGTCAAAACGTACGTCGACATCGAAGAAACCAAAACCGAGGCAGCCCGCAGCAGCGAAGTCAGGGAAGGGGAAGGGGAAGGAGAGAGAGCAGCCGCGCGAGGAGGAGGAGGAGGACGACGACGACGCCGGCCCCTCGCACGGACCCAAGTCGAACAAGGCGAGCAGACGGAAGGGCAAAGCCAAGGCTGTTGACGACGATGGAGGGGACGACGCTCCAGTGTACAAGCCGGGGCCCATCTCAAAAGAGGTAGAGGCCGAGCTCATCGCGATCGAAGCTGAGCGCGACGAGAAGGTCGCCGCGCTGGCGAAACGATGCGGGAAACACGTCAAGACCCTTCACGCTCATCTGGGCGACCGGGCGCGAATTCTCAATAACGAGTACACGGCATGGAACGCGTATCAAGTGCGAGCGTCGGTGCTAGACCCCAACAACGGTCGATGTAAGACTTTGATGTTGTTGCGCCTCGTCGAGTTAGACTGACGTCTGCTTTCACAGACACCGCTGGAAAGTACTCGCAGTACGTCCGTCAGAACTTCCTGGCGGACGTCGGCCCCGACTTGGAGGAACTTACGGAAGCGGAGACCTATGAAAGACTCCCCGGACTTCGCGACTGGATCACTCAGTTCCAAGAACAGCTCGTTATCGACTTGCGCGACCAGGGCACCCTCAAAGATCGGGTGCGAAAAGAAATGGTACCCCTGATTAAGATGGTGCGTAGCTCGTGATCATTGCGTCTGATAACATGTCTGACTGTTTCTCCGCAGGCGAAGAATCTGCAGGACCGCTTTGGTCTGTTTGTACTTGGATGGGCGATCGATCCCATGGGCGAGGCGAGCGTTAGCTTCGGCGTGGGCGAAGAGTACGAGGCTGTGATGAACGCGCGGAAGCTCAATTTTCAAGCTCAAGTCAGAGAAATGCAAGCTGATTTTTAGTATGTATCGCGTTATTCGCTCTTAATAACGATCTGACTTTGAAATAGTGCGGTTCAGACTGGACGTAGTCTGCAGGTCGTTGCACCCACTCAACTTCGCGAACGGGTGAGCCAGCAAGCGAAACCCAGTCACCGTGACCAATACAAGATGGATTTCACCCAAATCTTGGCGAATGGACTGCGTACGTTTTCCATCTCTATAATAGACTTGGTGGCCGTCGCTAATACGCGTCTAGTTCCGTTCTATCGCGACGCCGGACAGCTTAGCGACCGAGAGCAAAACGACCCAGACAAGTTCCAAGTCAGATGGAAGAAGAATCTCATTGAGGGAGCGTGGACGTGCCAATTCAAGATCATCAACTACCCTCGCGCTCTTGAAGAGATCAATCTTATCATGGGAACCGACAATTGGAAGCAGTCGAAACTCAAAGCCACAACGTTGCAAGAATTCGTGCCAGACATGGCGGGCGGTGAACCGGGTTGTATGGCTATAGTGCCGTGGAGTACTGGTAAGGGTTTTGTTGCTGGCTTCGTAGGGCGCGCTAACGAGTTATAACAGAAGAAAAGAATCTACCGTTCAACGAACAAGGCGAGATCGGTGTGGTGATCACTTCCGATGAGCGCGTGCTGGTGAGGGTGAAGGAGTGCACTCAGTACAATAAACGGGTGGCAAAGGAGGCGCAGGGGACGAAGAAGCGGCGCGCGAAGGGGCAGGGAAGGGATAGGCAGCCACAGATGGACGGAGCCCCAGCCGCTGGGTCGGGGAAGGGCCGTGCTGTCACCCCGCCCTTGACCGATTCACCAGCTCGTGGCGAGAATCTCGTCTTTGCAAACGCGCCGTCGGCGCTCGTGCGCGCATCACCGCCTCCCATTCACCGCGCACCTGCGCTCCCCGATGTTCAGCGGCGACGCAGAGCCGAGGACTTCGACATGGAACCGCCTCCCATCAACTATAACAGCCGACCCCAACCGCCAACGCGCTCTATTCCCTATTCTAACGACAACGAGTACCACCCCGGCAGCGACTTTGGATCTGTTCATCGACAATATGACTTCCAAGATCGTCGGGCCGTCGATCAATATTATCACCCGCGGGATCCCCCAAATGCGATCCAGACCGCCAAACCGCCATCTTCCCAGCATGCCTCGACATCTACCGCGCGCGCGCCATCTTATGATGCTGCTAGAGCTCCACCGCGTCCACCTCGTTTAGATCTAACTCAAGTGGGCACGGCGTCGAAGGACAATCGAGTGGCTCGCATCCCAGGGTCTGTTAACGCAAACGCTGGGCGATCCCGAACGACAGGGTCAGCGAACGCAGAGGCGGGGCCATCTCGTATCGCGGGGTCAGGTTCTTTGGGGCAGAAACGTCGATATCCCGATACAGCCAATGTAGAGGGTGAACGCGATGGGAAGCGTCACCATGGGTGGCAGGCGCCGTTGGAGGAAGAAGACGACGACGACGGTGACACTGAGCCTTTCATACAAGTCAGGCTGTTCTTGGGGGGGGATGGGGGCAATGGAGGAGAGGTTAACGGAGGCTTGATCTGTCATGCGCGATCGTTGCAGCGAGTCGCCCAGTCTAGTGCTGTAGATTTGCAGACCGCGATGATGGGGAAGAAGGGTGCGTGGACTCGTCTCCCGCCAAATACTACCCCCGTTTTGGCACGCGAGCTGGATAGAGAGCGGTGGCAGAAGCAGCGGGAGATGTGGGGTTTATGATGTATTTTTTTGTCAACCTGCCGATTATTCAGATAGTTTGTAGTCTAAGTACTCACTATGATCAACTGAGAAGACTTTGCATTACAAACTTGATTCAACTACTTATTCAATGCCAACTACTTAAGAAAAAAAAAATAGAGCCCAAAACAAAAAAAAATGGGAAAGGTTATGGGGGTATACACAAAGTGGGATTCGAACCGACGACACCTTGCCAACGAAGGATTTGCGTAGCTAGCACCACTTACCACTCGGTAATGCGGGCACTTAGCTTTGGTATTGGGCGCAAGGTATCTGTAGTAGATATCTTTGTTCAGTACAATATTATATATATTAACAATTGAATAAAACAACAAAAGCCGAGTGAGCTTAGGTGAACAAATGAAAAGGCGGAGTATCTGAGATGCTGGGTTAGCCCACATAACATGAGATAAGATGATGGGTTAGCCCATGTATATCATTGAAGACGATGGGTTAGCCCACGTAACATGATTTAAGGTATGGGCTAGCCCATGTATATGATGTGGAGCAATGGGCTAGCCCACGTACATTATGGGCTGACCCATGTGTATCATCTAGAGCAGTGGGCTAGCCCATGGAAATTATGGGCTAACCCATCTAGAGCAGTGGGCTAGCCCACGTACATTATGGGCTGACCCATGTGCATCATCTAGAGCAGTGGACTAGCTCATGGAAATTATGGGCTAACCCATGTGTATGACCTGGAGCGGTGGGCTAGCCCATGAATATTATGGGCTAACCCATCTAGATCAAAGGACAAGCCCACGTACACTATGCATGATGGTGGGTTAACCCATGTAAAAATGTAAGGGATGGGTTAGCCCACGTAGATTACTCAAACCGAGTCCGATAAATATGCTGGTTCTGCGATTACTCTCCAATAAACCCACCTCAACACAGGTTACACCTAACCTAGGAGGTTAAACAGACGCGGGGAAATGTCACACTGTGACCGTGACTTCCCACGGCTTCCCCGCGTCGATTTTTTTGATCAATGCTTCGCTGGGGGGAACGTTTGGGGTTTTCCACCCCAGACCCCGACCGCTGCGCGGGGCTGCGCTCGCCGCGGGGCCCACTGCGTGGTGCTACCGCCGCCGCTCGCCGCAGAGGCCCGCTGCGCGGAGCCTGTATATTACGCTAGTAGATTATAACATTTTACACGCATACAGGTAGTTTTTAGAGGTGTATTATCGTGTTCCCCGCGTTTTGGTTGGCGGTGGGAAAGTTTTGTGACCGTGAGATCGTGACTGATCCCCGCGTCAGTTTAAATTCCCCTAACCTATATCCCATGAAAACGGTCAAACTCAGAATTGGTCAAAAAAAAAAACTGAAACAAGGCTAGCAGATCTATACTCTTACCTAGTGATCAGCATACGTCGGCAGACCGTCAAAAGGTTGCCAAGATGTGTATGAGTCAATTGAGCACAGCACCACCTGCCTGACAACGGAGGCCTGCTCTGCCACTGAAAGAAAACCACCTATAACATTTCTATGAGAAGAGTGGGTCACCCCTGCAGAGCACCAATGATCCGCACTCTTAACAGCTACTAACTTTGCAGGATGTACCCAAATAATGTCTCGCAAGAGGAAGAGAAGAGTAACTAGAGTTGGATGAGTCACTTGGGCCCATATAAATGAAAGCGGAGATGGTCTGCAACTATGCAGATCCAATGGCGGCTGGATGTGAACGATCAAAGAATAAGTGCTCATATCTGCCTAACATAGAGCTCACAAAAACAACAAAAATCCCAGCTGCAAGGATCACCCAGAGCCATACGGTAAGGAGCGAAAATGAGCCGTGAATCCAGCGGCGGCAGAACGTGAACGATCAAAACCAACCTGCTGAGATCTGTCTGATACATAGCCCATGAAGCCACAAAAGTCGCAGCTACAAGTATCACCCACAGCCATGCGGTAAGGAGCGGAAACGGGCCGTGAATCCAGCGGCGGCGGAATGTGAACGCTCAAAACCAAAGTGCTCAAATCTGCCTGATACATAGCCCATAAAAACAGCAAAAATTCCAGCTCCAAGGATCACCTAGACCCATGCAAAACGGAGCAGAAACGGGCCAAAAATCAAATTTTTCTTCCCCGGCGGTGCCGGGGGGCCAAGGGGGTCAGTGGGCAAGCCCACTATACGTACAAATGGACTGCCCCAGGCTACACCCTTGAGCCAGCCCACGTGTGGGATAGCCCAAAACATCCCGTGGGTTAACTTTCTCTCAGACCCCCCTTATGGCCAATTAAGTCATGGGCATAATTACACCATAAGGGGGGTCTATATAGGTAGCCTGAAGTGCCCAAAACGAATCGTTTTGGCAGCCGTTTAGGTGAGTCTGAATCTTTTTGTTTCGGACCTACAGAAACTGTTGCCAAAACTCAATGTTTTGGGAACGGTTTTTGTTCGTCCTTTACTTAACGTTTTTGTATCAGTTTAGGACCCACTTGATTCATTGCCAAAAATTTAAATTTTTCTTTCAATTTAGGACGATCCTAAATTACGGCTTTTCCGGAGTGTAAACATGGTTGGCAGATGACCTGTAGCATCGGCTCAGAAAACAGGCCTTGACATTCTAAGAGATCACTCAGCGTATGGCGGTCGTTTGGCTACTTTAAAAAAACACGTATAAATATCCTGTTTTGAGATAAAAAGTTGGGAACGGTGAAAAAAAATTTTTTTGGAAAGAAGTAGAGACACTTTCCTCGAGTATGAAAACAGTTGTGGTAAGTTGAAAATGTCTTTTGAAGTTGAGTTGAGAGAAAAGTTTCCGTGCCGAGACTGTGGCTGTGCTAAAATGATGGCCGACTCGGAGGCCGACCCTCTTGTTAGAAGGTTAAGGTTTGCAGAAGGAAATCCACTTCCGCTGCTGCTCATACCACTTAAAGCAGGAGTTCTTGCCCCTATGTTAACTAGCACACACAGTGGATTGACCTTCAGCATGCAGGGCTTGCAAGATGTTGACAATGGCAACCTGTTATGCCCGTGCACAACACCCGACCAGTCTACCCCTCATTTGGATTCATCTGGATCTCCGACTTCTTCCCAGGACCTATCAGCATCAACCATCCTTGCTCCGGCCTACATAGCCACCCAGCCTGCCGGAGCAATATGGATATCCTTGATCCTTGTCCGCTCATGCTGATCTCCTTACGGAGTCCTCACCCAACCGATCCTATGTTTCCTATCCACCTTCCCTCACTCGGATTCATATTGATGCTTGACTTATCCGTTGGACCCTTCCGCATCCCTTGTCAATGCTCCGGCCTAATCCATCACTCATGATGCCGGAGCAATGCAGACTTACCTTGGTTCTCATCCGCTCATACCAGTCCTCCCACATACGATCCTATCCTTCCCATTCATCTCTCGCATCACCTTGGGCTCATATGGATCTCGGACTTCGCCGATGAACCTCCCTGCATTACTTGTCGATGCTCCGGCCTGCACAGCCACTCGTCCGGCCGGAGCAATGCGGACTTCCTCCTGTTAATCCCAATACCCCTACGGAGTCCTCTCGCATCCCAATCTATGTTTCCGACTCATCCCCGCTTCACCTGGATTCTCGTGGAAGTCATCCGACTTGGTTCTACCGTTCATTCAGCTACTCCTCCTATTCTCTTATGCTGATGACACCTACTCAGCCGAGACATTGGACGAGGCGCACCCAAGGTTCATCCGGATTCACTTCTACCTCTATCCGATCCATTCCTGTTAGTCCTCGAGTTCCCCGCATGTCCGACTTGTTCGCCCGGTTTGCCCGGCCATCCGTCCGGCCCGGCTCCCCCGGCCCGGCCGCTGATCCGATCAATTCCCTTATCCGGCCATACTACATCCCTGCGGACTCCCATCCTCATCCTCAGTTCGCTCGGACGTGAGATGCCTTGCATCGAACTCTGCAGTCCTCCTCCGGACTCAACATTATGTCATCTATCTTCTCCGGCATCATTGGTATGCATCATATGACTATGCTTCTCTCTTATTGTCTTTATTGTTCTCGTCCGGTACTCATCTCTTGCTTTATTGTTCTTACTACTGTACCGCACTTCTTACTTATTGTTCTTATTGTCTTGTACATACTTCTGGCTTCTTTTGGACATATCTCCGTACTTACTTTAAATACCTACAGTCTCCCGATTGTATTCCTTAGTTTGATAATTAACGTTGTTCTGCTGCACTGTCCGGATCTCCTCCCGCTCATCTCCCTCTCGTCCGGACTTATCCTCTTGACAACATCTCTTGGTCTTGTGTTCGGATACCTGTCTTATCCTTGTCCGAACTCGTCCGGCTCCTTATAGCCTTGGCCGACCTTTCGTCCGGCTTGTTCCCACGCCCTCGGCCAAGCGTCCTTTGCTCACCTGGACCTGCTCGACTTCGTTGAGCCTCGACCTCGACCCTTGCTCATCCCTTGGCTTTCGGGCAAGCCTTCCCGTACTTCGTCCTACCTTGCCCAGCTCGCCCGGCTTCTCCGATTCGTCCGGACCTTCGTCCGGCCCGATCACGTGACCTCCTTTGTCCGGCCTTGCTCCGGCCCGGCCAAGTCCCGCCTTGGTCTCGTTGCGAATCGGTTCCCACCAGCCTGCGGGTTCTAGCCGCCCTTGTTGTCTTCCCTCCTTGTGTTCCTCTCGTGTAGGCTGACAGTTCCCACTCATCCTTAATCTACCTGTGGTGTAGTGGTTTTGATATCCGTAGTTCCGGGTTCGACCTAACCCGAATTCTACTTCGGCATCTCTTCTGTTCCTTTGCGTCTCGGACCGGAACCTACCTCCTCTCTCCCTCTTCCTTCTTCTTTCCGGCACGGATATAACAGTATTATCAAACTCACCTGTCATCCTGCAATGTCATCCTCTTGCGACCTTCCTCCTCTTGTCTTTCCGTCGCTCGCGGGTTTCCCGCGCGCCGGAGAGGAGTCTGGTCAAATTCCCCCACCTGCCACATTTCCGCCGTCTTCCGACTTCATTCCTCATTCCACCATTTCGTCCGGCATTCCCGCCATTTGCCCGGCCCTCCGGCCCGGCTTTTTCCCACGGCCCTTTGGTCCGGCCGTTGGGTATGGCGCTCAACCACTGGCTGGGAATTTCGTCCCATTCCCTAGCCAGTACAATGCCGGTTATCCAGACGTTTTCGCCCGGATGCCTTTTGACCCTTTCCTTCGCCCGGGTCAAGGGGCTGTTCCTCCGGCTGATTCGTCCGGCTTCTTTGGTGGAATCTCGGAAGATTCCCACGCTCATCCTCCGTCCTATTTTGCTCCGTCGAGTAGAGCTCAAGTCTCGGCAGAGGAACCAGTTATTGTTCCTCCGGCCTCTGAGACTTTGAGCTCCTCCGGACCTCTCCGATATCCCACTCCTTTTGACGGCAACAATCCACACCAACTCCATCCTTTCCTCATGCAGTGCTACATGCATTTTGCAGCACGCCCTCGAGACTTCCGGACGGACGATGACAAGAATTTGTTCATCTTGTCGTTCCTCCGGGGTGAAGCTGCCCGGCTGTTCCCTTCCGGTGCGCTTCATGGCTATGCGTGGCATGGGAATTTTTCCGTGTTCATCATGGAGTTTGTTGACGTCTTTGGTCCTCCGGACTATATCGGAGACACTGAGGATCAGTTTCGGCACCTTAAGATGAAGCACTCTGACAAGATCGCTCCCTTTCTCCTCCGGTTTGATGCGCTCGCTCCCGCGCTCGACTGGAGTGACTCTGCGCTTTCCCACGCTCTCTATTCGGCTCTTCCGCTTCGCATCACTCGCGAAATGGATGACTACACTTTCCCATCCACTTTGGAAGGTGTACGCAATTTTGCGAGCCGAATCGACCAGCGCTTTTGGGAACAGCAAGAGCGGTCTTCGTCCGAGCTCCTTGAGCCGGCCCTCAGTCACTCCGGGAGTTCGTCCGGCCCCGGCCCCGGCCTTTCCCACGGTTCCGGCCCCGGCTCGGAAGAGTCTTCGTCCTGTGGCAGTCCTCGTTCGCTTTGTTCTGCAAGCTTGTCTTCCTCCTCGTCTTCCGGCTCTCGTTCCTCCCCTGTTCCTTCCGTCCACTCGAGCTCTTCTGCTCTGTCGGCTTCCCTGGCTCGTCGATTGGCCGGGCGAAGATTTCGTCCGGCATTACGTAATCGACCTCGCCCCAGGAACAAGCCTTCTCATAATGAACGGAGTCGCCGGAAGGCGAACAAGCTTTGCAGGTACTGCGGCAGCTCTGAGCATCAACTTGCTGCCTGCGAGAAGCGTCCGAAAGTGCCATCAGCACCTGCCTTCTCCTCCGCCTCTGTCGCTGATCAGTTCTCATCCCGCGACAACTCTTGTGCCCCTCCTTTGCCAACCTTTTCTTCTTCCGGCTCTCTCTGTCCTCCTGTTCCTTCCAGTTCTTCTGCGCCAATTCCTTCCCTGTCTGGTCGCCAGGCCGGACGAGTGTGGATTCGCCCGGCCTTACGTAATCAGGTCGACCACACAGGCAGGCTTTTGCCGCAGGAACTTGAGCGCCGGATGAGAGAAAATCTTTGCCGGTATTGTGGAGCTTCAGGGCACAAGGCTTCTAGCTGCGAGAAGGGTCGTGCTGTGGAGCAGGCTAAATCCGTCCGGCCCTCCGTCCGGCCCTCCGGCCATTCCTCCGGCCGTTCCCACGGCCCCGGACGGGTTGCCGCGCAAGAGATATAGACAGCAAATTGACGCCTCCACTCTAGAACAGCTGCATTGGTGTTCTTGAGTCCCCTGAGGTGTTCATCAAACCCCCATGCATCCATTCTTTCCACATACGCCAGTCCACTCCTTCGAGCTGGACCTATCTCAACCCTACTTGTATCAATTGCCGCGAAATTCAACTTCCGTGTGCGGACTTTCCCTTTTCTCTACGAATTTGTGCTATCACTTATCTATTGAATTCATGGGTTTTCTCTCCGCTCACGCGATGAGTCCGGGTCTTCACCCCGACCGCTTCGTCCGGTTCCCCCGGCCTCCGGACCGTGGGAATATCCGGCCGAATTCCTCGGTTTCCCTCCGGCAATAATCCCTTTCCCTAAATCGACAACTCCTGTCTTAATTCCATTCAAGATGGTGTTTTCCGACATTCTCTCGGAACATGTGTCATTCGTTTTCTGACTCCCACGAATTCTGCATCATGGAACCCGGTTGCCCCACAATATCCATCCGTTGATGGAACCGTAGGATTGGTACCAACATATCCTGGCAGTCTTTCGTCGAGAGATTAGTGCGCGCACGACCGGCCTTTTATGTCCGGACTTTGCCTTGGTGTTTCCCTTGTCATTCACCCGGCAATACTGACGCCACCATCTAGAGGCCTCTTCCGGTCTCGGGTTCCCTCCGGAACCTCTGTTTTCCCAATTCCTTGGTAGGATTGGGGGTCAAGACTTCCTTTCCGGAAGCTTGAAGACATTTCGTCTTCAAGGTTTAGTTGCTCCGGCTTTGCCGTTGCTCTAAACCGCTCGTCTAGGATTCCTGGCTTTGCCCGTCTCCTCCGAGCATGTGGTTCGGCTGAACTCCGAGAGTATTCCTCTTCACGTTCACGCTGATATACTTTGCCTCGAATGTCCGGTTCTTCGTCCGGCCTTTCCGGCAAACGTTACTGTTGGTTTTAGGTTAGATCGCCCGGACCTCCGGCTCCTCCGGCCCGATCGCCCGGCTCGATCACATGACCACCGACTCCCCATCCGTCTTCGCCTTCTTTGTGTCGCTGGAACTCTGTCTTTGCCCGAGTTTTCGCTTGTAGCTCTAGGTTGACGTTATCGCTTTAGGCCAGCCATCTCCGGTATTCGGCCACTAGTTCTGCAGGTGTTCCTCCGGCCTTCCGTCCGAATTCTCGGCCGGAATGTTGACTGCTTCCTCTGGCATCAGTTCCTGTTCCCCTCCGTCTACTCCGTCTCTCTCTGTCTCGCCAATCTCACCTTCGCCTTCGACTTTGCTTCATTTATTCTGCCATGGAACTTCCATCCCCATTTCCGTTGTGCAAGCTTCAATCCCGTCAAGATTTCACTCCTCTGGTGTTTATCTTGGCCGGAGCTCTACTTTCCCACGGTCCGTTCCTCCGGCCGCTTGGATTCGACTGTAGCAGCTCTGCACCGATTTCCTCTGTTCCTCCGGAAATTCGTGCATCTCCGGTCTCTCCCTGCGATTTGGGGTGTTCCTCCGGCACACTTCCCTTCCTCCGTCACTTTTCTTCCCTGTGGCCTTCACACGGTTATGTGTGGCTGCGCACCAAGTCCCCAATTCTGTGCGCAAAGTCAAGTTGTGCACGAATTTTGGGACTTGCTTCTCCGCCACTGTGCACAGACCTCTTGTGTGCTCCCCCGGCTCTTTGTCACCTCCTCCGAGATTCACCCGGCTCGCCCGGCCCTCCGGCCCGGCTCGTCCGTCCTGATCAATCTCGGGTGACCTACAGCCTCCTCCGCACATTTCCCAGTGTCGTTCATTGGCTGTATTCGACTCTTCGAGCTTTCCGGCAATTCTGGAGCATGTTCCTTTGCTCTAGAACTCCCCTGGCAATCCTCCAACCTTCTTTGGCAGTCGATGGGACTTCCTGCCTTAAGAGGGGGATACGCTAGCCAGCCTGGAAATTTTATCGCTGAGTTTAATTCAATTTATCCAACTAGGATTCACTTTTCCGCCTAGTTTGCGTCGCCTTCATCCATTTTCCCCTCGCTCTCTTGCCCGAGTTCGCCCGGCAGTTGGTCCGGCCCGTCCTCCGGCACTTTCCCACGATACCCTCTGTCCTCTGGCTCTTATTCGAAGCCACTTTTCCACCCTCTGTATTCTTTGGAGCCTTTTCAAGACCCAACCCCAGAGTCTTCTTACATATGGATAGCAACTGTCCTTCCGACACTCCAGCTCTTTGGCGACTCCAGCCCGATCTTCCGTTGACTCGTCCGGAAATGATCCGGCTTTCCCACGCTTCCATGTGCCTTTCAGTGCCTACCCTTTGGCCTGCACACCGGCAACGTCCACGTAGGAGTGGATTAATGTTCTCATAACATCGGCTGCTAGTGAACCCATAGTTTATTCAACCCTCCGTCTTTGATAGATGGACTCTATGGTTATCTTGGCGACTCCTGCATCTCTCCCTTGCTGTCGCACTCTCCCTTCCTCTGGTTTTGGCTCGAGCTTCCTCCAGCTCCGTCATAATCATTCATTCTCCTCCGGATTGTCTGGTTTCCCTACGAGCAAATGGCTACAGTTCGTCCAGCGTTCTCCGGCGTCCTCCGGCCCCGCTCCTCCGGACTTTCCCACGCTCCTCCGGCCCTGGTTTATTTCTCTGGCCCATTCGCACTCTCCGTATTATCTTTGGAGCTCTTACAAAACTCTTCTTGCGGGTTTTCTTACATGTGGTCTGGTGCTCGTCCTTCCGACGACTTCGAGCTGTCCTCTAACACCTCCCCCGAACTTTCCCGTTCCGGAAATAGTTCCTCCGGCCCGGCCGACTTCGCGTCCGCCCGCCTCTTGGACTATATGGCCAACCATATGCCTCAGTGTCAACCTTTGACCTGACCGCGTCACTATCCTTGCCCATAGATGTTGGGTTATAGCTTACTTCAAAGCCGATAGTTGGTGACCCTGTAGCGGTTTCTCCCTTTCCACTCCTTGATGGAATGGCCGCTATAGTACTGTGCTTTCCTTTGATCTTACTTGATCCGGAAGCTAATCATTCCCTCCTTTCGCCTTTCGGTGAATTCTCCTGTCCTTCCTCTGAGCACCCGTTCCTCCGGCAGTAGCTCCGAAATTCCATTCAAGTCCTTCGCCCGGAATTTCCCACGCTTCCTCCGGCCGTCCGGCACGCTCGATCTCATCCCTACATCATTCCCTTGGCCAATATCCTTCATCCGACATTCCTCCGTCTTTGCCCTTCATTGTCCTGCCTCTGGTTGCTGTCTGGGATTCCGTTCGAGGTTATCTCCGGAAATTCCCACGCTTCCTCCGGCAGTCCGGCATTCTCCTTCCCATCCATTGGTCAACACTCTCTTGTCCTCCGTCCTACCTTCGCTTTCCTCTGTCCAATCCCCTTCGGATTCTCAGCTAAGTGTTTTGCTCGAAACCTGGCAGTGATCTGTTGGTGATCCCTTCCTATCCTTCATTCAAGTGCTCCTTCGTCCGGCAGCTGCTCTGGAATTCCGTTCGATGCCATCATCCGGATTTTCCCACGCTTGCTCCGGCCCTCTGGCGCGCTTGATTTCACTCCCCTTTCTTCCTTTGGCCAACATTCTTGTCCTGTTTTCCTCCGTCCTCTATCCTCGTCCTCCGGCCAACTCCCTCCAGATTTGGCTAGGACCTAGCTAAAATCTATTCCGTCCCTCCGTCCTTCAATCCCTTCATTCCGTCCTTCCTTCCGACCTCCGTTCTACTCCGCCTTCTTTCCTCTTCATTCCTTTGTTCCTTGACCTTGTTCCTTGAGGGCAAGGAACGTAAGAGGGGGATACTGTTATGCCCGTGCACAACACCCGACCAGTCTACCCCTCATTTGGATTCATCTGGATCTCCGACTTCTTCCCAGGACCTATCAGCATCAACCATCCTTGCTCCGGCCTACATAGCCACCCAGCCTGCCGGAGCAATATGGATATCCTTGATCCTTGTCCGCTCATGCTGATCTCCTTACGGAGTCCTCACCCAACCGATCCTATGTTTCCTATCCACCTTCCCTCACTCGGATTCATATTGATGCTTGACTTATCCGTTGGACCCTTCCGCATCCCTTGTCAATGCTCCGGCCTAATCCATCACTCATGATGCCGGAGCAATGCAGACTTACCTTGGTTCTCATCCGCTCATACCAGTCCTCCCACATACGATCCTATCCTTCCCATTCATCTCTCGCATCACCTTGGGCTCATATGGATCTCGGACTTCGCCGATGAACCTCCCTGCATTACTTGTCGATGCTCCGGCCTGCACAGCCACTCGTCCGGCCGGAGCAATGCGGACTTCCTCCTGTTAATCCCAATACCCCTACGGAGTCCTCTCGCATCCCAATCTATGTTTCCGACTCATCCCCGCTTCACCTGGATTCTCGTGGAAGTCATCCGACTTGGTTCTACCGTTCATTCAGCTACTCCTCCTATTCTCTTATGCTGATGACACCTACTCAGCCGAGACATTGGACGAGGCGCACCCAAGGTTCATCCGGATTCACTTCTACCTCTATCCGATCCATCAAGGCATCTCACGTCCGAGCGAACTGAGGATGAGGATGGGAGTCCGCAGGGATGTAGTATGGCCGGATAAGGGAATTGATCGGATCAGCGGCCGGGCCGGGGGAGCCGGGCCGGACGGATGGCCGGGCAAACCGGGCGAACAAGTCGGACATGCGGGGAACTCGAGGACTAACAGGACATCGAACTCTGCAGTCCTCCTCCGGACTCAACATTATGTCATCTATCTTCTCCGGCATCATTGGTATGCATCATATGACTATGCTTCTCTCTTATTGTCTTTATTGTTCTCGTCCGGTACTCATCTCTTGCTTTATTGTTCTTACTACTGTACCGCACTTCTTACTTATTGTTCTTATTGTCTTGTACATACTTCTGGCTTCTTTTGGACATATCTCCGTACTTACTTTAAATACCTACAGTCTCCCGATTGTATTCCTTAGTTTGATAATTAACGTTGTTCTGCTGCACTGTCCGGATCTCCTCCCGCTCATCTCCCTCTCGTCCGGACTTATCCTCTTGACAACATCTCTTGGTCTTGTGTTCGGATACCTGTCTTATCCTTGTCCGAACTCGTCCGGCTCCTTATAGCCTTGGCCGACCTTTCGTCCGGCTTGTTCCCACGCCCTCGGCCAAGCGTCCTTTGCTCACCTGGACCTGCTCGACTTCGTTGAGCCTCGACCTCGACCCTTGCTCATCCCTTGGCTTTCGGGCAAGCCTTCCCGTACTTCGTCCTACCTTGCCCAGCTCGCCTGGCTTCTCCGATTCGTCCGGACCTTCGTCCGGCCCGATCACGTGACCTCCTTTGTCCGGCCTTGCTCCGGCCCGGCCAAGTCCCGCCTTGGTCTCGTTGCGAATCGGTTCCCACCAGCCTGCGGGTTCTAGCCGCCCTTGTTGTCTTCCCTCCTTGTGTTCCTCTCGTGTAGGCTGACAGTTCCCACTCATCCTTAATCTACCTGTGGTGTAGTGGTTTTGATATCCGTAGTTCCGGGTTCGACCTAACCCGAATTCTACTTCGGCATCTCTTCTGTTCCTTTGCGTCTCGGACCGGAACCTACCTCCTCTCTCCCTCTTCCTTCTTCTTTCCGGCACGGATATAACACAACCACTGAACAACCAATCCTGCAGTCTGCTCAGATCATTGAGCTACATACCTGTACCTTGTTTTGGTGTGCTGATACCCAAATTATCATGAAAGTAGGTCCATGCTCTATGTCATTTCTCAGATAGCCCACGGGCTGCAAAGTCCACACTGAGCAACTTTGCCGGCACAAGTCGGCCGCTTCGGCCATCACCTGAGCACAGCCACAGACTCGGCACGGGAACTATTCTCTCAACTCAACTTCAAAAGACATTTTCAACTTACCACAACTGTTTTCATACTCGAGGAAAGTGTCTCTACTTCTTTCAAAAAAATTTTTTTTTCACCGTTCCCAACTTTTTATCTCAAAACAGGATATTTATACGTGTTTTTTTAAAGTAGCCAAACGACCGCCATACTCAGCGTCCCATTGATCACAGAGGAATTCATTCACGAGATCGGCTTGATTGGAATCGCGATGTATTCTTGCGGACAGAAGCAGACGCGAAAAATACACGATTAGCTGCAGAACCAATCTTCATGGGGGAGGGAATCCAAACATTCATATCCGAGGAGAGTGTGAGTTGAGACCAGAACGGGGGAAGATAGAGAGTAAAATAGTCAAGATCGATTGAGATAACGAGTGACGCAGAACATTGGGCTTGACTAGCGAATCTGATTGTTAGATGCACGCATCGCAAAGCAGATTAGGTCGGACGAGGATGTGGGACCCTTGGGACAGTGTCTATGAAGTGATTCAGCCATTATGTCCAGAGAAGAGGTACATTGAGTAATTTGAAAATGGAGGAGGGGCAATCATCAATGAGAAAAGGGAAGTAGAGGAGGTGCAAGAAAGGGATGAAAAAGAGAGAAAAAGAGGAGAACGAACCAGCAGAACAATGGCGAAGGACTTAATCAGCAGTATCACAGGCGGCACCCACCGTGGTTTATTTTAAAATAATCCGCGGTGGTTTATTGGACGTACGTACGCCAAATGTACACAATTAGGCGCCGAGTGTATGACGTCATTGATGGATTCGGTGCTGATTTTAGTTAGCGATCGATTTTGTGGGTACACTTGAGATTGTTGCGTGGTTTTTTGCCTCCTGAGCAATTACTATTCGCTTTTTATATACACCAATATTCGGGCAGTCTAAAAACTCGAACTACAGGGAGAGCTTCATGGAACATGCACAGGAGGCTCAATTTAGCCTTGCCACTTGTGTGTTTCATCCCAAAATTTGAAGATGCCAGTCGGTTTCTCGGCATTCTGACTGGATTTTCACCTGGAGTCTGGAAAGCTCTCAACTAACTGCAAAGGTGTGGTGTGTGAATTTGCCCCGCCATAGCTTTCGACCAGTGCGTCGGAGAATTTTGAATACTGATATAGTCTCCCAACCCTCTTGCCTAACTCTGATATCTCTTTCATTCACAATCAGACGAAATAAAGCAGGAACAGATTATAGCTGACTCAAAATAGGACTCAAGGTACGCCTGTCAGATCGATGACATCATGAGTCCAGCGTCTAATTGTGACAAAGGAGACACAAAGGGAACGTGTAAACTGGCAGTATACGGCCAATAAACCACCGCGGATTATTTCAAAATAAACCACGGGGCATGCCGCCTGTGTATCGCTGGCATTAGGCATTAGGTTGAAGCGAGGGATGTGAGTACATACGTTCGCGTAGCATATGGGCATAGTTAAATGGATACTACCACTGAAAAGGGACTCGGACATACTTTGTCAAGATCAAGATTTGACTCGCAGTGTGCCTGGAAATGGCATTAGCGAAGAAAACTCGAGAAGAATATGTCGGTTGTTCTGAGCGGGAATGAGGTTGTTCTGAGCCGGAATGAAGGTGGTGCGGCGGTGTCGGAAGGTCAGATTGGAATGAGTGGTCTGTGCTAATAAAGCGCGCGCAAAGGTTAGTCTGCGCGCCAAAATTGCGAGCAAATGTCGGACTTACCTGAAACTCCAGTCCGCGCCAGCGTTTGCTTTTTCAGCCCAGCTTGCGGAGAGGCGAGTTCAAAATTTACCCCGCACAGCAGCTACGTCGGCGCGTGCTTTGAGGTGAGTAGAAGAGTTTTGAATCTGATGAGCTGTAGGTCGACATCAGCGTGGAATTGCGCTTGGCCATGAAGAGTCGGTGGGGTAGAGCATGCGGGACTAGGTGGCTACGTGCTTCAGACAGGCACGTGTAGATTGGAACTGCAAAAGCGAGAAAGTGAACTTACGGACCGAGCTGAGTAAATGCATTGACCTCGACATCGAAGCACGAGGCGACGGCGTCTTCATCCCCAGCGCTGAGCGTCAGCGAAGGGCGAATCTTCAGTCAATAAGAGGGGCATCGGAGACTTCTTGCGAGAGAGATATGGTTGGAAGGTGGTGAGTTAGGAGAGCACAAGGGGAAGGCGCAGTAGACGCACCTTCTATGAGCCCAGTCTCACTGTAAACCTCCACATCATTAAGAAGCGCGTGTGAGTCAGTGCTAGTAGCGGCGGCAGCGTCGGCTGGTGGTTGGTGTTTCCAACATTCGGCGCCAGTCGTTGTTGCCGGAGGGTGAAAGGGAAGTTACGGTGTTTGAGATTCGAGATGCGGGCGCGTCGACCTTGAAGATGATTTGGTGTTCGCACTAGCAGACCAGCTACAGCGTTGAGTTCATTCACCGCTGAAGTATATCCAGTAAATAATCATCGTGAACGAGGCGTATCCGGCACATTACGCCCAACGCTCGCCGTCGAAGTTTCATTGCCATGGGGTGTAGACAGTGAGGGGCCAGGGAGGCTCGATCGAGACCCGACGCGCCGGAGTACCATCGACGGAGGTAGCCAGAAGTTTGAATTCACACTTCGCAGAAAAGCTGGGTGAGACCTGAGGCCTGAGGGGTTGCGTTGGTTGTCGTGGTCACTGAGAAAAGAGAAATGCCGGCAAACCATCATCAGCAGTATGGAGGCATCTTGATCCGTTACCACCACCATCTCCCCGTTTCCCACGCCTAACCGGCGTCGGGGGACACTGAGGTCGGCGTTGGTGATGGGTTAGGGTGGGCGTGAGCCAGGGGTTGCACCCAAGGGTGACCTCCACACCCGTGCTGCCTTCGTGCAGCGCCGCCGACGAGCGGAATGAGGCCGACGAGCCCATTTTTTGAGCCTGCGAGGCTGCACCTTCGAGTGCCCATACATTTTTACCAACCTTTGACTGGTTTCCGGAAGATGGCCCTCAACTACAAGTCCTTAGGTTCGTCTTCTAGTGCTGCTCACTTCCTGCCCCTCCTCCCTTCGTCGCTGCACCCACCCCGCCCATGCCCGGCCGCTGCGGATTTCATCATCTATGACTCGCAATGTCACGTGACTTCATTCGGTCCCGCCTTGACTTCGACTCGCAGCGCAATTCCTCCTTGCTTTCTCTCTGGCAGTACTGGTAGCTCGACGCGGCTCCTCTGTCCACCGACCTCAAATCGTCTCTGCATGTTGCTCTACCGCATCTGGCTGCCTTGCTGTTCCGTCACTACTCGTTAGCTACGTACGCTGTGGATGCAGGATGCTTGTGGTCATTGCCGCCGCGCACGCAGTCCTTTTATACTCTCATTCATCGATCAATCGCATTTATCATTGTCTTTGCTGCTCAGAGGCAGTGCTCTGGTTGTCGCTCTCAGCCTTCCTGTGCGACGCTAAAGAATTGGATATCGTTTTTGCAAACACTTTTTCATGTCAGCCCAACAAGCAACTACAAATATTTCAGTGTGATTCTTATTCATCGACTCAGCGACGGCGGTCCCTAAACGCACCTTTTTTCTATATGCCAATACACCCAAACGAATACGCTTTCAGTACCACAGGCCCTCCTGGAACGCGGGAGGGCTCCGGGGATCTGGTACCTCCCTCTCGCATGTGCCTGCCGGCTGCGAGTTCAGACCGTGAAATCAGCAGGAGTCAGGGTACCCAGGGGCCTATCCCTGGCTATCTCTTGCGCGGCCCCTTCTGTAGCGGTTCTGTTGCTCCGATTGCTACAGGACAAAGTGAGGAGCAACGGGTTAGTACCTCCCCCAATATTTCAATTTCACCTGAGCATTTATCTCGGGGCTCGATGATAGATGCTGAGATGAATCAACCCTGCAATGTTGATGAAGGTACTAACCAGGTTTCGGATGATCGTATGGGATATACCGAGGTGAGAAACGAACCATCTGTCAATGCCGATATCAGCGCGAATACACACAACACCACGGACACAAATATCCCAGACGACCTGCTATATTTTCAGTATTCGCAAAATTCTGCACAGACAAGTGCCAATAATGACTCCAATAACGAAACGCCACGGCGTACAGAACCTGATACAGACGTGCCTAACGATAATTGGGCAGAAATGGTCACGAAGATCCGCAAAAGAAACAAGCCGCCGAAATTGAAACATGGAGGTAAATCCACTCGATCTCACCTCACCGTAGGCTCTCTCAATATCAATGGTCGCGATCAGAATCGATCGATGCACTCTGGCGACCATAAGTTCCGTTACTTGAAACAGACTATAGACGAGAACAAGATTGGTATCCTCGCTTTACAGGAAACCCACATGGATACGGACTCGACCGTCAAATTCAACAACGTATTTCAACGCTGGTTCAAAATAATCACCTCTGCTGACCCTGCTAAGCCGTGCTCGACAGCAGGTGTGGCCTTCATACTAAATAAGAAATTCATTGATACCGACAACTATAAAGAATGGATACTCATCCCCGGTCGAGCTGTCCTCATATCAATCCCATGGCATCAAGATGAAATTGTGACTATCTTGAACATTTATGCTCCCAACTCTGCCCAAGAACGACGTAAATTATGGGATGACCTATGGAATCTATGGTTAACTGACACGCATTTACCTCTACCTGATCTAACAGCGGCGGATTGGAATTTCGTCGAAGACCCAATGGATCGGTCCTCGAATACAAGTGATCCCGTCCCTCCCTCATTCGACAGACTCAAAGCACTTTTCAGATGGCAGGATGGTTGGCGATCCACCTTCCCCGATATCCGAGACTACACTTGTTGGCAGCATCGTAAAGACGAGCAAACAGGACTCATTCTCTCGTCCCACGCCCGGCTTGACCGGCTCTACGTTGATAGCTGTAAGTTTGATAATTTCAGGCAGTGGGATATTCTCCACACCGCTGTAAAAACGGACCATCGTCTCATACTGACGCAACTGACTTGCAGACCCGAGGTTCTGTTGGGCCATGGACGTTGGTCAATGCCGTTATACCTATTGAAGACAAAGAAGTTCATGGCTCGAGTGCAATCCCTGGCTGCTCAACTCTTACGAGACATTGAAACGGCGGAAAAGTCTGAAGATTCGGATGCTGTTGACATACAAACTCTATGGTATAAATTCAAATGTGATGTCGTCGAATTTGGGCAGCATTGCTCTCGTTTTGTAACGGATGAAGCAACACAAACCATTCGAACTTTGAAGGCACAGCTTTCCTTTGTTATTCACGATGATACTCTCCCTCTGGCTGACCGTTTTGAAGCGATAACAAGGCTGGAGGAGAAAATTGAGGACTGCAAATCTGTTCAGGCCGGAGAGAAAAAGGCGATCTCGGAAGCTCAATATGACGTCGAAGGTGAATCCTTGCGGACATCAACGTGGACTAATTCCGCACGCGGTTATCAGTGCAAAGATACAATACACGAATTCAAGGTAACAGACTCGGAACCGGCCTTAGGCAGCCGGAAATTCGAAAACCAACCAAGACGAATGGCCAGAATGGCCCGTGACTATCACAACTCCGTTCAAATGAAGGACCTACCGGACGAATATGCAAGAATGATGGCTACCGAGATAGTTCTTGACCATTGCGAGGCAAAATTGTCGGAGCAGGATTTTAATGAAATGAATAAGGTTCTCACGGAAGACGAAATTCGGGAAGCCCTAAAGTTATCAAAGAACGGGAAAGCGCCCGGTCTGAATGGTATTCCATACGAATTCTTCCGTATACTTGACATAAATTATAAACGGTCCAAGGGGTCTCCGCACGAATCCTTCAATGTCGTGGGACTTCTTGCAAAATTATTTGCTCACATAGAGAATTACCACATCTCGGCTGGAACCAATTTTAACGAAGGATGGCTTTGCCCATTCTATAAAAAGGGTGATAAAGCCCTGATCAGCAATTACCGGCCTATCACATTGCTGAACACCGACTACAAACTTATGACCAAGGCCTACTCTCTTAGGCTGATGCATGTTGCCCCTTCGTTGGTCCACCCAGATCAGGTTGGGTTCATGAAAGGTAGGAAAATGAAGACCAAGTTAAACTGGCCAAATTCTTACTAAATTATGCCGAAGTTGCAGAAGATGCGGATGGGGTCATTATAGCCCTTGATCAAGAAAAGGCCTACGATCGGATTAATCATGATTACCTACTACGAGTCCTTCGACACATGAATTTTCCGGATAAATTCTGCTCAACAGTCAAAGACTTATACACCAGCGCACGAACCTTGGTCATGATCAACGGTGAATTGAGCGAACCTATATTTTGTAATTCGCGGAGTGCGCCAAGGTGACCCGCTTTCATGCTTATTATTCAACCTAGCAATCGAGCCGCTCGCTTGTTTACTTCGAGATGCGGACCTGCAAGGAGTTATGATTCCTGGAACAAATCGTTCTCTCGTGCTTTCGCTGTTTGCGGATGACACAACCATTTACCTATCCTCGCAGGACTCTTGGTCCGATCTGTGGGGAATTCTCGATCTTTGGTGTACTGCATCTACTGCCAAATTCAACCATAGCAAGACAGGTATCTTACCTTTCGGAAAGTCAGAATATCGAGCTTACGTGGTGAGTGAAAGACGGATAAATTCCTTTTCGCCGCCGATCCAGAGCAACATCAGAATTGTAAGTGACGGTGAATCGTGCCGCATGCTCGGAGCATGGATTGGAAACGACATTAAATACACCACACCCTGGCCGGCAACTTTAGATAAGATTAGAAACGATTTCGAACGTTGGGGTGTCACTGGCCCTAGCCTGGAAGGTAAACGCCATATCGTGAACATGTTCGCCGGAGGTAGAACCCAATACCTCGCAAGGGTACAAGGCATGCCAATAGTTGTCGAGGAAGAGCTCCTCAGCAATTAATTCGCGACTTTTTATGGGATGGCAAACAAACGCGAATATCGATGGAACAAATGTGTTCTGAAATACTTGCTGGCGGAAAACAAATCCTAAATGTATCAGCCCGCAACGAAGCAATAGATTTGTGGAACCTTCAGTCTTACCTGATCCAAGGGCCTAATCGAGCATCATGGTGTTTTTTTGTCGACTTCATTCTCAGCCATTGGCTCGAGTCCAACTACATGAAAATCCCTTCAGAACTGACTCTGAATATTTTTCTGCAAGACATCACTTGCCGATTTCTTCTCGCACACCGATTTCCGATCAAATCAAGAGAATGATATCTGCGTCTCAAAAATACGGACTTCAGTTCAACGGCTTAATGATAAGCAGAGAGGTTAAAACAAACTTACCAATCTGGAAACATCCGGGACGAACAAAGCCGACTATGACAGAGCAAGCCGGAGACGTTCTAGTGCTTGCCTACTGCTCAACCACAACGCAAAAACCGTGGAACAAATGCTAACAATCAGCTCCCGTCGAACGCTAGTGATCCGCAAACCTCATACCTTGAATCCTTCTGGATTGAGTCGGCAGAACTGTGGTTGCCCTCAATGCCAACGAGATCGCAATGAATTCGGTTGCAAAAATCCAGGGACATGTATAGAGACGGCGAAAATGCTGATAAATAGCATCTCGCCGAAATGGAATCCGACAGTGCACACACCTGATAGCCTGTCACTATCGGATCAAGAGCTTGAACTGAATAGTGCAGCGCTTGAGTTTGATGAAGCAAAGTATTTCGACCCAGATATCACTCTGCCAAAGGTTGAAGAAGGTTTTCGCATTTTCGCTTTCGAAAAGCCTGAGATAAATTTGCAAGCGAGGAGATTGGTTCTCTCGACCCCTCCTCCGAATGTGAAGACGATTTATCTGCATCCTTCGATCAAGAAACCTGGACAATATGATGCAAAAATTAGTTTACACATTGTGTCGGGATTCAACGAACCCGACGAATTCACCGAACACCTAAATATCACATTTGACGACTCAAAAATCCCGCTGACATTGCCAAATGGTCTGCTGGGCGGAGTCTTACATGTCCTCCAGTCAAGCCCTAAGAATGGTCCCTTGGTATTCTGCGAGTCGACGGATTTTTTGGTTAGATCACTAATATGGATCGCAGAAATATTGAAAACGATTTTCTCCATCCTTCATTCACACTTGTAAGAGCGGTCATTGCCGCACTAAATGAACACAACGCACAAATTGGTTTCAAGAAGGTTTCCGTTAACTGTGCAAAAGTCGGTCAATATCAGACATCGAGGATATCGAACTTGACACACAGATAGATGTCATGTTTAATAATCCGGGCATCCCCATACACACCGGTTCCCAGCGCACTTTCTACCGTATTATCCGGAAATTGACACCAGTACCTTTCAGGAAAACAACCTTCGTTAATCTCGATCGCGTCAGATGTGCAGTTCACGACGCGTGTGGATTTACCCCAACTGATGAAACAATCTGGACTTCAATCCGTTCACTCACCTTCCGGCGCCTGACCCGCGAGTTTTACTGGAAATGCATGCACAACATCTTTCGAGTTGGTGAGTTTTGGACACATGTTCGTGGATCTGAATTTTTTGGACGCTGCACAGCCTGTGGTGTACCTGAGTCTCTTGAACATATCGCTTTAGAGTGTAATGCGCCCGGACAAGCGGAAATTTGGAATCTGACTCGGCAACTCTGGTCAAAGAATTACTCTGATTGGCCGAATCTCAGCTGGGGCTTGATTCTTGGCTGCAACCTGGTGAAATTCAAGTCAGCGAAAGGAAAGACTATGAAACACAAGAATAGACTATACGCTGTTCTAATCTCTGTAGCATGGCATGAAATTTGGCGTTTGCGCGTCGATAGAGTAATCACAAACCCTGGAATAACACATAAATATTCAACCATCCACAATCGTTGGCTGAACGCGGTCAATGCAGTGTTGAAAAGGGACCGAATCCTTACAAATCGAGGGAGATTCGGGCAATCCGCGTTCAACAAACAGTCAGTTCTCAATACCTGGAGTGGCCTTTTGATGAATGAACAGGCACTGCCGGACGACTGGACATACTCTAGGGGGGTTTTAGTGGGTATACGGCCGTATACCGAGAAAAATGGAGTAGGCTAATCAATTCCTGGCCGGAGTCCCACACTGGTTAAACCGTGCGTAATGGCATTTCCTCCCGGACCTCTTCCCCGGCAAATTCTGGCCCATAATCCAGACAACAAAGCGAACGACTTGGAATGCTTCTGCTGCCTGAGTATCGTTTGATTAAATTCAACGCTCCAAAAAAAAAAAAAAAAAAACAAACCATCATCAGCTCGGTGTTTTCCGACCTCTGATGTGATGCTGTGATCTTCCTCCTTTCCTCCCGCCATGACGGTGTCACGGTGAATGTTCTTCAACCTCAATCTCGGATCCAACGAGAATACGATAGCAGAATTCTCCTTACTAGCTTTGGAACGCTTCCTTTGGTAGCCTCGTCTTCCACTCTCGGAATATTTCCGACTGGGACTCGGCCCTGAAGGCTGAATCGACGGACGAGCCAGTGGGACGTGAGTGTAAATTTCTATGGATGGAAAATGGGCTGATTTTCAAAGCGAAGCCATTCTTTTGTCCGTTGAACACATTCAACAAATAACTGTCAGTGACTCATGGAACTGAATGGACGAAGCCAGTGAGCCGTTTGTGCTCTTTGGGGCATATGTATTGTCTGATTTAATAACAGCAACGTGGTAATAGAAACGCGCGCTTGTTATTCTCGGGTTCATCCAATTCTCGGCCTCTTCTCATGCTGCGTTGTCATTCTGAACCAGCAGACTCTGATGAGGTTCCAGTTTCTGTTCACGCAGCGCCGAGAAGAACGGGCATAGATAACCCAGAATTCCACTCGTTGCTCCCATTACCCTCCTGGATAGTCACTTGAAGGGAAAAATGCACCCAACGCAGACAAGGCGTTCATTCTATCTGCTACGCAACACGTGGAAACAGCATTCAAGTTACCTCACGGAGACTCGATGTCTTCCCAACCAAGATACGACAATTTATTCTTGATTCAGCTCTCTAGTACGGCGTCGATTATCCTATCCGTTGACTCCGAACGCTCATGGTAGAAACGAGGCATGAACTTTGTTTTCTTCGATTCGAACTTTCGCGATCGAATTTAAGAAGGCGTAGGACTGTCACCGGAGCTGATTATTGGCGGAAAGCCAGCTGGTATGTTCCAATCCAGAAATTTGCCAACAATAGAATATCCAGGTGCTCTTTTTTTCTCAGTCTGCAAAGATGATAAAGGCACGCCGCAAAAATGCGTGCCAGGATTCCAGCTTGTTTCCCTGTCCCAGATATGACCCACCCGGACCCAAACGATCTTCTAGTTTCTGTCGCAGACGCTGCTCTCACGCAAGCCGAAGCTGACGCAGCAAGGTGAGCGGTCTTGATCTCCGAGTCTGAACGTTTCGGTGTCGCTGAAGCGGATTTCAGACCAAATTCCAGTCTTATCTTTCGCCCGGAATGGCGTCCCACGTCTCGAACGCGCAATTCCCTGAGTCATCCACGCCGCCCATCTATGTGCGTACATTCGACAGTTCGAAACGTTTCGTTTATTCTGATGGTCGATCTCCAGCTCCGATACTCGATCATTCCTGGAGATTCTCAAGGATCGAGCTGTCGAGGTCGCAGGTGGAGTCTCTCGTGTCATTTCGCCTGGACCGGAGCAACGTGGGCCAGCGGTGCAGCCGCTTGTTCGCTCCACCTCCGCTCCCATCTCGGGGTGTTCTCCTACCATCACCCCCGACTCAGTTCCACGTCCCGGCGCTCGCGGGTCTCCGCTGAGCGTTTCCGGATTGGCAGCCATAGCACCTCCACCTCCGCCCGCGTCTGCACCCGTATCACCTTCTCCTCAAACCCGGCCGAACCTCGAGGAAGGAGCAGTTATGGACATTCTGAGGAAAAACAGGAATGATTATGAGAAGGTCATCAATCACGCGTTTCCACGCGCAATGGGCGCAGGCACTGCATCCTTGGACGGTTTCAGATACTACATGCTCGTAAGTGATCCATTCACTTGTTCGTCTCTAGTCAGCTCACGAGTTGGCGCAGCAAGACAGGTTATATCTGCAAATGTGCGCAGGCTTGAAGATGCTCTCGGCCTCCGGGACGCGCAACTTTGAAGCCTTCAAGGCCTTTGCATATCGCCACGAATCATCAATCGAGTACGTTACGAAGCTAGAGGAAACTTGCACCACTCTGCTCGGAATTACGGAGAGTGTGATGAGGGAAACTAAACGCAGCAGCGAGATTGACACCAGTGAAGGCTATTATCATGACACCCTCCGCAACAAAAACCCCGTACTTGGGTTCGTCTCACTGCTTCACTCTAATTCGGTCAATGTGCTGAATTCTTCTGATTAGATACTATGTCGTTTTGCTTCCTTGCGTATTGGTGCGGAATAGTTCAGATCTCCTCCGGCCGACGTTTAATCAAATGTTCGTTATTTCAGACTTACTGGGCGATTGCAAATCGCCTAATGAACGATCCGAGTACGGTCAAAAGTGAGTCTTACATTCAGTATCCATTTTTTCAAATTCGTCACGACCTATTCAGATGTCGTTTATCACTCGGCCTGGACCGAAGTCAACGACGACGACTCGTCCGTATTGAAATACATCAGTAAGTTCAATCAAATTTCTCGCCCGTCAGCCCGGCTTAACCATTGCAGAATTTATCAACGAAAATATCGCATCTCAGGGGGGTGTTGACGAGTGGAGCTACATCTTCAGAATTGCGTGTAAGCTTGAAGGAGATGTATTTGACACTGGCTTGCGACCTCCCGCAACGTATAAAATCATCGATGACGGGATCTACTCGATTAATGTCGCCTGCGGGGGTTTCCTCCTCGCCATTCGCGATGATATTGCACAGCAGCGGTCCAACATGAGTCTAGCGGGTGATTTTCCAACCGACACGAAGCGTTGTATCGTGGGGATGAAAGGGATTGGCCGAAGCGAGGAGAAGGTAAGCATTTGACCGTTGGAAAATTTGAGTTGGCCACTCACGAATTCTACAGTGGCAGATTTCATCGACTCCCTCCGGGTACACGATCAAAAATATCGGCACTGGGCTATACGTCGCATCCAAAGAAAACAACACCACTGGTCGCATTTTGCAAGCCACTGCGGAGCCATACTATTGGTGGATCAATCCGGCTAAAGCCCAGCTCGGCGAGCGTTCGTCGAGGTATCAGTGCGTCTGACTGAATTCACCAAGCGCAACGCTCATAATACTTTCCAGGATTTATGACACTGCAAATCTGCGCTTCACGCTACATGCTGAGATGGAGACGCCAGGAAGCAATGAATCAAATTGCATACCAGTACGCGATATTCTTCCATCAACGCGTCCGACCCAGTATCGACCAAACCTTGTTTAGGTCTTCGCTGCAGAGAACATCCAGAGTCCCTTCCAGATGTGGACATTCGACGACGGCGTCGAGCGTGCCGCGGAAACGACGCAGACCCTTCCCATCCAAAGCCAGGAAACCGTCGCGCCCGCACCAGCCGATACCTGGATCAGCGCTGAACAGCTTTCAGCAGAACTGGATAATCTTACTGTTCAGCACGATGACGAGATGCAAACACTGCGTGAGGACATCACGAAGAACGTCGACAGATACGGGGTGGAAATGATCACAGAGATAGAGCATCGTGCCTCTCACCACGCTCATGAGTTGGAGTTGTTGAAAGAGGACATGCGAAAGAATGTCGGGGAATTTCGTCGGGAGGTGGGCGAAGAAATGAAATGTCTTGCCGAGATACACAGGAGGGAGATGGATGTGCTCAGAAACCAGATGGAGGAGATTATGTCCGGGGGAATGGATGCGCTCAAAGCTGATCTGGAGAATTTGAGGGGACAATTCAGCCAACTTGCCCTTCTTCATTATCGCCGCGAGCAGGTTCGCGCTGGGGTCGAAGAAAATCCATCCATTGCTTCAAATCTGGTTATATCGGACCGCCTTGACAAACTAGATCGACGGGAGTCCAACTGGCTCAACTTTGAACCTTTTTCTACCCATAGAATCCATATCGATTTCCCCACGAATTGGTGCTACGAGGTCACGGCAAGCGCATATTTTCTGGGGGAACCGGCAGATTCGAGTACTAGGACTAGTACGGCGATAAGGTACATCCAGACTTCGCCAGGGGCGACACAGTGGCGAAGAGTCGATGTTGGGAAACCTATTCTTGATATCGGCATGTCATTGGAAGAACACGATCTCATTGCGCTAGTCACTTAGTAGGTTTTCGTTCGGATTCATTTCTGCTATTACTTACATCTCACGTCTACAGTATCACTCATGACCATAATCCCCTCATGGCTTCGGTGGATATCTCGCTCCTAAAGTTATCCACTGGAGCACCGCATCCTCTAGCTGCTCAACCAGTGCTTCATGTACATGATGTAAACGTCACGCGAGCTCTGCCTCATCTCTCGATCGAAATCGTCGGTGAGACGTTGGCTCTAATCTTGCTTTACTCCCTAGATTCTGAGGACAAGAATATTCTATACCTGTTCAATTGGAAGCTGGGAACCCCGCGTATGGTATGTTATGAATCTCTTCATCTCCTCGTAAACCAGACTGGTTTGCTCACTGCTCCCATTCAGAGTCCCTTCGCCATATACAACACCGACATCATATTTTTCGCCGACGGAATACTAGTTTTACCAAACCCCTACCACAGAAGCCTGGAGGTCCTCCGCATCCCCTCCGACCCCGCCGAGGAGCCCCATATCCTCAGCTCTTTCCATCTCCCCAAACTTATGCAAGACACCTTCATACACCTCTTTCTAGGCCGAGGCTCACCCAACCCGCGCTCTGCAATCACTTTTCCGAGCAGTGCATCGTTCGTCCCTAGAACACAGGACGTGCTATTGAAGTTGTTGTTGCAATTCGGCAACCGCACCGGATTTTCGAGGTACATGCTCATCGTTGACCGCTTGCGCTTCATGGTCGCCATCCGCAACGCCCGCGAAAAAGGGCTAAAGAGCGTAGAATGGGACGACTGGGGACCTGACTGTTCTCGGTGGCTGAACGCGCAGGAACTCTGTATGATGACCAGGAACACCAATGGAAGACGTATGGTTACTATTGCGCACGACGCCTTCGAACGTCCTGCGCCAATCAGGATCATTGATTTCAATCCCTGCTCGGTTCAAGCGCATTGGCATCTGGGTGAGATGGAGAGGGCCAAGGCAACTAGCAGGGTGGTGGAGGCGTCAACGCAGCAAATAGAGCTGTTTGCGCAGCCGATTGTGTCGCGGTTGCCTTACTTGGAGATTGTATCGAAGGAAAGGTTCGATTATGGTGGGGTGTTGATGAATGATGAGAATATCATAGGCCTACGGGTGAGTCTTATCTGTGGTCATCACGTTGAAATACTTTCACTGAAATTGCGAGCAGTTTGAGGATGCGACGCTGGAATCAGTGGATGTGATGCATTTTGGTTGAATCTTTCTCTGTGTCGTCTTTCGGAATTAGAAAACCATCCATATTGCTTACCTACCTATAAAATTTGCTTCATGCCATTCAGACATTATAAGAACGGCGTGCATGACGGAGGCCCCATTCGATCAATAGTTTCCAGCACAGAACTGAAATCATCTTCCAACGATGATCCTACCATACTCCTTCAATCCCCTACAAAACCCTTGAAATCTCAAGCAACGCCCCCTTCTGACCATCAGGCAGAGTAGGCAACAGCGTCCCACCATAGCGGAAGCCAGCAGCGCCTTCAGGTGCAAGCGAAAATTGAAACTTCCCAACTAGCTCGCAGATGAAGACTTGCATCTCCAACAGCCTACAGTGCATCCGATAGTCAGTCAGATCTTTCGATATAATAGATCATGGAAACTCACGCAAAACGCCATCTAAATCGAGTTTAGTTCTTCCGTGCAGTTAAATCTGAGGGAGACGCAATTGCAACTTACCCGAGACATGTACGAGGGCCACCGAAGAAGCTCAGACTAAATAAAAAGCAATCCAAGTCAGATTAATCGAAGAATCACACCTATATAAAACTCACAGATTCGCATACGGCCCCATCGCCTCCCCACTCGTCACACCTCCTCCATCTTCAAGCCACCTCCCCGGCCTGAAACTATCCGCGTCTTCGCCCCACCGAGAAGCAAGTCTGAGAGTGATGGCGCAGTCAGCGTCAACCGAACAAAGAGTAAAGTGCAAACAAACCGCTGATACGACGCAACAGAAAGCATAATAATCTGCCCTCTCCGAATCGGGATACCCTGTGAGATCTGTTTTTTCCCGTCCACGGTGGTGATACTCTCCGTGAGGGGGAGAACAAGGTCTCGAACCGCCATACGCTCCGTGATGGGTTCGGCTGGATACATTCTGAGGCTTTCCTGGCGTCGAGGGTTAGCACATAGGGGTGTGTATGTATTCATGTGGAAGGAAAACCTTGATGAACGCATTCAGCAGCGGCATACGGTCGTATGCGATCTCGCTGCCGCCTCCCACGCTGAAGGAGTGAATTTCCGCGCGAAGTTGATCTTGAAAGTCGGGGTTTTGAGCAAGTTCGGTGAGACCGAGGGCGAGCGTGGTTGCGGTTGTGTCTTGCCCGGCGTTGAGCAGGATGGAAGTCTGGGCGATGATCTCTTCTCTGGTCAGCGCGCTTTTGCCCGCGCCCGAACGCTGTTGATCCACTGTAGAACAAGAACAAGAATAAAACGATCATTGTTTAGGAAGATTCCGAAACTCACTCACCCAGTTCCCCGTAAAACCCACCCGTACCTTCAACTCCCTGACTCGCCGCCTTCGCCTTCTCCCCGATGACTCTGCTAGCTATGTCAGAGGCGAGGTATTGCGCTCTGTTCAACGTCGTGAACGGCGCAACCGGAGCTTGATCGCTGCATCGCGAAGGAAGTTCGGTATCCATCCCGTCAAGACGTCCGCGACAATGTGTACTGCAGACTGATTAGCTGCAAAAGAGCTACATCGGGTAAGTGAGTATGAGGTGAGCCGTGGAACTAAAGTAGACGTACAGAATCTCCAAGTTGTTGGTGGTATATTCGTCGCCTAAGTCTTCGACGGTGTAACCCAGGATAGCTGATGCAATTTCAATCAAACGTCTATGAGGGAGATGAATAGTATCAACCTTCGCTGACAGTACCCAGTGTGGCACGACCAAAAATTGGCGACACGTTGGTTATTTCGCCCAGTCGAGAGTCGAATTGGTCTGTGAGCTGAAAAGGCTGTATTAGATGACCCCCAATAAGAAAGCTCTGAACACTTGCCGACTGTGCAGCCCGAAGGAAAATCGGCAAGTAACTCCGAACCGCCGCTGCACTGAATCCAGGATTCAATGCTGTCCGGAGGCGCTGGTGGTCCTCGCCTATTCAGAACACACACACAGTCGTTTGAGAGGTTAAGCACGAAGTATCCGACGCTCACCATGGGCCCGAATGACGCTTTGCTCCGGATACAGGAGACGAACGGAGTGATCGAAAGACGGGGAAAATCTGAAGTGCGCCGGGGTGTTGAGGATATATTGCATTGCGGCGGGATCTGCGACTACGAGACGACTCTCCTAAGCAAATTGAAGTCAATTAGATAGTGTTTCTTTTGCAAGCAGCGATGCACGTACGCCGAAAGGGCCTTTGATTTGGTATACTGCACCATATTTGCGCAGCCATAGAAATTCGAAATCGCCGTACTTGGGAGCGAAGAAGAGCTCCCGCATATGTCCTGGCAAGTTCTGTGACCGAGTTCGTTGTTTGGGGATTCACTCACCGAAGACCCACGACGAAGAGAGAGGTCCACGGATCTCGTCGATTGTCTGCCTAGTGCGCCGTACAGTGCGAAACAGAAGGTAAGATATCGCCAGAGTTGCGGCGGTGAAGGTGAAGAAACGAGGGTTATCCATTGGGAACCAGTGAAATCAAGCGAAAGTCTCTGGAGCAGAGGCAAGAAATGGAAGAAGAAGCGGAGAAGAAAACGCGTCAAGTCACGCCGTCACGCTGATCACGAGCGGAACAGCTGAGGATCATCAATGATCTCGAGATCCGGTAAATTCCGATAGGGCTTGTCTTCTCCCACAACATTGCAGTCTCCTTTGGCTTCAACTGCTTCTGCCTGCAACCGTGCAGCGTCGAGGGTCTGTGTCTGGCACCCTATTTGTCTGGAGCTTTCACGTTTACTCTTCTCCCAATGCAACGCGTTACGTTCGGTGGTTTTTTTTCCAGACCAACCAAGAGTCAAAATGAGTCAACCTCGTTTCAAACTTCCTTCCATCCTGATAGAACCCGCTGCGGAGCTAGGACTTGATATGTATTCCGCCAAGAGCTGCCAAAAAGATCGCCAATGTCTGTCTTGACTTTGGCGGAGTAGCCGTTTGCGAACGGGTAATCAACGCCGTACTATCTCTACGCGACCTGCTGCGCCGGGAACGAAGAAATAGTTATAATATCCACTTGCTTCACTGTTACTCTGCCTTTACATTCATCTGCTTTCCATTTTCTTTTAATTTCCTTCACAGTGTGCAATGCTCCTTCTCTCCGCCCTGCGAATCATCGCGGTGGCCGCTACTTTTCTCTCCCAACCTGCGCTTGGACTACTCACCCCAGTCGGGCACGCACCGTCCGGCAAACCGATCTACGTCGTCCCGAACAAATCGCGCGTGCGGCAAGTCGGTCGCGAGCTCCAGGTGTTGGACGCGAAAGGCGCGCTCATCCACACGTTTACCCAAAGCAGGAATGTGCAACGGAAAGCAGTGCGATCGCATACGCATACGCATACACGGCGTCAGGGTATCACTACCATCGCAGCCTCCATCCCGCTAACCAACACCAACTCCTCAAAGTTGGAGGCGTTGAACACGACTTTCGTCGTCCCGCCCGCGCCGAAGAGGTTCGATAGTCAGTTGCTGTTGATCGCGAATAGTCTTGTCGCGACGGACGAGCACGGGGTACCGTATGGCGAGTTGAGCACTGTGATTCAGGTATGTATGTTCCGTCGTTATCTTCATGCATAATTTGTTTTGTATTCACACACAAGTTTCTAAATTCTACCCACAGTACGGCGCCACTGCGCTAATCGGCGGCTCCTATTGGACCGTCTTGGCTCAATTCGAATGGTTCCCTGACGCGGGCGCGATCCTCATAGCGGGACGCTCTGGCGTCGACCCGACGGTCAGCCCCGGAACCGTCCTCAATTCCAGCATAATCCATGATCCAAGCCTTGGGAATCCCAACTTGGAAACTTGGTACATGGCGTCCTTCGCTGGGAGCGATGATTTACCACAGCTTGGATCCCTATATGATACGCCTGGGATATCGCAGGTTGCGACGATTGGGATGGAGGAGGAGGGAGCGGTGGAGAGGGAGCATTATCCTAATGCTGAGTCGGTAAGGTTTACGAAGACGAATTTGTTGTTGACAGAGGGGTATCCGGAGGTGAAGTGGGATATCGCAGTTGAGGGAGGGAGTGAAGTGGCGGCGGGCGCGTATGTGACGGTGGATAAGGATGGGGCGGAGGGTGCTGAGATTACGCTTCACTTTGGGAATTGAACTGATATTTTAATCGGACTCTGTACATTAGTAAGCACTGATTCGGACGGTCAGCAGATGGAATACCCCGTTGTGGGGGCGAAGGAAGACAGTCATGGTAGTTGAAAGTATCCGCAATTGCTGCAATTGTTCATGTGGCTAGTAGCGTACCATTTGTCTACTCGCTGTTTCTCTCGAACCACCATCCAAATTAATCTACCAGCTAAACGCGTCTCTCGACTCTTCTTCTCGTTGTTAGTGGATGTCCTTTCGACCTCCGAGCTTTTTTTTTGTTATGTGCAACTCGATTCACTGTCCGATTTTCGTACAGATGTACATAGATGAGGCTCATCTCACCGGAGTTTATTCAGCAGATCTCAATCCAGTTTTTGTTCAGATAGCTTTGAGAATTTTGTAGCTTACTTCGGCGCGGTTCTCGCTCATAGGTACATCAAGTAATGCGAGACGTCGACTGCGCTTCAGCAACATCTAATCTTGAAACTCCAAACTGCCATCGGGCATAACGACCTGAATCGTCTCCGAATCAACACATTCTGGTCGCCATTTGCACATAAGGCTCAAGCTTACCTGGAGCACCGGCGGCTCACTCGCTGGGCCTCGTGCGGTGTGAAATGCCTCGATCCTCGAATGCGGGATCCATTGGAGGCAGTTGTCTTCTCCGCAGGGAGATTCGCCGGTTCCTGTATTGAGGTAGTCCGGGGCGCGTATGCGCGCGTAGTGTGCAGCTGGCCGTGTGTGTGTGAGTGGGTTCGAAGGATCGAGAAGGAGGAACACTAACTGAAATCGTCTGTCAGCGGTGCACACCAGGACGCATCGCCGCTAAGAATGATCAGATTCTGAATGTCTTCTGTGCGCTGGATCATGTGGCAAAATACGTGTTGTTCCGCTCCCGGAGCGTAGAAGAGGGTTGGGGATGTGAATTTTCGGAGACGCCTTAACTGGGATTTCAATTCGATTAAGTAGTAATGCTCCCTCTGAATGGGAAGACCTACCCCAGGATCTCGCTTGCGAAAGGCCCGCACACCGAGCGAAGCTAGCAGCACCACGTCTACGATTGAGTAGCACGGGTCGTACGCTACTAGGTAGCCTGCAGGCATCTAGAAAAACGCGCGTTTCAATTTCATAAGAACGCCTTCCCGAATGATTACCTCGTGACGAACCTGGAGAAGCCGCCCTAGGAGAATAAAGTACGCAATCTGATACCGACTGCGCCACTCCCAGCTCTCGGGAGAGTGATCTTCAGTCGCTTCGTAGCCAGCGCGGTCCCACCCGCGCCAGCGCGGTCCCACCCGCGCTCGTCGATGCGGTCGAAGCCGCTGAAGCCCGCGCCGAAGGCACTGGTTGGGTGGAGGGGACGCTGGGGGTGGACGGAATGGAATATCGCTGAGACGAATCCTGAGGATTTGGATTTAAATGGCATTGAATATTCCGCGCAGCATAAATAGGAGGATATACCAGCGGTTTGCTCGAAGAAACCTGAGGCTTCCATTGTGGAATAATATTCGCCGATGAGACGGAGGTGTTTGTTGACAAGATCGACTAGGCAATTCAGGTGAGATATTACCGCGAGTTGATTGATTGAGAGCAGAGCTTACTTTGAGATGGTATTAGCAGATGAGCGAGATCTGGATGAAGTGAAAAATTTGGTGGAGAGTTCCAGTGGTCGTCCCATCGCGATGAACCGTGAAAATACGCGATCTCTTCGAAGATAGTGGGCGTTTTGACGAATAGTGAGCGGTTAGTGGGTATTCCGCCAGCCTTTATCATGATGGAGTACAATCAATCGAGAGACTGGGAACCCGTGGACGCTATCACCTCAAATTGAGCGCAGACTTCATCGCAGCGATGTTCCGAAGCTTTTATCGCAGATTCACATCTGAAAGACACGAACGCTGTATTAGCTACAGCCAGGATCTTCTCAAAGAACGAAATCGATAACAACATACAAATCAAGCAAATCGTGAGTCCACGCAGGATGCGCATCACGATCGTAGTCTGTCCAAGATTCCGCGATATGATGCAAGTGCAATCTCAGCCTCGCCGATGAAAAGTTTACTATACAATTGCAATCTGAGCCATGCGAAGAACAGGTCTGGAGGTATAGTGGGGAAGTAGGGTGTATTCTGATCCGCCAGGAGGGATTGGTGGGATGAGTTAGGGTTTCACGGGGCATTGTGGTTTTGAGATGGTGGTGGTCGAGAAGCAAGTTGCGTTACTTACGGCACCCCAAGGTTGACAAAGAAGCCTCAACAGATCAGCGCATCATTCCGCCCTGATGGCGCGAAAGCGGTGATGTGGCGGGAACGCCAGGACGATCCATTGCCTGACCGAATAGCAAGGAAGATAAACCTTTTGTTGTATCCTTCAGCCCCGTTCTTGTTCAGCAGAATCTCAAAGTTCTATTCAAATTCTTGCAAGCTAAGTAACACTATGAGACGCAACCAGCGACAACTTCGCGTAGAAGAACGTCCGGCATATCGTAGTGCATCTACAAAAAAAAAGAACAGTGAGTGGGTGATTGATCCAAGCACCAGATCGTCTTGAATCAGGGCTCAGCACGCACGAAATGATTCCCGCCGTCCACAAGCTGAAACGTCGTCGGACGAACAGCATCTTCGCGTTTCCTAGCAGCAGCATACATAGCCGACGCAGTCTTATAAGCCCAGAGCATGGGATACGCGGTCTCAGTGCCACATACGTAGAGGATGGGCGTAAGCGGGAAATGCGATTCTGACGACACAAGATCGGAGGAAAATTTGAAGAAGGCGGCTTTGAATTGAGCGTTGAGATGCGCTTGCATTGCTGGCGCCGTACTGTTCATGTGAAACATCAAGTATAATAATGAATGAAAATCGAGAGCAAAGACAAGAGGACTCACACAGGCAAATCCGCGCGCATCGGCGCAGCAGCTTCACAATAACGAGCCTTTTCTCCGGCGGACCAGCGACCGAACGTCGAAGACTGGGAGCAGCTTTCCGACGATGGTTTACCCACATAGAGTCCCGAGGGATCGTCCAATGTCAGGTCAGGATGTCGGGAGTACGAGCTGATCCAATTTTGAAAATTTTCGAATTTGGCTTCGAATGCGGGATATTCTGGGTCGGTGAATGCGTTGTAGAGGTTGGGAAGCGGAGGGGGTGCGAGACCTAGAGCTTCGATCGGGGGTTCTGTGGGATTGCGGGTGGAATCAAATTGTTGATGTAACAGTAGAGATCTGTGGACATTGCGTACTTACCGTTGACAACGACAGCACGCAGGTAAGGTTCGATGGTCTGATGCAATTCGGTGGGGACTGCCGTTGATTGAGCAAGGAGTGCAATTGGATAAGCCGCGCCGAAGCTCCATCCCATAAACAACGCAACCGCCATTCTGGCGATTATCGCTCAACCGGGGCGTCTGTTGTTGCTTGATCAAATATTCGAGGAATTGCGCCACTAGAAGAGCTTTCTTTTCAAGAAACGCCGGTGAACCGCTGTTGAGCTCGGCGACTTCGTCGTCCGTCAAGGGCGTCGAGCCAGGAATTACGGCACGAAATCAAAACAACGTCACAAGGCTGCGCATCATTTTTCCGTCCTCACTTTGACGCAAACGCCTATGAGCTTCAGCAGGGAGAAGGCTCCAGTGCTCTACGCGGCCCCCGAGCCTATACAGCCGAGCCCCCAGCGAAGCCGGCTTACAATCATCGGTTTTCTCTCACTGGCCCTCATTCTCACCTCTCTCACCTTGATCTCGGGAATTTCCTGGCAACCACAGACACGCAAGAGCTCATTCTTCTACAATGTTACAAAGATTCAAGGGATCTGCACTGACGAGGCTCACAGCCCGGTATCGCATGCCGGGCACATCGGTCTCGAGGGTGACACCACTGACTCGCCAAAAAGATCGTTTTTCTGGTCAGTGCCTAGACTTTTCTCGTTTGTCTTGTCGTCATTTGCATTGCTTTAGGTTACGAGTACTTTTAAGTAGTCGTTCTTTTCGTTTTTCGGGATGAGGATTTCGCATTTTTGATTGCATCAGTGTCGCCAGTTTATATTGTAGAGAAAACGCGTTTTTCTCCCACGAATTTGATGATGCATCTGTTCGCATCTGATTTGGGATCCAGAGGTACGGAGCCGGAGAAACCCGAACCGCTCTCAATGCGAGCTGGTCGACGCGCAAGCGGCGACCGAGCGAGCTTTGAGCCAGGGGGCTCGAATTGGTGTAACTCTCCTTTGTTGCTACTTCCAATACTCAGCACTCAATACGGAGAGATCTTGACTGGATTTTGAGCTGATACCACCAGGTTGAGTTCTTTCTACCGTTCCTTACTCTTCCCGCTGAACCGGTGTGGTGGTTAACCAGTGTCTTTCCTCCCAACAAACACCACATTACGATGCCATCCGACTTCCTGCTATGCGCTCTGTTTCTTTTTGTTCTGACATTTATTCCTCGATCTCTTCCTCACGGCTTTGAACAGGCAGTCAGCCTCGCTATTGTCTCTCTTCCGCAATGAATGCCCCCACAAGTGTAATTTGTTATTAGCTTGCTCGCTCGATATCTGCCAGGCCGTAATGTATGTTCGTCGTCTCTTTGTGTTACTGACATTCTCTTTGCTTTTGGTTGATTCGCGGCCGATCAAGTCTAACAACGTCTTCTTTGCACGAATATTTCATCATTTTCGCACTCATGGGAATACAAGAGTTTGTGATCTTTTTCGTTGACTCTTTTCAGGTTTCTGTTTGGTTTCTGTGAGACTTCTTTGCCGGTGTATCATTCTTGAATCTCCAAAACACAAGTCAATAGGAAGTGGACGGTCTGGGTTCACGCCTTCTCGGTAAAGTTTGACTTTCTGTCTCTTGTTCGTGAGCTCCGTGTTCTAACTGCATTACTATCAGGTGCCATTGCCGCAAATTTTGAAGGGAAAATCTTAGCACTTGATTTTTTTCCGCACACTATGGCTGATTGATTTGAGATTTAATGCGCCTCGCCGCCATCTTAGTACGTTTTAATTCTACCTACCTACCAATCAAGTTGAGCTTTCTCTGAATTGATCGTTGCGGCTTGATAAGGTCTGGGTCACTGGTTGTCTACGTCGAATACCACCAAAATACCACTGTACATGCATTGAAGTAATATATTATTTGGGTGAAAACCCTGATCTACAGTAGACTGAATAGTGGGATTTGCTGCCGAGACGCGGGTGTTACCATATTTGAACGACAAGCGATGAGCAAAAACCAAACCAAAAAGTACGAGTCTTGCCGTACGGAGTATCGGCCCGCTTACCGCATGTACTTTGAAGCTGAAAACGACCCTGAAACGGCACCCGTGATGTCAGTGCCTCTCATCTGGGGCTGATTCTGCTGATTTTACCGCCCATTATTTCGTAGTCTCACAATCGGCGGCGGTCCAGGCACAAGCGCCATGATGAACGCCTTGTGGGGACAGTCCCCCTGCCTCTCCACGGAGAACGGGCTCATATTCAATCCACATCGGTGGACTGAGCGACACAATCTCATCGCTCTTGACCACGTACGTACTTTCATAGATTATACCTCGCACTTTTCATGAACAATTCATTTCGTCTGCAAAGCCGATCGGTGCCGGCTGGTCGTACGGCTCGACTGTGAATAACAGTAGATCTGCCGCTGAAGACGTATACGACTTCTTACAGAAATTCTTTGTGTTGTTTCCTCGTCTCGCCGGGTATCCCTTGACGTTTCTCATTATTCATGGAGAGGTTTGGCTGATAGAGAGGTAGGAATAAAATTGTGGTCTCCGGTGGATCGTACGGCGGTGTCTACGTTCCAAACATCGCAACCGTCATCCACGAGCAAAATATCGCTCTCGCAACTACTCCCAGCCGTTCCCACAACAATGTGCACATCAACCTCGATGCGCTGATCCTCAGCAATCCCGCCACCGTCAGTTCATTTCCTTTGCTCATAATCCATACGGACTAACCGAGCGATTCAAAGAATCCAATGTCACATTGGACCTGGCTCCTCCACTACCGCTGCGTCGAACACAAACTTTACAACTCCACCGACTGTACACGCCTTTACGCGAAATTGCCCTCATGCCAAGAAAGCCTCGACATGGCATTCACCGTCCCCACCCGAGAAAACCGCGTCGCTGCGTTGGAGCTTTGTTCCCAATTGAATATGGGTGATATGCATGGGGTTAATACAGAGGATATTCGAGAGACGGTATGTACGTTTCTCTCAATTCACTCTTGTTTTGCCGCCGTGGAATTGCGGTTCCGTGTGGGATGGGAAGGTTTCGAAATTAATGAACGCTTGCTGAACTCTCACGCAGTGCATCGACCCCGAATCTCCGGAAGGCTGTCATCCCGAGTTTAGCTGGGTCAAGAAGATTTTCGACCACCCGCTGATGCGAGAAATATTGGGCCTCTCAATGTCAGATTTGAATTTCACGTCCTTGAATATGGAGGTGAATGCGGAGTTTGGTGCCGAAGGGGATCTGTGAGTGCTTGAGTTCGAAAACATCGTCTTCACTGATCCACAAATATGTCTAAAAACAGAGCTCGTCCTCATCATCTGCTGTATCCTCCTCTGATTTCAGCTGGCATCCGACTTCTTCGTGAGTGAAAACTTCTCCGTTTTCCTCTATACAGTATATTTATTCTCATCTGACATCCCAAGACTACGTTGGCGCGCAGGACGCTAACTGCGCCTGGCCGGGTGTCCTCTCGTTCGTACGTCTCGCTCACCTTCTATCTCCTTGCCTCTTCATCACTCCCTTCCTGTTCAGTTAAACCTTCTCAACACACCCTTTCAATCCGACTTCCTCGCCGCGCCGGACATCCCCTGGCCAACAAAAGACGTGGCCACTGTGCGAACGGCGGGGAACTGCAATGGCAGCTGTGCGGGAAGTATGGCGTACATCCTGGTTGAAGCGGCGGGTCATTTTGTGAGTCTTTTACTATTGATATGATTTGTTTTTTCTGATCGCGGTAATGCTGGAGCAGACCGTGAAGGATCAACCTGCGCTAGCGAAGACAATTGTGGAACATTGGGTAGCGAATGAACCGTTCTTCTGAAGCAATTTGCGCTTCGATATCTTTCATAATCTTGAAATTTATTGACTAGTGATGTTTGGCCCCATGCATCTGCCACCGTACACGACTATGCATTTCTCTCTTTGTACGTTATCAGGCTCTTGACGCTGATATCGCACATCGACGTCTGAGGAATTTGCGGAGCTCCCGGAGATGTCGGGATTCGTGTTGGTCACAATCACCTGATGTGACTTCACGCGCCATTCCAACGCACGGACCACCGTGACGCGTGTTGGGATCGCTGTCCTTTTCTTGCTTACCATAGCGCGCAACTTAGCTGCCGAATGAACCGCAGTTACCCTGGGCTTTACCCCAGGCTGAAAGATTCATCCTGTTGAAGTTATACGCAACGAATTTCCTCCCTTTGTCTCTGCCGACATGGTTTCCAGGTTCTCAATGTTTTATTAAGAAGGATGGCTTCAACTTCACATCTCCGGAGCGGTAGGAGAATGTGTTCACCAATGATGTTCTCGCACGTTTATTTACAGGGAGTGAGTTCGGAGGTCTTTAGCTAGATATAAAGGCATGAAGACGATGTTTCACAGGTTGATGGCAGCTTTCTGTCTTGCCCTCAACGGTTAAGCGCTATGTTCAATAACTCCACAGGAAACCGTGCTATCATCTCGGCCAGTCTCAAAAAAATTGCCCCGGGTCTGCCTGTTCCGAAAGCTTGCGAAGGCAATTCTCCGATCCCAGTTAGTAAGTACTAAGAGCTCTTAGAGAGCATTCATCTGATTACAGCCCAATTAATATGGCACATATATCATACTGTTAAAAAAATCAATCTCCCCAACTTCGTCATTTTGGCAAGAAATAAGTGACAACTTTCAGTTTGAGTGGAGGATTTGGTGACATACAACTTTTTGATGTTGATGACAACTTTTTGAGATGCAACTTTTACAGAATGCAACTCTTTGCAGTCTCAACTTGGAGATACCTTGCTCACAACTCTCATCTTAGCACAAATTTCAAGTTACAATGTCAAAGTAAATTGAGCTCGCCGACGAGGCCGTTTGCGTTCCGGCGATTAGATCAATGATTCCATCACAACTGAGGATTTTGTTTCACCGGTCAATGACTTTGAGTTCTCCACATATATCCCTATGTTTAATAAGAATCATGTACACGGCTATATTTGCAGTATGTTACTGCTCAGTAATAGGTAAGGGAACCATGGGAGAGTCATTCAAGCCTGGTTGCTGCGACTGATGGGTATCGGCCCGCATTGATAATCCCGCCTCCCGAGATCAATTTCCTCCAGATCAGGACAAAGTTGTATGTGGCGATTGCGGAACTTGTCCTGCACGAGATCGAAGGACTCAGGAACATGTTGAGTGCAAAAAATGTTGTCGCCCCGAAGATTTTGAGGCTGTAGCTAATTTGGACCGATGCACAACAAAGTTGGCACCCACTCACCAAGTTGTCGTCAAAAAGTACAAGTTGTACTCAATTTTTTCCTACAAGTCGACAATAATAATTTTACAGTATATGGCCCATAAACTAACTCGAATGATTGCCGAGAATATATTACTGACACTTTAAGCATTCTGCAACTGTCTTTTACGCACCCACATCTTTGCCTTCGGATTGGGACTCACGTACGGGCCAAATACCAGGTCCGCGGGACGAATGGGCACACCGCCTGCGTCAAAGGCATCCGCCTTGATATCGTAGTTGATGACGAGATGCGCCATCATGGCTTTGAGTTCAATCGCTGCGAAGAAGCGGCCCTGGTTCGAGTTCAGTTGATTTCTCTGACTCTGCGAGGCGGGAGAAGGGACTCGCAGGACAAGCATGTTTCCCTGTACCAAAGGGCAAGTGGTCCGGCGCCACCGATACCATGTGTCGTTTGAACACACTGTCGATGTTGCTCGAGTCCTCAGCGACGAATGCGGTTTTGCTCTTTTTACGATGCTCGGCGCGCTCCCGGGCGAAGCGGAACCCGTCGAAAGTTGTCAGGTCTTCGTGATTCCCTGCAAATTCAAGGAATTGAATGCGTTTAGCATTACGTGAACATTTTGAAAGAGAGTCATGTTTAGATACCAGGATTATAATGAGCCGCCTTTGACGCTACGCTGAGGAATGCACCTTGGGGCAACACGGTGCCATCGGAGAAACAGAAGCCAGTTGGGGAGACAACACGGCGTTGCATGATCACTTGTGGTAGATAAGTAGATATGGCTGGAAACCGATCACATCGAACGGTTAAACGGTACGCACGAGGTCCAGCCGGATTAAGCCTCTGCGACTCGCGGAAGAAGCTATCAATGAGTACCATACTGTCCAAAGCGAACTTTGTCCAGCCTTCCGCTTGCACGACCCGTTCGGCTTCTTCGCGCATGGGAAAGAAGTGTTCAGGGTGGGTGGTCAGATCGAAACAGGCGTGGGTAAAAGCCTGCAGATTGGGGTTGAATGTTAACTGAGTAAAGTAACGCAAAGGAAAGGTAAAACAATCAAAAAACAATGCACCAACCATTGACGAGGTGTGAAGGGCTCCCATGTTCGTTGCGAGAATTCGGAGACTCAGGTATTCGACTGTGCGGTCCTCGTCTTGCGCAGTTTCTAATAGCCAGGAGATGAAATCATTCTCCGGCCCTGTCAAAACACAGAACCTAAACAATGGGAAGAGAATTACATACCGGTTTCCCTTCCCAATTTCGGCCCAGCTCACATTCCTTTGCCAATCGCTCTTCGAGAAGAGGGCGGAGAAATTTGGATGCGCGGACATTGCTACGTTCTCTGCTTGATATCCACGGACCCACATATCTAAAGCAATTTCCTCCAGATATGAATGCAAAATGAAAGAAATTTTGCTTACGGACGCCAAGGCTCCGGGAACAACGAGATAATTGCAGCACTTTTGATGATGTCGATGGTATGTCGGACGTTGTTATCGAGGTATGTTTTGTCTCGGCCTGTGAATCAGAAGTAATCAAACGGGGAAGACAGAGAGAAAGCCGCCTACACAGGGGCAAGCCAACAAAAAGACGGTTACTCGCGCGTGCTACAATGTCCATTACCGCTGGGAGTGCGGTTATGGCTTTCCATTCTAAAAAATAGTGTTAGCAGGGAGGGGAGGGCAACAAGTTGAAAATGCGAACCGTCTCCTTGCAAGTGCAGCACATCGTCAAACGCGCTCACAATCTCGTCTCTCACGTCGGGAAATCGAGCGTGAAGATTTCGAGTGAGGTTATTTTTGATGGTTATAATATGGTACGGATTTTCCGTGATGCCACGACCCATGGTGATTCGACCTGTAATATCATCAGAGCTTTGATCTCAAATTCTCGAAGGAGAAATGTGGTTTACTTTGCAGAACCTATGGCCATTCGAGACATCAGCTGCTGAAACGTAATTGTAAAGAAAATGCGCCGCACATCTTCCAGGCCCTCATGGAACGATAACTCATTCTCAGCGGCGTTGCCCACCTCCTTAACAAACTGAGACCCGCATACAACATATTCCCACCTGTAGAGCCGTGCTTGGCGGAAGATTCCCTGTGGATTGAGGTTGTAGCCTTGCTGTACGAGATCCGGAGCTCTCAGCAGGAATCTGAGTGCATCCAAGTAACTGGCTAGAAAATTTGTGGATCCGAGAGTAGGGATGGAGGGGTCGTGCTACGAAAGTAAGATGAAATAAGTACCGAACTCATCCTGGGATGTGAAAAGGAGAACGATGCTGACCTGTCTGTTGGATAGTGCGTTGCGTAAGAGAGCATAAACAATTAAAGCTATGATTCCATATTGAAAAACAGGCTGAAGCTCAAGGGAGCTCATATTTGGCAGCGGGAGGAATGAGAGAAATTCAAGCAGGGGAGAGTTAGCTGATACGTGTTGAGGAAATCAACCATTCTTTTAACGAAGGCGGTCGGGAGTTTCTACGGCGCAGTCTTTGTATCGCCGCGGTATGAGCTGGACAAAGCGTTTCGACTCTTTGCTCTCTCAACACTACTTACTGTGAACCGTGCAAGCACAGCAATACTCCCTCCCTCCTCGGCAAACCCTCGGGCCCGAGTAATATACCTCACCTTCGACACAATTACATTGGGCTAAGACTTAGCACCTCTGGGGGTTTGATGGCAGTCCTTGCGAGGGCACCGAGCTTGCCACATAGAGCGTCTGACATCTGTCTAGTAGAGACTAGCGCTGCAGGGGTCCACTGCACCACCAAATGAGTGCTGCTGCTTGAAAGCTGCTTGTACTTACCTGATTATTCTGATCTACTTATTCGGTCTGGTTGTGCCGTGTACATCGGTCATACCACTGGATCGGTCGTTACGAAACCCACGGCTCTTGTTTTGTGTTTGGTTTCTGAGTGGATTCGCAGCTCTGGCGGCTGCTACGTGGGCAAGGTGGCGGAGTGTCGTCGTGGTCGAGAGAAAGGAAGGTCCGGATCATTCCGCTGTGAGAACAAATTACTTAATTGGGAACTTTTCCTTGCGCATAATTCCTGTGACGCGAATGTGACCGTCACCCTCAAGTCCTTACCACCATGTCGGAAGCTTCACCCAGTTCTTCTGCAACCCCATCGCGCGGTAGGGGGCGAGGAAAATCCCGCGGAGGTTTGGGAAAGTACCTTCGTGCCAGAGGCAGAGGCCACGGACGCGGTCGTCCAGCGGAATTCGGCAAACGCCTTCTCTTGGAAGGCGAAAGTCCGCAAACGGAGGACGACGAGGAGGCAGCAGAACGTGCCGCGGAAATTGCTCAAAAATACTCTAGACGACATCTTGGGACAAATGCTGATAGATATGTTGAACCTGAGCCTGAGCTCGATTCAGATGGTGCGTTATCTGTAGTTCGAATTGCGGATGTTTCATTGCGAGTTCATTTGCCACAGGAGAGCCTATAGTCGAGCCAGAAGTAGATCTCACAGCCTTCCTCGAAAAACAGCGCATTTCGGATGACACGTCTGGTCCCTCGATGCTGCGCAAAAGCGCCCCCGAAGACGAAGAAGACGATGTTGATCACAGTCTCTCACATATTTCCTCGGGCGCGAAGGCCACCGCATCGCGTAAAGGAAAGGTGGAGCAGATCGAATGGAATGATGACCTGGATCAGTTGGAGCGCGAAAAGGTCTCAGCAGAGGCTATCTGGGGTATTTGCCGTCTCGTACTTCCCTCATTGCTAAGCTCTAACAAGCATCGTAGATCTGAAATCCCGCTTTCGAGCGAAGTCGGAGAAACTGCGTAAACCCATAGGAAACCCTCGACGAGATCACGGTAAACGACTAGTGCTCATGCCTCTCTTTTTCCGTTGCTGGCTAACAATCGAATGAAGACCCAATACCTGTTGAGGCGCCGCCCCTTCCTCTACCCGATGGTTCGCAGCCTCCGCTGAAAGATCCAAAAGAAGATATGGAAGATTTTTTGGACGATTTACTAGGCTGACCGTGCTTGTATGAGGTACTTGTAATAATTCCCTTAAAGCCGGTTTCTGACCCTCATTTCGAGACATGAATGCAATAATTCGACCCTGTTGTATTTTCTCCGCATATATATACTATCCACAGCTGCCCAAAAACAAATCCTACGCGTCCTGTATTCAGTTTTGCTTCAAGAACACCGCAGTGTACGCCGGAACCACAATGTAATCGATCGAACTTATTGTCACAGTCGTCTAATTCCAACACATCAAATCAAGCACTAAACGAAATAATGGGGCGCGTACCTGCCACTTGGCGATCCCCGCCTCACCACCAAAATGTCTCACAAAGTACTTTCCAAACGGCATATTCGCTAGCGCAAACGTAATTGGCGTATCGGGATTCTTGTTCACGATGACGACGCTGAGTTTCCCGTTTTCAGTGGCGGCGTAGACACCTTGAGTGTCGGGGTTGGGCGTGGCGAGGTTGACTTGGGCGGAGTTTGCGCCGAAGTGGGTGCCAAACCTAAGCACGCGGTCAATCCACCAAGTGAGAAAAAAAAAAGAGAGGAGAAAGAATAGAGACGTGACACTACGCACCCCCGATACAACCAATACGCCAACCCCACCGGCCCCAACTCATCCGGCGTAGCCCAATATGTCGCACTATCCAACTTCTCCCTCCCAAATATCCCTAACATATCAACCGTCAACAAACCCCCAGTGATATCCGTATCGGCCGTCGAGCTGAACTCGCTTATCGAGAGCTTGGTGCCGGGGTAGTATATGTCGATGAGGGTGCGGAAACGCGGGATGAGGGAGATGATCGTTGGGTCCCATTGGTGGTTTTGTTGGGGTGGGACGCCGACCCAGGATTCGTCGGTGTATGTAGTGTCCCAGAGAGAGCGACTCATGCGGAGTCTCAGAGCCTGTGTGGCAGGGTCGGTGGCACTGACGTCGGCTTGGTAATAGTAGTGGATGTCGAGGTAGTCGAGGAGGCGCTTGCCGTAGGTTTTCTCTGCTGCGGCCATCTTCATCAAGAACCACGGGAGGAAGTCCATGTTGTCGTGGGCTGCGTTGTCGTCGAAGCCAACCACACTCGTCCAGTCTGTCATCTAGTAAAATGCCCAATAAAATTGACGAACGGAAAGAAAGACGTACAGAACCACCAAGCACAAGTTGACGGTGCGGCGACATTGACACCGGGAATCGCTTCCTTCGCCGCGATCGAGAAGTTCAACACTCGAGAAAGCTCTTCGTCGTAGTCCATCGGTCTGCAAAAGATCAATGTTAATACCTCCATTCCACCAAAATAAGACACGAATTGCGAAAAATGGAATTAGAGCGACAGGGAAGCACTCACTCGGGATGCATATCCTGATGCGTACTACTGGCAATCTCAATCTCATTATCAATCGCCACCAACGTGGGCTTATTCGCAAGCCCCTTGAGCCAGGCTTTCGCCATGGTGGTGTTCCATGAGGTGTAGGCGCGACTTTGGTTGGGGGTGGAGGTGACGTAGGAGCCATTGGGGAATTGACCATTGCCGGCGTCGGGGAGGAAGGGGTCTGTCGAGGCTTGACCTGGAAAGGGAATAAGAATCAAAGTGAGGAGAGTCGAAGGTGGAAAGCGTTGCTTACCTGGGTATTGCGACACCGGGTACGAATACGAGGTAGAGTCTTTCGAAACCCAATCAAGACTAATTCACAATGAATAAGAATAATGCACCTCAATATGAACTGGAAACCACTTACGCAGGTACCGTCAAAAGCGAACCCGACCCCGCCCCATGCACCCACCCAATCCAATCGTCCGCACTCGGTGGATCTGCCACCCGATTCTCGAAATACCAATCCGCCCCCGCATTCGTAAATTGTCCGTTAGGGTTGTAGGCGGTGACGGCGTTCCCGCCCCAGCGCGACATGGTAACGCCGAGATCTTGGATGTAGGAGGCGCTGGTGGGGAAGTTGACGCCGTAGATGGAGGGGGAGATGGGGTAGTTTTTTGTTTGGACAAAGCTAGGAAAGTGGGTTATGTGAGCATGCATGCAGGAAGATGTGTAGATGTTGGAAAGGAAAAGAAATACCTGGCATATTGCACTGCGGGGAGGGAGAAGTTGAACGTAGGGTTTCCGCCATTGTCCACACCGGTATTAATTAGAAGTGTGCCCTGAGCGAAATTTTGAGCTAGGGTGAGGTATGTGACGCTCTTGGACGGGGTCCCGACGGGGACGTATGTTGTGCTGTTCACGATTTTGACGGCCTGCGGGAACAATTTTCTTCAACATTTCGATGAGCAGACAGGCTGATGAGTTAATTACCTTCCCGTTGAGAGATACCGTGAGATCGGAAAAGTCAACCGCCCCTTGAGTAGTGACAGCAATTGTGTTGGCCGCCAGAGGCTCAGCGGAGAGAAAGAGTGGGGTGATCACAATTGACTCAACGACAACGATATTATCGATGTGGTAAATAGCCCCGTTGGCGCCGCCCTGGAAGCTGATGCGATCCCATGTTCCGTTTCCCTGTTAATTCAACATCAGTCTCGCACTCTGATGAACGGCAAGAACCACTATATAGTCAGCAACGCACCAACGCCGCTCCACTGCCGGGCAAGTTGCGGAAATCAATCAAGAGAGAGGTGAACGCGTCCGATGTGATACTTGTGCTCAGCGCGGAGAGTAGAATATTGGGGGAAGTAGTTCCATCGACCGAGGAGGATACAGTGATTGTGAGATCCGGTTGAGCTCCCTGTGCGAGGTGTCGAATTAGCAGAAGGGGGTTGAAAAGAACTCGACGCGACATACCGCAATGTCAAATCGAAGTCCTTGATAATCGGGAAATGTGCCCTCGAGTTTCACAGATAGTGCGGACCATGCCTGGGAGTTCACGCTGATACTGCTCGTTCCTTCGAACAGGTCAGTCGCAGCGAAATCAATGTCGCTGCTCCAGCTCCAGTTTTCCCAGCCAGCCGCAAGCGCCGAATCCGTGTAGACAGTGATGTCGTCTGCAAGCGCAGAGACCGCCAGAAGCGCCAGATGCAAGAATACAGACCGCATCGCGTCAAAGACAAGGGTGAATTGAAAGCGTTGTCCAGCTCATTAATGTAGCTAGGCCGCGGCTAAAATGCGGATTATCTGCTGACCTGCATCCGAATTTCATCCTGGTATAAAAGGATCGACTTCGGTAAAGCGAAAGAGAAGTTCTGTGATGATTTCCGCATGACTGAGCTATCGCCGTGGTGCGCATGCGCAGTGCGGAACCGATGTTCCCTGCATCCAGTCAACGCTCCGCGGCGGACCTGATTCATTCAGACTGTGCCAGCGGTTGACAGCTCAAGAACGCAGCCAAGATATTTCTGAGAGGTGGGACGGGTAACCTTCGGGAGTACCTCAATTGAAGTTGAGCAGAGGTTGAACCACTTACGAACGTCAAGGTGCGATACGGCCGCCGCTGCCGCCGATTGAGCACAGTTCAAGTTTTGAGTTAACAGTTGTCGCCATAGAGGTTCGGCATATGCTCAGAGAAGAGCCATTTGCCCCGCGAATGAAAGCAACGGGAGTCCATCGAGTGGAAACCAGCGACATGAGAGTCGGAAGCAAGCGGTGTGTTTGACACTGTTAGCACCCAACCGAGACCACGTGCTTTTGATGGGCGGCGCCTTCCGGACCGCTCGCACCGGGCTCCGCCGCTGTAGTGACGTCGACTCTCTCTCTTTCTCCGCGACAACGATGCCGCTCATCGAACCCTTCAGCACCTCCACCTCCGCTCTCAAAAAGGCGGGCCTAGTACCCGACATTCTGGGAGACTTCACGCCCAGCGCTTTGCTCACCATAATCCTCCCCTCCGGACCCGCCTCTTTCGGCACAGAGGTCCCCATTTCAGAGACGGTTGCGCCACCTGCTATCTCCATCGCAGCCGTGCCAAAAGACGAAGACATTGGTGCGGACGGGCTGTTGAAGAATGAGGCGAATCAGGCTAGGTACACGGTTGCGATGTTCGATCCGGATGCACCAAGCGCGGCGAATCCGACGAGCAGGCAATTTCGCCACTGGGTGGTGAGTTTGATCTTTATTGGTCTTGTTATCTTGAAAATAACGATTATTTTTCACATAGATCACTGGGTTGACCGCAAACAAAGACCCCGCTGCGCCTGCGCTGCAAACCACACAGGCTGCGAACGAGTATCGACAGCCTGGTCCACCGAAAGGGAGTGGACTCCATCGGTACAGTGAGTATCGTATCATTACTTCGCTTCCATTCTCAAGGATCAGCTTTCTTATCAATTACTGCAGCTTTTGCTCTCTTCCGCGAACCGCCCAACTTCTCCCTCCCGCAAGGATGCTCTGAACTCGACCCCAGCATAGAAGCTCGTCGACGATGGGATGCGGTGAAATTCGGTCAACAGAATGGACTCGAATTAGTCGGGGCTGCGTTCTATCTCGTCAGGAGCGAAGAGTAGGCATGAACAATGTGTATCCAGATTTACCGAGCTTGTATTGTTAAGAAATGACCAGGAAATCAGCTCGAAGATACTTCATACAGAAACAGCTACTGTTACAGATATACACAACCAGATACCAAAACACTGTAACAAAGGACAAGCAAAGGATATACATATACAGACACGATCATAGTCCTTATCGTACACTGATTCGACCAACCATCTATCCGTCCATCAACGAGTCCGAGTCAAAGGGAGGAGGAAAGCATTTCGAAAACACCGCATTCAGCCCCCTCAGTCGCCCGTCCTCAAAAACAACCCACTCTCCTTCGACTTCACCCACGACACACTCAAACTTCTCCCTTCCCCTTCACCCTCCCCTCCTCCTGACCCCTCGCCAACATCCTCCGCAGGCCTCTCACTCCCATGCAAAAACCGCACCCTCTCAATCCCCGGATACGTCTTCCCCAGCGCCCTGCAGACCTTGCTAAAACACCCCATCGCATCCTTCTCGCTCTCCTCCGGCGGGATCCACAGCCCGAACTTGTCCCGCCCCTCCACCCGCAGTGTCAGCTCCCTCACTCCCGCGTGGCTCGAAAGCTCATTGAGAAGCGTCTTCATGTCGTTCGTCGACAACGCGGGCTGGGGGATGCATAGCGTTGCGAGGAGGGGGAAGGTTGCGTGTAGAGCTTGCATGAGGGAGAGGACGGAGGAGAGGCCGGGTGTGGAGAGGGAACAGGTGAGTGAGTGGAGGGAGCGGTGCGACAGTTTTGTTAGTGAGGGGAGGAGGGATGTCGGGCGGGTCGGGTGTGGGATGTGGACTGTCAGCCCGTGCCCGTCGACGACGCGTCGGCCGCGGAGGAAGAGTGCGGCAAAGTGGTGTGGCCCGGTGAACGAGTGAAGATGGGGGAGGACTTGTTCTGGTAGGCCGGAGAAATGCGGTGACGGGAGCGATGTGGATTTCGGCGCTGTGCGCAATACCAGATGCTCAACGGCCGGGCAGCGCATAACGGCGGGGATGAAGTCCTCTGAGGAGACACATTCGACCGGCAAATCGAGTGTTCGAAGCGAGCTGAAGGGTTCGGGCGAATGGGAGAGGGAAGAGAGGACGTGGACGGTCGTCGCGTGGAGGTGTTCGAGATGGGAGGGCGACAGGAACAGATTCGTTGGACCCAAGGGCATCTGACTCTTATGCTGCGAGGCAGAATGTTTGAACGTCACCTCTTTGAGTGGGAAGGACTCGGCTGAGGGGAAATCGCTCATCTGGCCGTAGCACGAGTCGAGAGTGAGTCCCGAAAGGGACGAGAGGGAGTGTATGATGTGTAGACGCGCGGGGGTGAGCCGGACGTGTCTGCAGGAGAGAACGCGAAGATTCGGGAGTTTGGGAAGGACAGTGAATATGTAGTCGATGAGGTCGTCGTCCTCGCCGTCGTCTGAAGTCGCAGATGGTGGCGAAACTTTGCAGTGCGAAACGACGGGGCGTATTCGCGGGGAGAAAAAGAGCTCCAACCGCTCTGCAACGCGTTTGTGGTATCGCGAAGAGGAGGAGGTCATGGAATGAGAGTGAGATTGATCCCGCGGCGGGTGTGTCGAAATGACGGTGAACATAAGCGGCTGGGCGAGGAAGCGGAATGTCCGGCAGGTAAGGGAGACGTGGGGGAGGAGGTACAGCGGGATATGCGCGAATATCTTCAACCATAACTCTGCGGGGAGTGTATTTTGCCCGGATTCGCCGCCAGAGTTGGAGCCACTACGACGCGAACCAGAGATAAAGCTGAACCCGCGTGCGCGACGCAGGAGACCAGAAAGGGGGCTCTTGGGACCCTGGCTGGGACTCGTCGGGATGTGGAGGGGCGTGCGGGGGGATTGCATTGAGGGCGGCTGGGATCGTCGCTGGCGGCGAGTGACGCCAAGTTGGTTAGACTAACGGCGGCTCCATGAGAGGTCAGAGAGACACGGGTACAAATACTCGGCCAAGGCTCGGTTGTTACGGCAATGCTCGGCTATTCAAGGACGCCCAAGATCTAATCAAGATTCTTATGTTCGGCGACCCGGACTTCGAAGCTCGAGGAATAGGAAGGCTTGAATGGGGAGTAGCAGTCCTGTAAATAACAGCCTTTGACCAGAGTTTTTGACCTTATTTTCCGTTGTAGAAGGCAATTATTCCGGACCCGAACCATTTTGTTTTCCAATGAACCGGAGTTTCGGTATGCGCCGCTGAAGGCGGAAGTTCGCAGAAATCCCAAAAGCGGACGAATGTATAGAGACAGATTTTCCAAAGAGAACGAAAGAAAGAGATGACGACGACGAGTTGCGGATACCCTCGAGTTGATCGGCCAGAGCCATCACTGGCTATTCAACCATCAAGCGATCGATCAATCCCGAAGTCGCCGGCTGGCGGCGGGCGCTGAATTTCGTGGAGAATTAGGGAGACTTACACGGGAATTGGAGAGGAGCGAGGTCGGGGGAATTCACTCGAAATTCACAAGAAAGCTCGCTGATGACTTGAATAACACATAAAAGTGCCGCGAAAATTGCAGGAAAACGGCCAACGTCCAACCTAACGCAACATCTATCCGACGTAGGTCTGTCCGAATAAACAAATAAGCATCGAGCTGTCCAACGGGCCCGTCGAAATCAATTCAATTCAATGGCTGGGATCCTCGCTGAGAAGGAAGCAACTAACAACAGATTTTCTGATGTCCTGCCAATACATAGACTGTTCCGTTCCGTGGCAAGGGAGGGCAAGGATTGCAAATTTCCTCTGAGTATAGCGGTCCGGGAACCCGCACTCTCTGTTTCCCCAGATTGCACTGGTAAATCTCCTCCATCATCTTCCTTTGTTTATCAAATCAACGATGAGTCTTTTGCGGGGGTTCCCACGCATGGATCGCCTACCAACCACCCATTTCGCCGCCAAGCAATTGCTATGAACAGGCATTCCAGTGATCCGACAGTTGTACGGGATTCTCTAAATATCTCGAGGATCTTCTACACACTTTCTACACCTCTTCCTGAATTCTCCTGAATTACTAAGTTATATGAGACATGGACAGGCTCCGCAGAAGGTATTCAACTATAGTTCACGGATAAGACTGTTCGGCGCCGTGATCTATGTACTTGACGGATCCAACTGAAAGCCCGTTTTACTCTCTAAATTCAGCGGCAGCCATCAGCTTGATTGTTGGATTTCTTGTTCAACATTGTTTCAGTCACCTTTCCACACCGAATGCATATGGTGATTCTGTCGAGGAATTGCAATACCATTCCCCACCGTGCTAGAAGAATAGTAGACCCTATCAGGTACGACCATTCCATTCCCTTCATTCAGCTTAGTTCCTACATATTCAACCGTTGTCGAAGATCGTCGATGGATTTGCCCAAGATTAGCCGCGTTTAGTGTTTTGCCGGCCCTGGCTCAAAGCCAGAAGCCAGCCAAGCCAAGCCATGGCTTGAGCAAGCCAGGCCAAGCCGTTTCTCTGGCTTTCGTCTGGCTCTGGCTCCTGGCTCGAAGATTTCCGGGCCAAGCCAAGCCAGGTAAGCCATGGCTTTGAGCATTCCTTTCGGCAGGTGAAACTTAAATTGAATGAAGGGAAGACACTTCGAGGCGAAGATTATCTGCACATAATTGTTTCCAACACTCTTCTGCCAATTTTTGGACGAACACTAGAAATTTTGACGACGAAGTCAGTACCACTTCCAAATTAGGAAAGTCTCACTGACAGTTAACGAGGGAAAGTTGCAACGAGAGTGTCAGTGAAGAGCTCTGCAAGTTTCAGGAATGTAAGTATCACATCTTTGGGCTATAATAACGTTAATTAACCCAAATCGGCCCGCGTTATCTTGGTGCCTTCGGGTACTAATCCGCTCAACTGTTGAGACACCGTGATTGCCATACCCCACGCCGGCGGCCGCAGCGGCCAAGTTCCAAAACTGTAACAGTTAAACGGAAATCGAACATGGATATTGAGCCGTCGAGGAAAGGCATAGAAAGACTCAACAACATCGAGAGCCTAATGTGCGTTGCGATGGACTCGACATCATCGTTCATCTGAAATCAACAATCAAGTTCAAGTTGTCGAAATACCAGCTTCCTTTCTTTCTTCCAACGTTCGAGAGGTAACTAGTGAACGAAGAAGCAAAGAAACTCGTTCGACTCACAGTCTTCGTTTGTAGACTGCTACCAACAACAACGACTCGATGTTAAGGGCATCTCGGGAGGGAGGAAAAGCGGACGGTTACCGTGACCGAGGTCCGAGTGGCAAATGACAGTAATACTTGCAGTTGCTTCTCTTCCCGTCTAGACCAACTTGTAAACGAGAGGAAGTCAGAGCGGAGGGTGACAACAACCTGCGAGCATATCTACTTCGTGTTCCCACCGTGATAGAGTTCGCAACTTCAAGTCAGGGTTCAGCTCTGTTATCTAGAACGACTTTGACGTGCCAGACAGCATCTGGGCCCAAAGATACGGGCCGCTGTAAATGTCAGAAAGAATCTGTCGGTGACGAGAAGTGCCTTTTTGAAAGGTGAAAATCAACTGTTCAACAGTGGCAGCCAGAAAGGCGAACAGCGATCTTATAATATCATCTTATCTTATCTCTTACGGCAAAGCCTTGAAAAATAAGCCGGAGCGGCGAGTTCAACGGAGACATAAATGGGATAAAATCCCGTTAAACTCACCTACGGGCGAGCGAATGAAACGGACTATTTCGAGGATGTTGAATCACGGATCAGAGTGACTTGACCTTCTGCTGGCACGTTGCAGCCGTTCGCTCAGCGCAGAGAATCCATGCGTGGGGCCAAAATTCAGCATAACCCAATACCACAACTCTTCCGACATAGACACGGGGAATTATGCCCGCCTTTCCCACTTTTCTCCCCTCCAATCAATCAAAGCCAATCATTTTGTTCTGGCAGTCGAATCAGATTTGAATGTTCAACAAGCCACTGCAATCAATGTACTTACATGATTCGATAAAGGAGCGAGAGGCAGTACTCACTCACTATTCAAGTTTCGACGCTTTATTATGCGCTCTTGAGTTGTTGCACAGGATTGAGGGGTTGGTTGATGAATGCATACGCTGAGCATGCGTGAAGGCTGGGCTTGAGAACGGCCAAGTTGAAATTGATTATACCGATGGTCGTGGAGTCGAAAGCCGCGAATTCGGAAGGTAGGAAAGCAATGAACATAGCGTCATCTGACCTTCGCCGTGATCTTCAAGGAATTCAACAAAAAAACGAAGATCGTAATAGAAGAGGTGGAGTGAACACGGAACCGCCGGAACCAAAGCCAGGCACGAGTGAACCTATAGTACTGATGAGCACCGAACTCACACATTCAAAAATATAAACCAGTCAGATAAGACAAAGCAAAATAAAGCGAAGAGAGTGAATAGAGTCTAGCACCGACGCTGATGACCGAGCAGCAGAGTGAGAGCAGGAAGTCACAACATCGGGGAGGTATATTCCACATTACCCAGCCGCGGTTCTCCCTTGGTCTCCCAATCAATTAATAAACATTTCAACGACACAGTAAACATGAAGTATACCTCAAGGTGGATTCACAGCCTCCACAAACGCTCCCGGCGGGCCGCCCTCATCCAACCCATGCATCCTCACATCAAATCCATCATACTCCGCACTTTTAACCACCGCACCCGAGGGTCCCTCCGCGAGCCGCCGTCCACGAAAATCCGGACTAGCCGCAGCCTCGTCGCTCTCCTCCGCACAGCGATGAACTCATACAACGCATCGGTGTAGTCGAACTCCCCCGGCGCGGAATTTGTGTCCACGCAGAAGAGCGACGCGAGGGCGGGGCAGATGTGTGTGTCCTGTAGAGCCGCGAGCACCGCGGTGGCGTGAAGATCCGCTGGAGGGGCGCCAAATGCGACGGGAATGCAGAGGTGCCGGAGGGAGGGGGAGCAGAAGTCGAGGATGTCTATGATGGGGGGGAGAGCATGCGCGTGCAGTATGGTGAGAGAGCGCAAGCGGACGTGCGAGCGGCGGAGGAAAGGCAGCACGCAATGCGAAAACGAATGTTTGACGATGAGCTCCTCCAATGCGGGTGCGTCGATGGCGTCGAGGACGATGGGGAGCCGGCATAGCGCGTGAAGGTGGATGCGCGGACCTCGTATCACGCCCGGGGGTGCTCGCAGATAGAGCCCGCATTCGCGCAAATCCTGCGCGCGGCGCAGAATCTCGAGGTGCGTGGTGGCAAGCAAGAGTGCGCGAAAGCGCGTTATTTGCTCCCATGCGATAGTTGGGATGCGCGTCGTCGTCGGCTGAGTCCTCGGGTCCGAAGGCAATAACAGTGCCTGCTGTGCCAGAAACACTTCACGCAGGTGCGGAGTGTTGGCGAAGCAATCGGGTGGGCTGGCGCGGCCATCGAGCCAGATATTGGTGACGTCGACAACATCGAGTCTGCGGAGTCGGGGGAGGTAAAGAGGGACGGGAAAACGAAATAACGGGTTGAAGTCGCCCTGCAAGGTCAAGTGATCCCAGTGACTGCATCGGTCTAGAAGTGCGTTGAAAAGATCCCAGAAGTGGTCGGACATGCGGTTGTGTGTGGTGGAGAGTATGAGATGGATGTGAAGCGGAGCATCCCCGCTCAGCGTCAGCTGTCTCTGGAGCATTGCTATAGGTACCTCTCTTCGTAAAGTGGGGTCGCGGGGAATGTAGATGACAATTGTCGACCAAAATGATGCATCTTGAATAGCGCAAGCTCTCCATCGACCACAGATGTGAGTGAGGTGAAGCGGGGGGTAATGCTGCAGGTCTAGTATGGGAGACGCCGCCAACCGCAATATACTGGTGATCAACTCCGGGGGAAGACGTCGAATCGGGGAAAGTATGCCGCTATGGAGGTCGATAGAGTTTTCCAAAAGCTCTCGTTCTCGAATGAGCTGAGACAGAGGTGGAGGTAGCCCGTGCAGGTATCTGCTCATATGAAGAAAGCCTTCTGAATCCCCTGGCTGCTTTTCCTCATCGAACCATCGCAGCACCCCCTCATACTTCTGCACAAGTGGAGATTCGGGCGAAAGATCTTTGATATGTGTGACATCCCAGCGTTGCAGATGTTTTTGCAGAGTCAGAATATATTCTTTCACCAGAGGAATGTCGGCCTCGTGTGGAACATCGTTTGTCCCAAGTAGCGAGAGAACTCGGCCAGGAGGGGGTGGAATTGCGGGCGGTGTGCGCGGAATAAGAGGTGGGATGGTACGGGATTTACGCGGAAGATAGTCCTTGAAAACGAGAGCGGCGATGATGAAGAGAGGTGCAGAGCTTGCAAGCAAAGAGATTGTCGACATGCAGGGAAGAGGGAAAACGTGGCAGCTGCGGCAATTGCCGGTTTATTTGATTGGCGCCATCATTTTCTCTTGCCCTCTGCATTCATCTCGTCGCTGTCGGTCTGTTCGTTCCAAATCCTGATTCTTCTCCTTCGCAGTCTTGTCGTATGCCCACTTTCAACGCCCGATTCCGCTACACAATCTTGACCAACTTGACAGAGCGGCGGACGCCGGATCATAATTTTGCAGATGATTTTTTGAATGATTTCACTTTTTTTTTGTATCCTCTGCCTTCGAGATACTCAACGAGCGCAAAACAAAATACTCGGCTGAACTTGCCTGCTTTATATATCTTCATGCCTCAAGCTTCGCACTTCAGAGATTAGATGACCTTCGATTTCAATGATTGGATTGTCGACGATCCGAGAATCGCATTTTCCCCGCACACCCATCCTCTACGATGTGGCACTGAGACCGCGTATCCGATGCTCTGGGCTTATAAGACTGCGTCGTCTATGTACGCTGCTGCTAGGGAACGCTGAGATGCTGTTCGTCCGACGACATTTCAGCTTGTGGAGGGCGGGAATCATTCCGTGCGTGGATCAATCACCCACTCACTTCGATTTTCTCTTGTTTGTAGATGCACTACGATGTGCCGCACGTTCTCCTACGCGAAGTTGTCGCTGGTTGCGTCTCATAGTGTTACTGTTACTTAGCTTGCAAGAATTTGAATAGAACTTTGAGATTCTGCTAAACAAGAACGGGGCTGAAGGATACGGAAAAAGGCGGTGGGCAAGAGCACAACAAGAGGTTTGTTTATCTTCCTTGCTATTCGGTCAGGCCAATGGATCGTCTTGGCATTCCCGCCACATTACCGCTGCTGCGCCATCAGGGCGGAATGATGCGCTGGTCTGTTGGGTGTTCTTTGTCAACCTTGGGGTGCCGTAAGTAACGCAACTTGCTTCTCGACCACCACCATCTCAACCACAAATGCCTCGTGAAACCCTAGCTCATCCAACCAATCCCTCCTGGCAGATCAGAATACACCCCACTTCCCCACTGTACCTCCAGAACTGTTCTTCACATGGCTCAGATTGCGTAGTAAACTTTTCGTCGGCGAGGCTGAGATTGCACTGTTTGCATCATGTCGCGGAATCTTGGACAGAGGAGGATCGGGATGCGCATCCTGCGTGGACTCACGATCTGCTTGATTTGTATGTTATCTAGTTCTTTCTTGGAAAGATCCTGGCTGCGGCTAATACAGGGTTCGTGACTTTCAGATGTGAATCTGCGGTAAAAGATTCGGAACATCGCTGCGATGAAGTCTGCACTCAATTCGAGGTGATAGCGTCCACGGGTTTGAAGTTTCCTATTGATGGTACTGCATAAAGGCCGGCGGAATAATCACTAACCGCTCATCATTCGTCAAAACTTCCACTATCTTCGATGAGATCGCGTATTTCCACGGTTCATCGCGATGGGACGACCACTGGAACTCTCCACCAGATTTCTCACTCCATCCAGATCTCACTCATCTGCTAACACCATCTCAAAGTAAGCTCTCAACCAACCAACTCGCCGTATCTCACCTGAATTGCCTAGTCAATCTTGTTAACAAACACCTCCATCTCATCGGCGAATATTATTCCACAATGGAAGCCTCAGGGTTCTTCGAGCAAACCGCTGGTATGGTATATCCCCCACTTTATGCTGCAAGGAATATATATTCAATGCCATTTAAATCTAAATCCTCAGGATTCGTCTCAGCGGTCTTCCAGTCCATCCACTCCCAGCGTCCCCTGCACCCAACCAGTGCCTTCGGCGCGGGCTTCAGCGGCTTCGACCGCATCGACGAGCGCGGGTGGGACCGCGCGGGCTACGAGGCGACTGAGGATCATTCTCCCGAGAGCTGGGAGTTGCGGAGTCGGTATCAGATCGCGTACTTTATTCTCCTAGGGCGGCTTTTCCAGGTTCGTCGGCAGGTAATAATTCAGGAAGTACTTATGAAACTGAAACGCACGTTATTCTAGATGCCTGCAGGCTACCTAGTAGCGTACGATCCGTGCTACTCAATCGTAGACGTGGTGTTGCTAGCTTCGCTCGGTGTGCGGGCCTTTCGCAAGCGAGATCCTGGGGTAGGTCTTCCCGTTCAGGGCAGTATCGCATATACAGACCTACTGATCAAAATCCCTAGCTTAAGCGTCTTCGAGAATTCACATCCCCAACCCTCTTCTACGCTCCGGGAGCGGAACAACACGTATTCTGCCACATGATCCAGCGCGCAGAAAAGATTCAGAATCTGATCATTCTCAGCGGCGATGCATCCTGGTGTGCACCTCTGACAGACGATTTCAGTCAGTGCTCGATCCTGCTTCTCGATCCACGGTATCTGAAATCGAACTCACTCACACGCCCGGCCAGCTGCACACTACGCACGCATACGCGCCCCGCAATACCTCAATACAGACAACGGCGATTCGGAATCTCCCTGCGGAGAGGACAACTGCCTCCAATGGATCCCGCATTCGAGGATCGAGGCATTTCACACTGCACGAGGCCCAGCGAGTGAGCCGCCGGTGCTCCAGGTAAGCTTGAGCCGTTTATTTTGTTTGTGTGCAGAAACGTGTTGATTTGGAGACTATTCAGGTCGTTATGCCCGATGGCAGTTTGGAGTTTCAAGATTAGATGTTGCTGAGGTGCAGTCTCGCATTAATGTACGTAGGCCTATGAGCGAGAACCGCGCCAAACAGGCTCGAGTGGCTCCACCAGCGTAAGCTCCAAAAAATTATCAAAGCTATACTCCGAACCAGTGCTTACGAATGTATGGAGTCCGATTAAAATAATCAAAATTCCAAGACGCGCTACCGCTCAGGCTGCCACCCTTCAGTTCAATTCCCAAAGTGAAGCGTAATCTCAGCACCCTCCGCCCCATCCACATCCACCGTCACATACGCGCCCGTCGCCACGTCACCCCCTCCCTCAACTGCGATATCCCACTTCACCTCCGGATATCCCTCCGTCAACAACAAATTTGTCTTCGTAAACCGCACCGGCTCAGCAGGATAATGCTCTCTCTCTACCGCTCCCTCCTCCTCCATCCCAATCGTCGCCACCATCCCAGGCGTATCATAAAGGGATCCAAGCTGCGGCAAATCATCCCTCCCAGCGAAGGACGCCATGTACCAAGTTTCCCCGGGATTCCCAAGGCCAGTATCATGAATTATGCTGGAATTGAGGATGGTTCCGGGGATGACCGTCGGGTCAACGCCATTTCGTCCCGCTATGAGAATCGCGCCGGCGTCAGGGAACCATTCGAATTGAGCCAAGACGGTCCAATAGGAGCCGCCGATGAGCGCAGTGGCGCCATACTGTGGGTAGAAAGAAAGTTCTGTGTAAATACAAAACAAAACATGCATGAAAATAACGGAACACTGGCATACCTGAATCACAGTGCTCAACTCCCCATATGGCACCCCATGCTCATCCGTCGCGACAAGACTACTCGCGATCCACAGCAACTGACTATCGAACTTCTTCGGCGCGGGCGGAACGACGAAAGTCGTGTTCAACGCCTCCAACTTCGACGAGTTATTGTTGGTTAGCGGGACTGAGGCCGCGATGGTAGTAATACCCTGACGCCGTGCATGTGTAGGCGATCGCACTGCTTCCCGTTGCACATTCCTGCTTTGGGTAAACGTGTGGATGAGAGCGCCTTTCGCGTCGAACACCTGGAGCTCGCGACCGACTTGCCGCACGCGCGATTTATTCGGGACGACATAGATGGGTTTGCCTGAAGGTGCGTGCCCGATTGGGGTGAGTAGTCCAAGAGCGGGTTGGGAGAGAAAAGTAGCGGCCACCGCGATGATTCGCAGGGCGGAGAGAAGGAGCATTGCAAACTGTGAAGGAAATTAGAACGAAATGGAAAGCAGATGAATGTGAAGGCAGAATCACAGTGAAGCAAGTGGATATTATATTTATTTCTTCGCTCCCGGCGCAGCAGTACGCGTAGAGATAGTACGGCGTTGATTACCCGTTCTCAAACGGCTACTCCGCCAAAGTCGAGAAGGACATTGGCCATCTTTTTGGCAGTTCTTGGCGAAATACATATCAAATCCTAGCGCCGCAGCTCCGCAGCGGGTTCTATCAGGATGGAAAGAAGTTTGAAACGAAGTTGACTCATTTTGACTCTTGGTTGGTCTGGAAAAAAAACCACCGAACGTAACGCGTTCAAGTTGCATTGGGAGGAGAGTAACCGTAGAGGCTCCAGACCAATACGGTGCCAGACACAGACCCTCGACGCTGCACGGTGGCAGGCAGAGGTAGTTGAAGCCGAAGGAGACTGCAATGTTGTGGGAGAAGACAAGCCCTATCGGAATTTACTTGGAATTTACCGATCAGTTGTTGATTGATCCTCAGGTTTACCCAAAGCCACCTCAAAGGGGGTGGGCAAAGCCACGGCTTTCAGGCCAAGCCAAGGCCGGAAAACACTAGAGAGGCCAAAGTAATTGTTCCGACGAGATATTGACATCGATCGTCGCTCGAAGCAATTTGAATCTATACAAGTCGAGCCTCCGCTTCGCTCCGGCCGCTGATTAAGCTCGACAGTTCAGTTGAATATGGGAAAATACTTAGTCCTCTTCCATTGATGTGCGATGAATGTTTGCTTTCAAGCGTACGCACAGCGGCGTCGAAGGAGACGGGAAAATTGAACAGTAAAAACAATTTGAAAGCAAAAACATGGACACAACAAAAGAACTGAAAAGGACGGGATATGGAAAGAAGAAACACTCACCAACGCTTGATTCCAGTGTAGTACACAGCCGAAACACTCAATGGCGCCCGCGAAGGCGAAATTAAGCTTAACATCCGCGAAATCCTCCCTGTGACATACCCGATTAGTTTGAAGCGCCAGCGAGTTTGATGAACTGGATTTGCAGCGAGGTTGAATGTGTTGCAGGTGTATTGAAGTCGTCGAAGCATGGCATTAAGGCAAGCACGAAGATAAAAGAATATTGCTCATGGTATTCAGCAAAGTGTCATCGTTGAAATTAGCTTATAATCAGTATTTGAATTCAATTTCGACAATATGAGGGGAATTGATTGTAGGATTCACAGTTCCCGGAGGTGCAAGAGCGTTGAGAAACCTCTAGAGCGCGGCCCAGAAAGACGGGAAAGAATAATTGCGACTCGGCGACGGAGAATAATTGAGGTTGCAAGATTCGAATTTCGAAGGAAGAGTGGCAAGCGTAGAACAACCGGGGCAGAAGTAGACAGGCAGCGTGAAGTGGTATAAGGGTGAGCAGTCGTTGGGATGATCCATATATAAGAATATTCACGAATCACCGCAGTAAATGCACAGTCCCGCAGTCCCGCAGTTTACAGCAATGAAGCGGAAATGAACTCCAGACGAGGCCGGTTCAGGAGACAGAAGTGTTGAAAAGGTCACGCTGCACCGCACAGTCAATGCAGCTGATTGTTTTGAGCTGGTGAGACGGGCACTGGAAGAGAGCAGAGGAAAATTAGGATGCCCAAAGGGGATGCTGCACCGCCGACTCGCCATCTCGTTAAAGAACGGTTAATAACAAAAATTGATATTGATGAGGTCCTTGTAGACGTATGAAGGAAGACTACGATCACAAGAAGAGAGAAGTTGACACTTGAGTACATAGATTGTCGCCTAGCCAAAATCAAGTGAGAAACTGGGAATCAAGATCAAGTGGGTCCTGACCTAGGGCGCATTCACAACTTCCCAAAATAATGGACCCGCCTCGGAGGCGCGGGAACTCCGCATGTGAACGACGCGCACGAAAAGCTTATCATGTTCCCACTCCGTCAATTCATCTATGCGGGGATCGTATTCGTACTCGTGGTCGAAATACAGCAGGACAGATCGAAGGGTTCCTGTCGTCCGGGAAGCCACAAAGGAGCACAGCGCGCTTGCGTACGCGTCAAACGTTGTCGAATCCACAGAGCTAGAAATGTCATTCCAGCAGAAGGACACGAGTTCCGGGCATAATTCCGGGTCTCTGAGTGACGTCAGAAGCGCAAGAACACAGGAATCAGTTCGAGCAATATCAATCGATAGTGAGATGCAGAGGTGCCGAAGGGTGGGGCAGAGTCGGAGAATTTCGGCAAATTTGGGAAAGGAATGTCCACGAAGTATGGTGAGGGAGGTCAGCTGCGGAGTGTCTGAGCGGTAAAGGAACGATAGTACTGGTGTGAGAGAGTGGCTGATAAAAAGCTCTCTGAGAGCAGGGGCAGTGATGAAGTCAAGAAGAGTGGGATCATCGACATGAAGCCTGTGTAACGCGGCTAGTAGGATGGGTGTACTAGGGCTCTGCACCGATGGTGTTGGCACCATTAGTTGACACTCGCGCAGAGTTTTCGTACGACGCAAAATTTCCAGGTGGACTTGAGCAGGCACCGCTGCACGGTATCGAGTGATCTGCTCCCATGGAATAGAGAGGAGCGCTGAAGGTGAGTGGAAGATATCCACATAGGCTACTCCAGGGCGAAGAAGAAGCACTTCGCGCAGATTCGGTGCGTCCAAGAAGCAATCGATGTTGAGTAGAGGGGCGGGATAGTGAAGCCACGTTTCATCGGCATAGAACTCCAGCCGATGAAGGAGGGGAAAATGCGGACGAAGCAGATGCAAGGAAGTTAGGGGATTCGTGGTGAGTGGATCAAAAGGGCCATCCAACGTCAGGTGCTCCCAACGACTGCAATGCGGTACAACCGTGTTGAAAAGCACCCAAAAATGTCGGGCATCTGTTTTCCCAATGCATCCCCATTTAAAATGGATATGAAGTGGAGTGCATCGGGAGAGCTTGAGCTGGAGCATGAGAATCTGAACGGGGAAGTTCTGTTTAAAATTTTGTCGATAATAATCAGTTCCAATAACGATTTTCGACCAGAGCGAAGCATCCTGTATTGCGCAAGCCCGCCATTGCGAGTTGATATGAGCGAGAATCCACGGTGATGATTCCTCTGTGCTTTGTGCTCGCACCAACCGCAGAATCTTGCTTATCAACTCAACGGGAAGCCGTCGAATTGGGGCAAGAATGTTTCGGCAGTTGGCGATCGATTTTCGTAAGACATCCCGTTCTCGAATGAGCATTGCGATATGCCGCGGCTTTTTGTCGATCGAAAATTCGTCCTTGTGCCAAAGAACAAATGAATCCTGTGAGCCAACGCGGCGGATTCGTCTATTCAGGTCTTGCACCTCCCAGTCATACACTTGAATAGTTCTGTAGCTTTCTGGCGAAAGGCTGTCTATGTGTGTTGTTTCCCAGTCAATGAGGTGAGCTTCGAGCGTCAGAATATATTCTTCTATTCTCGAAATCTCGGTGTCGTCTGGAGCGTCGTTCGTCGCGAGCAGGTGCAAGATAGACGGGGGAGGCACGGGAACTGCCGGCGGACTGCGAGGTCGGACGGATATCGTCCAGTTCCGTGGCAAAGACTTGTAGCAGAGCAGAGCAAAGCCTGCCACAAGTGCAAGAGGGAAAGACATCCTGACGTGGCACTGTGGCACTGTCGGCGATTGAATGGCACAAGTCTGTGCCGAGATGGCCGGTGCGGCGGTGCCCGATGTAAAGTTCTATTTTTCCCCACTTCAAAACGGAAAGAATTGCGATACATACCTAGATTCACATGGATGTAAGAAACTCCTACGGGATTGTTAAACTCGACAAATCAATCAGCCATCGGTTATCTACAAGTAAATATCGGTTCATGCTTTCTTGCCAGCTTTGTTTGCTACGCCTTTCTTGGTCCTCGCAACAGCAGCCTTTCATTTCCATCAGTTCTATAACTCGACCAGATTGTCCAGTAAAGGATAAACTTACATTCGTTGCCAGAGCCGCACTTGCGCTCGGTGTGGCGGCGACGGCATCTCCCGCGTCAGTGGCAGCATCCGGGTCGGCACCTCCGGCGTCTGCTGCTGCAGTCTTGTGTGCAAAAAGTTGGATTCAGGAAGAGTATGATTCAAGACAAGGCACATACCGCATCGTCTCCACCTCCGAGAGCCGCGATGATGGCGTCAAGGCTAGGATTTGCGACACCACCCTGAGGCAGTCATCGCATGAGCAAGAGAGTGGCGAAGTTGTGGAGTCAGGACCGACCTGCTGAGCCTTGATCGCCTCTAGAGCTTTGAGGAAACCAGCTTGGTCAGTCTCTTGTCCGTTAACTTCGAAATCCGTGTCGTCCGTGTCGTCTGTGGCGGCGGTGGTCGCAGCGTCGTCAGCGGCAGCATCATCAACAGCTCGAATTCCCAACGACTTGAGCAACGCCGCGATATCATCCTGGCTCAGATTCCCACTAGCTGCACCTCCCGAACCGTTCCCGTTGTTTGTGCTGCTCTGCTGCACATTTCCCCCACCGACATTGACATTTCCACCATTACCGTTACTGACTTGCTTTACGTTTCCATCCACTCCGTTGGGCACGACTTGCCCGTTGTTGATGTTGCCATTATTAACGATGTTTTTGCGGGCAGACTGAAGGGAGATGAGTGGGAGGGTTTGAATTCGTTTAGCACTGGTATATAAGTATAGAGGCAAGACTGAACGTACAAGCATGGAGACCGGAGCCGCAAGGGCGGTATAGCCAGCGAGGCATATGAAGGCGGGGAGGACGGCGAATCGAGTCAACATGCTGAGAGGAAGGTTGATGGGCGAGATCAAGGCGAAGAATTGGCTGGACAACAAAAAAGAAAAGACCACCGGGGTCGAGTGCGGATGAGAATCAAGAGGCTGGAGACGAAAGGGCTGAAGAAGTCAACGAGGTTTGGCATTCATGCAGTGGCCTTGTTATATCGCCTACAAATAAATTGACGGCGGTCGACGACGCGTACCACGTTGAAAAATGAGTGGAGCAGCGGGCATTACTGATTTACAACGGCCGCCATGATCAATCTCAGAAAACCAGGAGCGAAGATACCTTCCCGCGGAAAATCAATTGAAGAACGAATGCATTGATGGTAACGAGAAAATAGGGCTTGACGACAATTCATTCACCGGTGTTTCTGTGTATATTACATGCAAGACACGTTAGCGGTTAGAATTTACTAAATAATATATGAGCGCACGGTGCTGGGAGACAACGTCCGAAGAGCGGGTAAATAGGAATACGAGATGGCTCCGTTACCAAAGCAAAAAGCAAGAGTTCAAGTCCAGGTGGTGCGAGTTCTTAGAATTGATGAGTTTTTGATTTTGATTCTAAGTTGTTAGTAAGTTTGTTGAATGCGGGGAGTCTTGAGGGGAGTCCGACCGACCGTCACCAAGGTCCAAAGTCCGACATGCGTTTGAGATGGTTCATCTCGAATTTTTGACAAACAGAGCAGATAGAGTGTTGGGAAGAGATTGGTAGCTCAGTAAGAAGGAGAACATAATCCGCAGGAATCTAGGCAAACTGTGTGGTGGTCAAGGTGGTGGTGCAAGACAAAGAGTGGCGCTGACGGCATCATGATCAGCCGCGCATCACGGAAATCGTTCTCTCACGTGCTTGATCGGCATTTCCCGCTAACCCTAACCCTGAGAGCTCGTTCCTTCTCTCGACCACCATGAGTCAAAGCGAGGACCCGGTTTTCCCTCCCGAGTTGGAGCAAGAAATCTTCAGATTTACAGCAGAACTCCATCCTTCTTCAATCCCAACTCTTCTTCTGGTGGCACGGAGGGTCCTCATCTGGTTTTAGCTCGCTCTCCCACCGCTGGCGTGTGGAATCTGACAAACATTTTGTAGGATTGAACCTTGTCTATATGACGTTCTCCGAGTCACCAGTACAGATATCCATCAGCTGGCGTTGAAGAGAATTGTCACAAAACCTGTCGAATTCATTCACAAAGCGGTCCGCCATTTAGCTCTCGAGGCTCCCGAGCTTGACACAAGCGACAAACTCTTGGAATTGTTTAAAGGAGTCATCGATCTTGCTCTTGGCAGTTTCTTGAACCATGACGTCTTAGGCCCTGATGTTCTGCCCCTCTTGGCTGGCATGCGTCTCCAACGTTTATCAATGAATCTGATGGATATTTTCCCAGTCGCAGTCGACTTCTCTCTCCCTATGTTCACGCACCTGACACATCTCGACGTCTGTGACTCCACTGCAGTATACTTGGAAAAGGTCATGGCTTGCATTCCAGCCCTCCCCGCACTCACACACCTCTGCCTTGTCAACGCCGCGCTAAGAGACACCGCGTTAGCGATGCTTGAAAAGTGTCCCCGCCTGCGGCTACTTCTAGTTCTTTGGGGCACTTTCGAGGAGGATAGATATCAACTGGAGCGACAACCGCGTCGTTATGATGTGCGGTTTGTTATCGGGCAGTACATGAATTATTGGTCGGATTGGGAAAAGAGTGCAAAGGGACACTCGGAATGCATGTGGTTGCGCGGTCAGGATTTCGTCGAGAAGAAGCGAAAAGGAGAGATTGAAGGTGAAGTCTTGTCATTCGAACTCCGAGTTCGCACGGCTCATTAGTTTTCATCCAGCCACACGATATTGGTTGAGCTAACCGGCTCGTATCTCAAGACCCTTCACAGGAAGAGATGTATGATTCAGGCATTCGCATAATTCGGGCTCTCAGAGGATCAGTATGTACAGAAAGTCCACTCAGCATCAACTACGTGTAGATCGTAGGTATCAGTGAGATTCGAGTAATTGAGCGCCAGTTCCCCGACTGCATCTCGGCCACCAACACAGTGACTCATATGTCCACATGGATTGTTTGTTTTGGCTAGTTAAGCTGAGCTGTTCGGTTGGAATGGCGCAAAACAAACTGGTAGGGGTGTCGGAGTGTCAAAAATATCGTATCCTGTGAAGATAACCATGAATTCCAAGCCCGGTACGCGGTAGCAAATGATGTAGATATAGACTTGAAAGAAAACCTCACCGTCAGCATCTTCTTGGTACGGCAAGAAATCCCCATGGAACTTCTTCCGAGTGCGCTGAGTACCCAGCACGATATGCATTCCGTTTTCCCGGAGGCTGTGAACTTCCCGCAAGTCCTCCACGATCGGGGGGTGCGGTGGTTCCTCTTGCGAGTGAATAAGGACCAGTTCGGCATCGATCAATGACCGACGCCGTGCCGCGAGAACGGAGAAGAATCCATCATAGATTTGAGCACAATCATAATCCGGGAAGAAACGCATCTTCAAAGTCCGTAAAACTGGCAGTAGGTCAGGGTTTTTTAGGACTTGAAAGTAGGACTGCGGAGGTTCGTTAGAGTTGAGTGTCAGAGTGAACTCGATGACACTTGGAGCCACTGTTAGGCACACATCCCAGCCGGAACGGGCCCATATGCGAATATGCAGGGACGTCAGCGTGCACTCCGAGCGCCGCAAAAAAGATGTTATCGCAAACGATTCCTCGCCACCAACAGAAACATCCAAGGAGGATAGATAGGGTGCCCGCAGGTGATTGAGCACGAAAGAACCGTGTGGAAGCACGAGAGTCTTCAATCCAATTGTCGTCACGTTAGATGAGACTCCGCCAGCCCCAAAGCGCGTCCAGATTTTGGCGTGTTCTATGTGTGGGGGAACGCCCGTAAGATATTCCAAAATTTCGCGCTATCCGGTTCCTTCGTCGGAAATTCTACGGCAGTAACGGACGTTATCAAGCCATCCGTGATACCACTCGGGAATCCCTCCCATAGTGAAGGTCCGAGGCGGAGGGCTTTGAGATTCGGAGAGCTGAGTAGAAACTCACGGTTCCATGATGTACATGGGCGAAAATGATCAGCGAGCACGGTTACTGGCCCTGCAACACCAAATGCTAGCGTTTGTAGCATTGGGAACGGGCCAGATATGATCTCGTTCAATATCTCCAGATCAGACTTGGATATGCGTAGTTCAAGGCGACCCAACTGACGAGATTTCGATGCCAAAAGTTGGATCAAGTTTGGTGGCAACGAACGAGAGGGATCCGTGCAGGTAATCGTGATCGATAGGGGATACGAAGCGGCACGCGAGAGCCAACAGTAGACCAGAGTCACGATAGTGGCTTCTACAGGATACGACTCGAACCCAAGCATGGCTGAGATACCATCGTATTGAACACGACGGTCGAAATCAAGGAAAAGAGAGTTCCAAAGCTCGGGCAGCGAGAGTGCGATAACACGCCAGCGGCTGCAGATTTGAGCCAAGAGGAGAGGTGCGGTGCGGGGATTTGGACGAACACGTGTGTTGCGTGGAAGGCAGAGTAAGAAAATTTTGGAAGTGAGTTCGTATGGGACGTTGAGTGCAGGGCTCGAGGATTTGATTGTGCGAGTCATGGTGGGGTAAGAGGAAGAGAATCACCGCCGGGTGATCGCCGATGTCCAAGTAATTGAACTGAACGGAAGCCGCGACTCGGATCTGCGGAAAGTTCCCGCTTGAGGTATTTCGCAACCAAGCACAGATGCTCAAAAAAAAAGCCAATTTGTTTGATATTATTCTTACATGAATGCAAGCTGAGCATCACTATCCAGTCATAAGGACAATAAAACCCCTGGATCCATCAGAAGTTGGTGGCCGTATAAGTATTGAACAAGCAGAATGATAGAGGGCAACAAGATCATCCAGTTTCTACTTAAATGTCGTCGAAGTAAGGACGAAGGCGACGTTTGGGGAACGGGAAGTCCTTAACCACATGGATGCGATATTCAGATGCTAATTTGGATGTGAGTCGCAATGCACGCATGCAAGAAAAATATGCGGACCTTCATTGTCTCCCGGTGGACGACGGGCGATGATATTCTCCGCTATAGCCCAGAAATCTTGTCCGTTGTAAACACCCAGCTGCCAGTCGAGCAGAATCTCTCGACGGTCCATGACGACAAATCGTCGATCAATAGTGGGGGCAGTATCATCCTCTAGGTAGCGCCGAAAATCTACGAAGACAACAATCCCTTCGCACGTCGTCAAGATGCGCAGAATCGTCCGAGGAGGCGTATCATAGATGGCGAGATGCGTTAAGCAAGAAAGGAGAGGCAGACATTGCTCGATATGGGTGTCAATGACCGGGTCGTTGATGACGAGATGGGAAATTCGAGCAAAGAAAGAATGTGACGGGAGGAAAGTCCGCAGTATGGGGGAAAGATACATTGTCAGGTGTGTAGGCTGCAAATTTGCAAACGTTGTGTGGTTCGCAGCAATGCCGTCTGAGCCGACTTCGAGATTCGTTAGTCCGGTACATAGAGGCAGAATTTTCGCGGCGGCAGCTTCATCCGATTCGTAAGGGGCATATATAGCGATGTTCCTGACATGATCACGGAAGAATGAAGCAGACTTCGACCGCGCAGTCGACAACAGCGCATCCCAACGAAATATAGGATACGGTTCCATAGCCACCTTGAACTGAACGGCGATTGTACGATAGAGCAAAGGCTCGAGCCTTAGAGTTACGAGTTCAATAAATTATCAAAGGTTCACCGTAGACTGGGACAGGAATAAACTGAGCATGCTCACCATTCCTTGACGCGCCATGCGACAAGCATGAGTTTGGGGATCGATACGGGGCGAATGGCAGCGCAGGTCTCGAATATTTCTCGCTCGATGTCTCGGGAAAAAGAAGGTTCCGCGGTTTTCTGTTCCATTGTCATCTTGTCTGCAGATTGGTGCAAGGTCGTCGACGACGAAATGTTGGCAGAAGGCAAGGCGTGAATCACGTAACCATGTACTGTCACATATCGGACCACTTCGGGTCACCATGGGTCACCATCAGTAACGGTGTGACAGTCACCTCCTTCCACCTCACCACCACACGAAAAAAATGTCGGGCATCGGCTCGTTTATCTCCTCTTTGTTCTCCACCACCCACGCCGACGCCGAGGAGGAGAAGCCCGCCGATACCAACGAGCAGGCCGACGCCAACGCTGAGGAGACGCCGAAGGAGGAAGAAGCTGAGGAGGAGGAGCCTGAGGATGTGCGTAAACGACTTGCTTCGGCGATGAAGGACTAAGCTGACGAGGGTGAGACTGTAGGAGCACCCCAAGATTCGCGAGGAATGCCAGTCGTCGCCGTCATGCGCGCCGTTGAAGCACCATTTTGAGAAGTGCGAGGAGAAGGTGCGCTCTGGCAAGGGCATGAAGGGAGAGGATTGCGTGGAGGAAATGTGCGTTGACCTGCTTCCTTAGCTTCTTTACGCCGTCGCTTTGTCTCCTTCTTGTTGTAAGGCTGATTGCTGACCTGTTTCGCAGGTGTATGTCTGCAATTTCGTCTCTTCCCATATTGTTGCTGATTGGCTTCCGGATTCCCTTAACTTTCGGATTGGTTTTCGCATTCAGTCCAGTACGTCGCCGCACCCTATACCCACCCGCAACTCCGCTTTCTAAATACATCACTTTAAGCATGATGCACTGCTCTGAAGCGTGTGCCGCACCTAAGCTTTTCTCCAAGCTGCGCTAGACGTCAATGGATGGAGGTTCGTACCATGTTCCCCTCTCGGGGCGGTTTCCCATATCCTGTTGACAGACAGACAGGCAGACGGTAGATCGTAGAAAGTAAAAATCTCTTTGTCTGTCGCTGGATTCAGAATGCATTCTCTCTCTCTGCTCTGCTATTCAGTTCCTGCCCCTCATTTGCGCCGACAGCAGCAAAATGCTCTTCACGATCGAGACAGCTATATGTGCGTTACCGTATATATCACGAGCACAGGTAGTCCTCAAGATGCACGAAAACGCTGTAAAACTGTAGGTGTTCCAGGACGGGTCTCAACAAGGATAAAGAACAAAGATAACACCAACCGATTCCTCGCTATCTTTGCTCACTAATTCCTGAGGGTAATCGGAAACGGTGATCTTAACCTTGGCACTCTGTGGCGTAGGGATGATGAATGAGTAGGACGTCTTCCAATCCTTCCCCGACTGGAACCAGAACGGAGGACTCGGCTCATTCTTGTTGTACGGATTGACGGCGTCGGCATACTGATACAGCGTTGTTGGATGCCCACCGGTGGGGGTATAGCCGTTCAACTGGATACCCCAGACTCGAGCGGGGTCGGATCCTTGAGCCGAGTAGTGCAGGTGCCCGACAGACATCCTGGAAGTAGTTTTGCCATCAGGACAGCTCCAAGACATAAGTACGCGTCTCGCCATTGGGAAGAAGCTCCCCGGCTGGGCCGCGTGCACCGCCGCCTGAGGTACCCGAGTGGTATCGCGTGAATGTCGAAGTTGATTTGTTTTGGATGGTGATGGAGTAGTTATAGGTGAGAAGAGTAGTTATAGGTGAGAAGAGCCGACATCCGGAAAGGACGTTTAGAACAAGGGTAGAAGGGAAAGTACGAGGGGGGTTTTCCTTGTGAATCAGCGAGTGAACGAAGGTGCGGTGCCTGTTCTACGGAGGAAACTCGCAAGTGTTATAAATCCTTCAGGTGCTTGATTGATGTCGCGAATGTCGCAAAAACAAATCGTCGGCTTGGAGGGTGAAAAAATCATTCCAAATGTCTATAGTGCGTCTGGGATTTCAGGTCCCCAACTTGTCTGGCTAGTCGACGCATATCCGGAAATTTAGAAGCGCCGAAAATAAACCAGAGCAGCTCGTCGCCGGTGAAATGTAATTCCCGGGAGAGGCTGGAACATTTGAGCCGTGTTGCGTGACAATCCTGACAATGCAACTAATGTTCACAATGTTCGTGCAGGTGAGCGAAGTATTCATTTCTACATCTCAAACCTATCGGAACTCTGCCGATTCTGAATAATCTCTGTCGACAGAAAACTTGTCAATCTAAGAGCACATCATTCTCGTCAACATGGATTCGAGTTGCTTCTTAGACTGCTTGGCGACAATTTCGCTGCGGTTTATGGAGAGCGTTCATGAATATAAGGTGCGCAATAAACTGGTCAGAAATATCACCACTCGCTATATCTTCCACAGCCGCACTGTATTTGCCCTCGCTTTCACTACACACGAACTTGTTCGACTTATTACTTTCCTTCCAGATGGCCGAAGTGAAAGCAGATTATGTCCTCACCATCGACAACCAGTCCTCCGAGTCCGTTACATTCCGCAGAGTCGCCCTCAGTCTCCGTGGTGGTAAGTAATCCACAAGTCGTGCACGACGGCGATATCGCGCCTGGACATCAAACTATCTGGCTTGGGACACCAGATATGGACGGATACCGCAAGGAGAGTGCACCTTCGGTGTAGTGTTGGGAAAGTTCGGTTCGGAAATCGGTCCGAACGCCGAACCGAACTGAACCGGACGCGCGTTCAGCGTTCAGGTTCAGCAACATGTCGAACCTGAACGCGAGGTTCGGTTCCGCGTTCAGAGAAAATATGTTGCGTTCGAACGCGTCCGAACGCCGAACGCCGAACCTGTCAAAGTGAGTAAATACCATCGTTATTCTTACTAAATCACACCCAGATCATGATCAGATGGTGCACCGGAATGTCGGATAGGTTCCACGGGATGTTCGGCTGGCGAGGGATCACTGTTTAGATGGCGGCATGAGAGTCAACAACATTGGGCTTGTCGGATCCGGAAAATGATGAGGTAAGTCCATTTCTTCATCTTTTCGACTGTTTTGAATTCAAATCCAGGTCAAATCTGCCGATACACGCACTATAAGCATCTTAATGAAAGCGAGTTATCATTTTTAGTAAAAATTTTGACTGCCTGATATGGCCGACAACAAAAACGTTCGGACACGTTCGAACGCCGAACCGAACCTGAACGCCGCATTCAGGTTCAGGTTCAGTGATTGGCCGAACGCGAAGGGGCGTTCAGGTTCAGCGTTCCGGACAAAGTGCCCCGAACCTGAAGCGAACCAAACTTTCCCATCACTACTTCGGTGAGCTGTGGTTCCACGTCGATGACCAGGCCAAACCAGCCATCGTCTGCGGGTTCGGTGTGTTTGGGTTCGACGGGGAGGGGAACCCCCCGGCACGGCGTATTTCCTTGGAAACTGCTGGTACCCCTCCTCCGCTTCAGATAGCAGCATTTTCGAAAGCCGCTCGTAGGATGCTTGTGGTCAAAAGAATGCGCTTCAGGACCAGGAATGGCCAAAAGGACCGCCCCGCCGTAAAATATGTCGGATGAATAGAGTAATATGCCTGCCGGTGGAAAGTTCGCTGGCGGCCACCACTGGCCACCAGTGGACATTGGCGGACGCTGCTGGACGATGTGATCCAGTGACGGCAGCGTAGGCCGTTGATCCTCGCTGTTTCCCACTGACCCACACGCATATCCGCACTGGATTCCGGTGGAAATTGTCAAATTGAGGGAAATCGCTGGAAGTCAGCGGAGAGCGCCGGTTTATTTCAAGTTCATTCGGAAAATATGATGTTTATGCTAACCTTTCGACTCATCTTGGAGGGACACTAGATTTGTGTGTCTGCTTCAGGTTCAGGATGGTTATGACCCTATTACTCAAGGTTCAGATGGGAAACCAAGTTACGCGAGTCCGGGGTGTTATTTTCTTGGTTCGAGTTGTTCGTAGTAGTCCTCCTTCGGAATCTTTTATCGTCAAAGTGAACCATTCCTTCCTCTGCCTTGTTTCATACAAACAGTTGAACAGAACAGACATCTAGACACTCTCATGAATGGTTCTATATATGTATTTGCCTTCTTTGTTTTCAGTAAAAAAAGAACTCAACCTGAGTCAAAATACACTCCACCGCTTTGACTCACCCGCTCTAATTCAAATATGTTGAGCTACTAGGCTGAATTATTTGAGCGCGCAACATGGGAAAAAGTCGATGGATTCCACTGGATTCCAATGGAAATTGTTGGGGAGCGGCTTCCAATGTAATCCAGCAGATTCCAATGTAGTCCAGTGAAAGGTAGTGCCGCGTTGCCGGACAGCACTGGAGTCCGGCAATCAACACTGGAAATCAGCCGGTTGCCACCTCCGCGTATATTACTGGATGAATACCAATTTCTCCTGCCGGCAAGGGCCGCAAGGCAAACTGATACCTTTGACCTTCGGCCAGCTCTCACTAGCGGAACTGCTGGAGCAGCAGAGCCGGCAGAATAATGAATGAGGGATCAAATTTTCATTGGAGTCGGCTGCAGCCGGCCTCCTATACCCAATGAGAGCTGGTTGATGCAGAGCATCAGCCGAGCAAGTTTTTGGCAGCACACTCTGTTTTCAAAAAAAAAAAACTCAGTCCAGACAAATTTGGCAAGCTCATATACTGTCAAGTGCCAACAAGTGCATTTTTACACTGGTGGGCTCTGCCGCAAAGTGTGCTACACTGGTCATAGTCTCAGACTGTTTTAATCGGTGCCAGGTGCTTGAAGTAAAGCACTCCACAGCGCCAACAGGGTTCACACAGAGACCGTTACATCCTACGATACAATACTATTGTCTCACTATCCCCTCCCAAGAAAAACTAATTCTGCACATTTTGTGAAAATGCTCGGTGATTGTCCCCAGTGTTCCACCTCATGGCCGCCTATGATATGGTGCTTTGCTATGATATTCACATACCACCAATTTGATTGCTGAATGTAGACCCTTGACACTTGGTCCAGTCTTTTCCATGCACAAAGTGGGAGAGATCCAATAGTTTCACACCGCTTGGTGAGATAACAAGACAGCACCACGGAAGGCAAAAGTCATTTCGGAGATGAGGTGGGATCCAAAGGATTCTGGAAGAGGTTGAAGCAATCCATCCATCTTGGAAGGTGCATTCACATTGTCTCAATGCCATGTGACAGTCATTTTCAGTGGGGATGGCACCAGAATGGTGAACATCTGAAAGACACATAGGATGTGATTCTGTAACTTTGGCCCAGAGCCGCACAGTCTTATCATCAGATCCAGAGACAATGTGCTTCCCATCAGGTGAGAATGCAACAGAGCAGACATCATCACTGTGGCCCTTGAGGGGTGTGCCAACTGCAGCACCTGTGATGGCATCCCACACACGCACTGTACTGTCTGCAGAACCAGAGACAATGTGCTTCCCATCAGGCGAGAATGCAACAGATATAACACCCCAGCTGTGGCCCTCGAGGGGTAAGCCAAGTGCAACACCCCTGGTGGCGTCCCAGACCTGTACAGTCTTGTCTAGAGATCCAGAGACAATGTGCTTCCCATCAGGTGAAAATGCAACAGAGTTGACATACGAGCTGTGGCCCTCAAGTGGTGAGCCAATTGGAACACCTGTGACAGTGTCCCAGAGCCGCACAGTCTTGTCATAAGACCCAGAGACAATCTGCTTCCCATCAGGTGAAAATGCAACAGAGGTGACCCAGTGGCTGTGGCCTTCAAGGGGTGAGCCAATTGCAACACCTGTGACAGCGTCCCAGACCCGCACAGTGTTGTCATCAGAACCAGAGACAATGTGCTTCCCATCAGGCGAGAATGCAACAGAGTTGACCCAGTTGCTGTGGCCCTCAAGTGGTGAGCCAATTGCAACACCTGTGACAGTGTCCCAGAGCCGCACAGTCTCGTCAAAAGACCCAGAGACAATCTGCTTCCCATCAGGCGAAAATGCAACAGAGGTGACCCAGTGGCTGTGGCCTTCAAGGGGTGTGCCAATTGCAAGACCCGTGGCGGCGTCCCAGACCCGCACAGTCTTGTCATGAGATCCAGAGACAATGTGCTTCCCATCAGCCGAGAACGCAACCGAGGTGACCCTGTCGCTGTGGCCCGCCGGGGATGTGCCAACTGCGCCGTCTGTGGTGGCCTCCCAGACCCGCACAGTGTTGTCATAAGACCCAGAGACAATGTGCTTCCCATCAGGCGAGAACGCCACGGAGCTGACATTATAACTGTGGCCCTTGAGGGGTGTGCCAACTGCAGTACCTGTGGCAGTGTCCCAGACCCGCACTGTCATGTCATCAGAACCAGAGACAATGTGCTTCCCATCAGGTGAGAACGCAACGGAGCTGACATTATAACTGTGGCCCTTGACGGGTGTGCCAACTGCAGTACCTGTGGCAGTGTCCCAGACCCGCACTGTCATGTCATCAGAACCAGAGACAATGTGCTTCCCATCAGGTGAGAATGCAACAGCGTTGACATCTCTGCTGTGGCCTTCGAGGGGTGTGCCAACCACACCATCTGTCGCAGTGTCCCAGACCCGCACTGTCTTGTCAAGAGAACCAGAGGCAATGTGCTTTCCATCAGGTGAGAATGCAACAGAGGTGACATAGTCACTGTGGCCCTCGAGGGGTGTTCCGACTGCATCACCTGTAGCAGTTTCCCAGACCCTTACTGTCATGTCATGAGACCCAGAGACAATCTGCTTCCCATCAGATGAGAATGCAACAGAGTTGACATACGAGCTGTGGCCCTCAAGTGGTGAGCCAATTGGAACACCTGTGACAGTGTCCCAGAGCCGCACAGTCTTGTCATAAGACCCAGAGACAATCTGCTTCCCATCAGGTGAAAATGCAACAGAGGTGACCCAGTGGCTGTGGCCTTCAAGGGGTGAGCCAATTGCAACACCTGTGACAGCGTCCCAGACCCGCACAGTGTTGTCATCAGAACCAGAGACAATCTGCTTCCCATCAGGCGAGAATGCAACAGAGGTGACATATTCACTGTGGCCTTGTATTATTTTTTCAAGCCTTGACCATGCCACTGGTACAGTGTGCTGAAGCAGGTTTGGAAACAATGGTAGGAACTGTCTTCGTATCAGAGAGTCCTTTGGAGTCAATGGCAGTGCTGAAATATATATATGGGGTGCACTCTGCACAATTGCTGGTGCAAAAACTGAGGCAAATCTTTGTCCATCCTGAATAAAAGCCATCATCCAATTGTCTTTTCCCTATTAAGCTGTTGTTAGCCATGTTCTGCTTCTTTAACAGCACATAAGTGACACCCACCTGCACATATTGTTGTGCAACCTGCAGTATCTGCTCCACAGCTGCCAGCTCTCCCAATACACTGACTACCTCCAACCAAAATAAGAACTTGTTTGCGAGGAATTCTTTAAGCACCTGAAGCACTTTCTCATCAAAGCCAGACTCTGCAAGATGTGATCCCCAAAAGCGGCTTGTGTATGTTAAAGCATCTGGCAGATTCACCTTCATTGCAGTAGGCACTTCACAATTCAGCAAATGAGAATCAGGTAGATGGCAGACATTGAATTCTAGAAGGTTTTGCAGTGCTTTAAAACACCCCAATACTATTGATTTTTTGGCCATGCCACTATCAAAATTAGGAGTGACAGAGTTGGGACGAAGGATAAAGTCATTGAATGAGGCATGCAGTGTTGTAGCAGGACGACCAGTATTCCACTGAATAACAGAGCCAAAATGCTGCAGGATGTAAGCTGTGGTATTTCCTGAAAGACCACAGATAGAATCTATAGCACTGTCTGTCATTGGGAGCTTGGCAAGAGCAATGGTAGACAGGATAGCTGTGGCGGACTCCCTGAATTCAGGGTCAGCCCAATCTCCATTACTTTCAAGTGCAAGGGCATATAACTGGTCCAGATTATCTTCCTTGAATGACATTTTCAACACTGCTTCTAGACGTTTTTGAGGCTGAGCTTTTCGTTCTCCCACAAACTTGAGTGCAGTTGCTGCCCAGATGAACAAGTTCCCTGAACGATTGATGAGCTGATCCACAGTGTTCTCTTCTGGCCATTGTGAACCAAGTCCACGGTCATCCTGAATGATCTTCAAGTGATGATGGATATATATAGAAATATCACTGTTGGTTTCTTGATTTGTATTTAGGGGGCACTGATGGATAGCAGTAATGTCCTTGGTGAAAATTCTTGTGATGTCCTGCTCTGGCCGAGAAGTCACCAAAACCCGGAATGCTGCTGGAAGTTTGGGGAATGAGTTGGCAATGAGTTTGATCATCCAATTTCGAGAATCTTCAGCACACTCATCCAATGCATCTATTACAATGATCAATGGACCAACAAGATGCTGCTTCACAGAGTTCAATGGGTTTAGAATGAGCTCTTCAAACTGGGTCTCTGGTGGTGCTTCAACTAGATGGGAGTCATGGGCCAACGTGTTACAAATGGCTTGCTTGATGTGTGGATGAGTATTGGCCAGACCAGATGCTATAGTATGAAGTACAACTGTTTTATCACTTCTGTCCCCATGGTTACGTGAAAAGCGGATCTGTGCCCCAAGACGTCCAAGGACTCGAAAGTGTTCTGAGATACTTGTTGCAATGGTACTCTTGCCTGATCCCGCAACACCAGACAGCCAGATGATCTGCTTCTCTGAAGGTATTGTCAAACTGAGAGCAATATTCTTGATTACTTTGGTTCTTGTCCCTGGGAGGCATCCTTCAGGGTCAGAGAAACTGGCAGGTCTCAATTTTTTCAGTAGTTCCAGATTTTCTATAAATTACTTTAGTTGGGATCAGGGACTGGAATCACAAATATCACTGCATACCCAGGTTCTCAACTTTATCCAAGATTTTTGCTGATACCAGGGTTGTTTGCACTGCTATTCCTCGATCAAAAGCATCTTTCAGTCTGAGTAATTTTTTGGTCATCTCGTCAATTTTCCCTGTAGCACCTAGAATGGAAGTCTGAACAACTCTTCCTAGAGTGTATGGTCACTAAAAGATGACAACAAAACACAAGAACATTCACCCAAGAATCCATGCCCATAGTAGTCCTGAATGAGGAAAGCACACTCCACAGTTTGCATGGTAATGTGAAGAAGTACATCCTCAAAAGTCTTTGAGGGCTTCTTAACGGATTCCACATCGGTTGCAAAGGAGTAGAGTTGAGCCATAGCCTCTGCAAGCTTAACAACCTCGTTGTCTGTCTCTTGTTGATGTTGAATAATCTGCAAATGTAACAAATTTGAGAAATTGGAAGTATGATAATTAATAAGAGAAATACTTGCGTTATACACTGATGTCAAGATTTTCCATGCCGTATTTGCATATGGATGAACCTGGGATATTACAAGTGAAAAGAATATCATAGTGATTTGATAAATGTTGTACCTTTGCCAGTGCATCTCCTACTTGAACAATGTTCTTGAGAGCAGAGAGAACTCCATCAAGTGTATCTGATAACTTTGAACTGGAGTCGAGCCCCTGAGCAGCTCCAATGGTATTCAAGACTTGTCCAATAGGCAATGGTGACTGCAATGTTGATGCTTCTCCTACTACTTTAGTGATGACCTCCTGGGCTGCAATAGCCCTAAGGCTGAGACATAGCCGAAATGTACCCCTGAATTTGCCCTTTGACCCTTCCATGTCAAGCCATACATCTGATCAAGGAGGTTACACTATGTTATTGCAGCATGCCAAATGATGGTGCACCTGTCTCAGAACAGGATCGCTCCAGCAAATCTCCAACTGAGGTCTGTGCTTTTGCAACATTCACATCTGAGCCAACCAGTGGCACGTCATGAAAGAGGCGAAAAGTGAGAACAGTTGATGGAGATGGTGAGTTTCTGAGTTGCAAGATGAGGAAGAGATAATCAGGGAATCTGGCAGTCTCACAGAATACAGCTCTCATCCCAAGTGGGATCGATCTTTTGCTTCACCACCTTGGTTTTGAGAATTTGATGTTTGGGATCAGACACTTTGACATAGAGATTGGGTGCCAGTGATTTTTTGTACTGATCCCGCAAGCCAGGCTGCCAATTGGTGGTTTCTGCGCGGCAAACTGTGCAAAAGGTAAGGATGGTAAGGATGGAGGGAAATTCAGGAGACAGGCAGTGGGCCATACCGACGAGTTTGAGGGCCATGGATGTAGGAAGCAAGGATGCTGCTCGTCTCCTCAGCCTCGCGGTTTCCTTATGGCATGTCACGACTCACATGCTTGCTTTCCCGGGTCGATACGGGTACGGCGTGAAGGATATGAACTATCCAAGTAAGCTTCATGATTGATAGAATTCTAACTCTAAGTATGTAGCATAATGAACCCGGATCCATGCTTCTTGAGATAAGGAAAATGTACATTAGATGTGGGATAAACGAGAGTATCGATTGTTCAAATGAACTGCACCTTCAATTTCACATTCCTGTTCTTCGCATGCTGCACTCGTTATATCATAGATTTCACGTTTGTCTCTTAAGTGTTGAATGGTGTCAATAGGATAAACGGGGGGAGCCAATACTAGCATACTAGCAGCCGCATTTGCGTGGAAGCATTCAGTTCGACAGATGAAATGAAATGAACGCACGATTCTCAGTTTAATTATACAAAGAGCTGGAAGCTTGCGCGCGAGAACCTTAAATGATAAACGAATCCTGTCACCGAAAAAGAGGTGCTGATTGTCCACGAATCGAACACCGTCAGCAGAACTCCCGTGGTGATGTTGAATTAATTATGTACTTTGCAGACCAGAAAACTGTCGTGATTTGAGGAAGGAAGACTTTGTGTCAGCCAATCATTCGCGATGAACGGACCGCCTGCCCGCGACCGCTTCGAAAGAAGGGAAGGGGAAGACTTTGGCTTTTCCGACTCAGAGTTTGGTGCCAAACTTCTTCTAATAGGAGCAAGGATGATAGATTACAAACAGCTGGCATCGACATTTGAGTTTCACTGAAGTTACTGAAGAATGAGAGCCGTGGAGGGGAGAGGCATTGTGGGAACTTGAAGGAAACCGTCGAGAAAGAGATTCATAGGCTACGTTCGAACGATGTAAGGTGTCGGACGTATCACCGTTATCCTGGCATTCGCAACGTGTAGGGCCCGAGGATGCGAACGCCGAACACGCAGTGCAGACGAGGGGATGAAATGAAGGCGTCGAAGCAAGGTCAAAGTCTCCGAGAGCTTGAGACTCTTCGGCCACATCAGATTCGAAGCATGACAAGGAAATTTAGGGTCGCGTCGAGGGCCACGCTAGGAGGCCAAAGTCTTGCTCAGATGCAGAGCACAAGATCAGAATCGTATGCTTGAATGCTGTCGAACTCGCTTCCATTCAAGATAATTGAAGCCGTGTAAGTCGAGAACCAGAAAGAGCGAAGTTTTCGGACTTCAAAGCTGCGTTGTCAACTTGTCGCAATTCAGGAATCAGAAATAATAAATTCGGAATCGCAATTCGCAGAATCGCAAGCCTGAGCGGGTACTGTACCTCCCTGTATGGAAGCAACCGTCGAGGGACCGTGACAAAACGGTTGCCTTGTTTTCAGGCAACCGACCCGCCGTGAGCCGTGACCGTTGCCAAAGGAGGCAACCATCTGGCTCAAAAAATTCGTGAAGAAGTCATCAAATCGTTGAATTCACTACAATTTCGAGGGATTTCGGCTAATAAGCAGCTCTAAAGGTAAGCACAGACTCAATTGTGTATGTTTCCAGGCAGAAAACTTTTTTCGTGCTGCGTCACGATTTTTTCAAGGCAACGGCCTCAATCGTGACCGTGACCACCTCAAAAAGAGGCAACACAACCAACCCCACCGTTACCGTGACGGTTGCTCCCATACAGGGAGGTACAGTAACTGTGGACCGGTTTGGGGTCAGGCAGAGAATTTGTAGAGAGTGAACTCTTTTGAAGTTCTTGAAAAACGACTGAAATGCTGCTGTAGCAACTATCCGAGCTCAATGGGACGGAGAACGTGGGGAGAAGGAAGGAGAAAAGAAAGACGAAAGTGTCACGCATATGTCACACCGTGGGAACGTGGCCTCTGACAAAAAACACTCTCACACGAAACTCACACCAACGCCAACGACGACCAACCTACTGCGGTCGAATTCACACCGGCTCACAGGCCTCCCACCTTGTTCCAACATGCCCACTGCACCCTATGACTCGTACTTATACGGGGGGACAACGGTCTTGAACTTTGAAAATGTCCTCAGAACCCTGACGGAATGACTCGATTGTAATTTGTGCGTTGGCGTCGTTTTTTTCTTCGTCTTCGCCTTCTGAGATGCGTGTTTCAGTAAACTTCAGTTTCAACACGCATGCTCTGAGCCCGTGCTGCTGGACTGAAGAGGGTGATATGAACACTTACGCTCGATTGCGAGTGAGCTTGCCTGTCGGTGCGTGTTTTCATGAAACCTGATCCCGGGACGTTAGTAACGTCCTCCGGGCCTAGCACCGCCCAGGTTACCCCAAGCTCGAAGCTTTCTTTCGGGGGCTTGTAGAATCTCTCATCTCAAAGCCAAGAAGGTCTGGTTTCACAATAGGTTTTCGAGTGAATTTACAGGTTTCCTCCTGTCGCACAGCGCGCTGCATAACTGCGAGAGAAGTACTACCACCCTTCGCGCGATATTTGCGTCTGCTCTATCCCGCCCAAGCCACCTCGCAGCCGACAGGATCTGCTTAATCTCAGCGCTTGCATACAGGTGACGGGCCGCTGCGAGTCGGCGCATCGCTTTCGCTCTCGGCGGCGTGGGGGTAGCTGGGAAGGGCGCGGAAGGCAGCATGCTACGAGGAAGGGGACTTCGCCGATGATGCTATGCCCGTGGCTTCTTCACTCTGTCTTGACCCAATGCCCACTTCACGCTCTCCCTTTCCGCGTCTCTTTCGCCTCTCCTTTCCCGCGAGGGTAAGATGCTGGCGACAGACTTTCCGCTCTCTCGCCCTGTACCCTGTGGCTGCTCTAGCCTCGTGCGCGGGGCTCGGGGCCTGAGTGTGGAAGCGACCGCCCGCTGCGATCGAAGGCGTCGTGCTGAAAATGTTCGGAGCGCACGCAAGGTGCATCCCCAGCCGCCGCGCTTTCCCCTTCGTTCTCGCGAATGCGGGTGGACGTCGAAATCACTCCAAACAGCGTACCATTCGGTCCGCGCCCCAATCCTCTGCACACTGCGCGTATCTGGTGATACGGAGTCCCAATCCGAGCGCATCGTCCCTCCGCGCAGCCACCGCGTCGAGCGTTCTTATTACGCACTGGTACATCTCTCGCGGCGGCTGCGCGAGCACGCGCGCACACTGGGAGGGTAGGACGCTGGTGACACCCTCCGCTCTCTCTCGAGACTCGCATTCGTAAGGGGTGTCTGCTCCGGCCTCGTGCACGAAAAGCGTCTCCTTCGTGCACCGTCGCTCGTGGACCAGGCGAGTCGTGCCTTGGGGCGGCGAGTGGAAGCGATCATGCCGCCGTCGTCTTCGCCCGCTGCGAGGGGATCATGCTGAGAATCCTCGCGGTGCGCATACCCAGCCGCCTCGTTTTCTCATTCGCTATCCCAGACGTCGATATCGCTTCGGTACGCGTTCTCGCTCCACACCCGATCTTCTCCACAATCTGGTGATACGCAGTCCCTATTGAGCGATGCCATCCGCAGGCTCCGCGTCGGGCCTTCTCATCAGGCTGTAGCGCATTCCTCCTGGCGGCTGCGGGGGCACGCGCGGACAACGACCATATTCATATTGAGGTGTCGCTGGGAAGGGGGAAGGCTGGACTCGCGTTTGGAGCGGGGGGGGATTTGGGGACGAGGAACACAGGAAGGAGGAAGGGGAAGACGCTCGCCACGTACCCCGCCTCCCTCGCTCCCGCTTCTTCCCTCTGGCTCGTCTTGCGCACCCTCCGCGCCTACCCCTACCCCCACCCTCCAAGGGGAAGCCAGAAACCAAGCTCGACGACGCTCCTCTCCATCCCCGTCCACAATAAGACAAACACGCCTCCTGCCCGAAAGAATTCCCTCGCACCTGCGCCGCCGCCCCGTGGCGTCGCAACGACATCGCGCAAGCGCCGCCGGATCTGTCTGCCTCGCTGGTATCGGAGCCGCCTTCAAGTCAAGCAATCCGAATGCGAGTAGTAGTACGGCTAAGGGGAAGTCGGTCCTGTCGCTCGCACAGCAGCCGCAGATGGCTGCGGCGCGGGAGCTGCGATGGCGCGGTATCGGGAGATCAAGGCCGCGAGGCGCGCGGGGGGGAGGGGCGGCGGGTGGGGAGAGGGAGGAGGGGCTGTTGATGAGGAGAGGGAGGAGGGGTGGTTGATGAGGGGGAGGAGTGCAGCGCGGTGTGGGATTACCAGGGGGTGTCAGATTCATGATGATGCTCGGTGCTGGATGAGTTCTTCTCGCGCCGGGAGAGCGCGTTCACATGTACATGTACGCCCCTGTACGCGTTGTAATGTCGTTTCTGTCAACCGTATTTACATTATCTAGGATGGCACGGTTTTTTGTTTCACTCGCCGATTACACCGATTGCGGTGTGCATCAAAGCACACTCCTACAGCATCTACGCAATCGCGATGTCGCTCGCAGGATGCTGGTGGTCAAAAGAATGCGCTTCAGGACGCCGATGAGGTTTCTGAGAATCATCACATTCAACAGAACTATTGTCTCCCTACTCTTACAAAACCAATCTTTTCACTCTCTCAAAGATGCCCACTGATTGCCCCCAATGTTCCACCTCGCGGCCGCCTTTAGTCGTGGTCACGAAGCATTCGTACTGAAATTCCGAGGGTTTCTCCTGAAGCACGAAAGACATACCCTCCAACACCTTCGGAACTCCTTCTCGTTCACCAACCCCGCGTCCGCCCTCCACGATCCAATGCGCAGTATCCGCGTTATGAACTCCCGTGACAGTCAATCCAGACTCCCTTGTTCCTTCCTCCTTTTGCGTGTATTGTGTTTTCTTCGAAACGCCAGCGTCGATTCCCAAGGGAGTATGTGGGATCGTGATATTGATCCCTCCATGCTGATTCCAAGTCTGGCGGCTCGTCGACTGAACAGTGACCGAGTTGATCGATCCCAGCGTAGTTGTATCAGGGCAGTGGACTCTGGCGACATTCGCGCCCGGCGCAATGATCTTAAGGCTGACGGAAGTGATTTTGCGATCCCCAGCGGAAACACAGTTGAGTTGAACCTCTATGGGTGTGGCTTCGCCTGGGGGTGCAGTGCGTTCGTATCTCAAAGCGATGTCCACGTAGCTGTGCCCTTTCTCGCCCAACCGCAATTTGAATCTGAGGTGCTCTGCCAATGGAAAGGGTGAACGCTGGCAAGGCGACGGGGACAATGGCGTCATCCAGGCTTTGAATGGCACAAGATCTAGTGACTGCGAGTTAGATTTGAACATTGCAGTAAACACAAATATTTGCCTCACGAAGGAACGAGGAATCCAGCCGTGCGAGAGGTCATTTCCGCAAGTTGCATAGTGCCAATCAGCAGTGCTGCCGGCGAGTCTCTAGCATTGATTGTATAATTGAATCGTCTGAGAGGTAACGATTGCCAAGTACTCACCGAACACAGAAACATTTCTTCCAGTTTCCAGACGCAATCCATTTGTAGATGCATGCTGTGTGTTCGCAGAAATTAGTTGTATGTGACATTCAACGGGAAATTTTCGGATGCTAACCTTCATGTCGCCATCCCAGTCACGTAGGGCGGTATATGGAACATATCGATACCAATGACTTGGCACTGCTGGGAGAAACAAACCATTTCGCTTTAGCCCGCCGGAGCACGCCGAAAAACCAAGGCTGTGCATTGGAAGCCGAACCCTTCTGAGATATACAATCGATTGCTCTTGAACGAGATATGACTGGAGCGTATGGTCGTTCATTAGTATATAACCGTTGAAACGAAGATCCTGAAAATCTTTTTGAAGTTCTACTCTGTGTGTTCAGTCAAATGAGAATTCTCACCCGCTCGAATTCCTTCGATCTCTTCGATGTCGGTCTTGAGCTTTCGTATAGGTTGTAATAGATCTACATTGTATCGCACAAGAGCGTTGACATTGTCACTATCCTCCAGGCATTGCACGTATATATTGACCGTCGATACAAAGGATATGTCGGGAAGATCGTCGAGCAGCTGTGAAACAGAGAGGTTGTCAGGGGAGGGTTCCAGGCGTGCAACAGGCATATCAGGTAGACGAGTCATGGACTCACAGTTCTTATATAGCTCGTAACATGCGGTGTGGCGGAACTGCTGTACAGAGGAACGGCATGTATGTATCAGAAGCTGCCGTCCTGCATTCGATATCGACGCTGGCGAAAATGAATAAGTATCCCTTGTTGCCGGATTCGGTCAGTGCTGTTCGGTTCAGCGTTCGGGGCAATGTACCTGAACGCGGCGTTCCGCATTTGGACCGATTCCTCCCAACTGCTGCTTCGGTGGGCTGATAACGGTTGACTTGAGGCATTGACCACTGAAGACAGCTTGACTCGCTTCTACCCGCAGGCGAGTCGTCACAACCTGTTTCAAGGTGGCTGTTTGGCAATTGCAATAATCTGCTCACTGTGACTCACGTTCATGGTGTCAAGATTCTGGCTGTCGTCGGCGACGATTTCGACGAGAAGGACTGTATATTCGATGGCGAATAAAACTGCCATAGCCACTCGAGAGCCGAGAAGAGCAATCAGGGTCGAACCTGTGAATTCTTCTTCGAGTCTTGCCGCGACGCCGGACCCGCACCAGCACCGCAATATAATTGTAGCTATCCGCACCCGACGTGTCAGGACATTTTTGTATACAGAACGGAGAGGAGAGCAAATTGCAGAAGAGCCCATCACATTGATGATGGAAAATTTGTAGTAGGAGAGAAACCGATGAATTTTCCGCCGTCCTTTTATGCAGGCATTTCCCAGTGCTTGGCATACCGATGAACTAAACCAGGATTACGAACTGGATGATTGGGCGGGTGGGACAAATTTTTGCGTGGATGTGAGAGCTGTCCCGCGGTGAACGGATCAAGCTTCGACGCACCTGCACCAGCTTACTTGCTTCTCGCTACCATCCTATCCCGAATACAGTCGTCGAGCTCAGGTCCGTGCAGCTACATTCATTGAATAGACTCCCGCTGACTTGAACGCAAACCTCAAAGTCAGAACAATGAAGTACAGCAAAGCCGGACTCACCGAAGACGTTGGCAGTTGCGGAGAGCCTCCTCGGATGCATCGAGAAACGGGACAAAGCAACTATGGTTTCAACCGTCCTTCCCTCTGGCGGAGCGACTCTCCTCCGGAACGGCGAACCGCTGTTCATCGACCTCGTCGGCGTCGTGGAGCGCATTCCCTTTGACCACCCATAAAAACTAGTATCTGAGGTGATATCGGCGCAGCCCACGGTGATGGTGGATCCTGCGGGCGAGATCGTGATAACGTAGACAGGGAGGAGGGGCGGTTGATGAGGGAGGAGTGAAGCTCGTTGTGGGATTACCAGGGGGTGTCAGATTCATGTTCGGTGCTGGATGAGTTCTTCCCGTGCGGGGAGAGCGCGTTCACATGTACATGTAAGTATGTCCCTGTACGCGTTGTTATGTCGGTTCTGTCAACCGTATTTACATTATCTAGGATGGAACGGGTTTTTGTTTCACTCGCCGACTACACCGAGCGAAGTCCGACTTGGTGAGGCGAAGCTCAAGGCGGCCCCATTGTCTGGATTTAGTTGTGACGAGCTCAATGAGCCCCGGAGGCAGCGAGCGAGAGGCGTCGATACATGTGATGGAAATTGCCAGTGGATATGAAGCCTTCCGAGAGAGCCAGCCGGTGGAGGAAGGCAAGGAAGAAAACGCACAACGCGCCGGTGATTACCGGCGATCCCATCAGCGGCAGTGCTATGACCATGCCGTTACCGGCACTCTTTCATTCCTCACGCTCGAAAATTTTGACTCGCTCCAGGTGATACCTAATGCACGAGCGTTTGATGCTGTAGACGCGCTCAGGAGCTTTACATGGACCTACGATGCTGGGTCGCTTCCCGGTCCCGGAATGTCAGCTAACACTAAGCATCGGCGATCGCTTTGACCATCAATTGCTCAGAGTCGATTTGCTCTTTGAGGTTTAATGGGCAATTGTGAGTGCTTTTGCTTCTTGCTGTACTGTTATATTCTTATTACTCACAACCACTGTCAAGCAATTGTGCTTCACGATTCGGAATCCTTCGACCAGCATTTACAACGAGTTCGCAAATTTCCTAACCGGTCGCCATTGCCAATCGGTTCGCGGAAAGGTGAAGGTTCACTACCATAGACAACGGCCAAGGTCAGCTCTCACTACTTCCCCGTCTTCCGAAGTTTTACATGGCAATTGTCAGGGCGCCGTCTCCATCGATGATCCACGCTCTTTTGAAATTTTGTCTCATTGGGTCCCCCCCATCGTGCTCCGGCTCGGAGGCTCCCAGACACCCACAAAGCAACGGCAAATCCCGCGTGTGCACAAACCTGTCAACAGGGACAATGCAAACGTCAGACACTTCTGCATTGACCGTGTTGCCTTTTTGGGCAGTCAAAGCAACTCGCTTCGGAGTGGCATAATTGTACTGTCTTGTATATAAAGCAGAGCGCCGTCGATCGCTCACGCGCTAGACTTTCCTCTCTTACCACTACCTCTGCGACACCCCCGCTCCCCGCGTTCCGCCCCTCTTCTACTCGATTCACCAGCATCATGGCGAACAAGCGACTCATGCCACACCAAATCCCCCCTCCCCCGAAAATCAAGCTGGTTTCAGAGAACGCTGGATACACGCCGCCTGTGAGTCACTCATTATCCCGCGACATTTAGCAGAGATTGAATCGATCTCAACAGCTTCACCCAATCGACTCCGACATGGGCATCGCCGATGCCACGACCCTCATCCTGCTGCAAAAAATGATCGCCGACTCATATGAACATGGTCGCGCTGTGTGGAAGGAGAACAAGGCTCGTTGTGCTGCCACCGGGGAGATCGAATCGGCCGAGGTGCGTTTTGTGATTCGTCGCTTCGCTGAATTCACGTTTATAATGGTATGTGTCTTCGCTTGCAGTTGCCCTGCGGGCCCAACGAAGCGCAGAAGGTACGCTTTGTCTTCCTTTTCTCAAACATTTGAGCATCTATTTATTCATTTATGATATTCGGACAGAATGTCGAAGCATGGCTCGTTGAAGCCGGTCTCCTCGCGCCAGATGCTGAGGATTCAGATGACGAGGGCGACTACAATGGATGTAGCGTGCGTATTCTGATACAAACATTAAAACTCCTTCGCTCTGAATCCCTGATTTCTTTCGATTAGTCTCCAGCCTTGCCTTTGCCCACTCTCCCAGTGCCACCCACGCCAGAAACACCCACCCGTCGTCCATGGCACCGCCGCCTACAAATCACTATTCCGAGTAGCAAAAACAGCACCCTATCCATATCCAGTCCAGCCTCCTTGAAATCCCCGCGCTCGCCGTTATCCCCCCTAAAGCTCTGGTCAAGCATTCAGCGGAGCACCTCCTCCCTCCCTACCGTTCTACTGAAATCGAAGCGGCATAAATTCGAAGATACCCAGAATGACCCATCTCCACTGTCGCCCTCGCCCTCACTCTCTCCCCCGCCTTCCCCGTGCGCCGACCGGCGCCAACGGAAGAAATGCCGTTCGCTGGACAGCGCCATGGCTTCAAGTTCTCCATCTACCCCGCCGAAAACGAAAGTACGTACCTAGATTCGTTCTGCCCACTATCCGTACAGACGATATATTCCACCAGCCGACAACTCCAGATACATATGCTCCCCCCGACGACACGCTCCTCGCGACCGCCTTCAAACGCGCCGCCATGCTCGGCACCATCACAAACGAGGACGCCGACCAGATCATGCGTCAGATGAGAGGAACCGCTCCATCCTCATCTACACATACCCCTCCGTCCTTGGACGCAGACGACGTCTTCGGTTCCTTCACCTATCACCCCGCAACCCCGAAGACGAAGAAGAAGCCGAAGTCCCCACCGCATCCAGAACTCGAATTCGAAGACCCCGCTTCGTACCGCTGGCCATTGGCAGAAGCCATGGCGAAGCAATCATGTACACCGCCCTCGCCTCCTACTCCTCCATGCGCAGCCGCAGCAGAAGGAATATCGGACTTGCGCGACTGTCCCGACGTGCGGTGGTATCACTTCGTTCTCCTCATACTCCTCTGGCACTTCGCCGTCGTCCTGTTTTCGGCCGTCCTTCTTTTTCGTGTTATGTGGAAACCGGTGGTACTTTTGTCGGTCGTTTATTTTTTGGTTTTGTTTTTTCGCATCGCTCTGTCATTCGTTTGAACCAGTTTCAATTCAAGTCACTTCTTTTCGTCGTTGCTGAACCCGTTAGACAACTCGAAACTCTGGAACTGAGTCCGCTTCATTGTGTGAAGCTCTCATTTGCCGTGAGTCCTGCCAGAGATGTATACAGAGTGTTGGGAGGAGTGTAAGAAGATTGAAAAGGGAGATCCCGACTGTGTGTGGTCGCAGAAGATTCCGTCGGAAGACAACGTAGAGGAGACTTGAAGGTTTGTCTACGTCCCATTGGAGTTCGACAAATACGCTCACAATTTTCGCTCCTGCCATGTTTCCGCCATGCCTAGGCGTTGAAGCCTCACGAACTCATCGGCATGCACCAATGGAGCATCGGCGTCGTCGGCCTTCAGCATAGGTCTCACTTCACAACTACGTTCTCGAATGGAGCATGTCTCGCTTTTGTCGGCCGCAGACCCTTTCTCAAACCAACACCTGCGCGGATATCACAAATGTCTCTCATTGTATCCGCATCCGATTCACATCTGTTGGGGTATAAATATCAGGGCTCCTCCCCCCATTTGCCCCATCGCAGCTCCATCTCACAATCGGTTCAACGAAGCCCGTGATCTACTTCTATTCCTCTACCACCAAATCGCCGCTCAATCCCACACACACCCACCATGAAATTCATTGCCCTCACCCTTCTCTCCCTCGCGGCCTTCGCTCGCGCCGCGCCCCTCGGCACTGTACGCCTTTTTTCTTCTCTCCATCCACCCTCTCACTTCCCGCTAACATTTTCTTTCTTTCTCTTTTCGTAGCGCGACAACACAATCACCTCTCGCGACGCCTTCGAGCAAGCCACTCCCCAACAACGCACCGAATTCCTCTTGGCGATTAACCCGCAGGACATCCACACGTCGCCCGAAATTCGTGCTCAGATCGAACAGGTGCCGCAAGTCGCAGAGAAGTTGGGCGGAAGGGCGTTGACGGATGACATGATTCGAAGCTGGCTTTCTGACTGGCAGAAGCGGCACGAGAGCAAGCCGGTGCAGGCCTAGAGGACTGAGGAATGATGCATTTTTTGGATGTACAGATATTCGTGTTGCCGAAATTCTTCTTCATAATTTATGATTTTATCGCCCTAATGATCAACGGTGTTGTGCACAGGTGCCGCAAGTCGCGGAGAAATTGGGCGGAAGGGCGTCGACGGATGACATGGTTCAAAGCTGGCTTTCTGACTGGCAGAAGCGGTACGAGAGCAAGCCGGTGCAGTCTTACAGGACTGAGGAGTGATGCATTTTTTGGATTTACAGGTATTCGTTTTTGTTGTTGCCGAAATTCTTCCTCATAATTTATGATTTTATCGCCCTAATGGTCAACGGTGTCGTGCACACGTGACCGCGGTGTCGCTCACTGGTCAGTGACGTCACTTCTGACTCTTTTCCTCCCCCTCGCCTAGACTTTGAGGGTTCGCTGCTTGTTCCATCCTCCCCTCCAACCGAAAAGTGTTTCGTATAAGCACTACCGATAAGTACGATTTCTCCTTGACAGGATGTTGTCCAAAGTTCCTTATTTCCGAATCCGATTTCTCACTTACCATTCTTTTGGTTGGGATCTTCTACCATGCAGCGGCGCCTCGAGTTCACTCCAATGGCAATAAGTCCTCGATTCGACTGCACGCCTCTACACGCATCCCATGCGCTTGGACCAGATGACTTTGCTAACCACGGCCCGCACAGGACCGAATCGCTCCGCCACCCTTCCGGTCATCGAGCAATCTTCAAAAGTCTTCAAACTTCTTCGAATCGACCCGGATCTTACCGCGCTTCGATTGCCACGAGCCAGTCAGCTCCTGTTCAGCTCCCGATGTGCGGTTCCTTGGCATTCGATCCGCGATTCATCGTCATGGATGATAAAAAAAACGAACATTCAAATGCTTGCTCTCTGTCTATATTCGGAGAAAAAACCAAAAATTTGAAGCTCGAAACCATCCGGCCGCCGGAGCTATCAGCATCTATCTGGGTACTGAGGCCTCCACGCAGCATCGATAATACTGGGCTTATCGTATTTCCGACCTTCGATTGCAAAAGGATCATAAAATTCCTGATCGGAGTCAGTTTGTTCCGTCGCCAACAACGAATTGCGTCTTGAGTCCTGAAATGCAATAAAGGTGCCTGGGCGTCATTGTCGTCCTTTATCCTACCCTATTCCTTCCCAGCCCATCGATTCCTAAGCTCAAACATGGACTCGTTCACCTTCGATTCTGAACGAATCACCAAGAGCGCTATCCTCAGCGCCCGCGGGAACCGCTCGGTCCATTACACCTCCAATACGTCGAAGAATCTTTTTGCAAGGCAGTGTACTACGGTGGAAGATGCGACGGGGACGATACGCGGGGCGATCGATTGGAAGGAGCGGACGTTCGAGATCATGGGCGAGGGAGGGAAGAAGGAGAGCGTTGATTTGTTGAAGAGGAAGGATCCATCGCAGACTTTTGCTACATCGTGAGTGAAGTTGGTCCACCGTGCATCCTGTTCAAGTAGACCATGGGTGTCTCAAGGACGCGCTTTTGGAGATGGTCTTCGCAAGGAGAAGAGTACAAAGTGAGATATTCGAATTCAACGAGTACATGGATTGTACGTGTTTTACTTTTTTTTCAAGTGCGGCGAAGGCCTGGCGTTGATTCTGACCATTTAAATTTTAGGTTACAGTGCTGTCGACGGGAGAGCTCGTTTCCGAACTCACTTCTACCATCGAGCGAGTGTTCAAGTCGAATACCCTTCCGACGTGGAATATTTCACGGGATGTACGAAACGAAACCGAACGACTGTTCATCTTGATGGTGTTGCTTTATTCAGAGACAAAGCGATTAGATAGACAAGACTAGCCGGGCAGTTAGACGACGATGGTCCGGCATCGATGAGACTCGGAAGAAGACTAATTCCGTCCAGAGGCATTTTATTCACACTGTAATCTTTATACACGGATACACCAACTAATGTATATTGGTCGAAACCAGGTCAACTGAGAGTGCGTAGACGACGTACTTATTTACAAAGTTATCACCCCGCCGGCCGCAAATTTCTATTGGGAACGGTCTCGTCCTCCCAGTTCATTTCCTTCGTCCGGGATGCTATCTCGTCAGGATTCTTGCAAGCGCCCAGATATTTGTAAGGGAGTTTACATGGGGTTCGGCGTTGCGGTAGAACGACCGCTGTGAACGGATCAACCCTGGAACCAGTGCCTCGAGGCGCCTGCACCATCTTGCTTCCTTCTCACCACCATCCTATTCCGAATCCAGTCGGGTTCGTGCAGCTACATTCATTGAATAGACCGCCCTGACTTGAACGCGAAGGAGAACAATGAAGTACAGCAAGGCCGGACTCACAGAAGACCAGCTCGCCGTGCTGGCAGTCGCCGAGACCTTCCTCGAATGCATCGAAAAACGGGATAAAGCAACTATGCTTTCCACCGTCCTCCCATCTGGCGGAGCAACTCTCCTCCGAAATGGCGAACCGCTGTTCATCGACCTCGTCGGCGTCGTGGAGCGCATTCCGTTTGACCACCCACAAAAGCTGTCTGAGGTGATATCGGCGCAGCCGACGGTGATGGTGGATCCTGCAGGCGAGATCGCGATGGCATGGACGCCGTACGAGTTTTATTTCGACGATGTGCTTCACCATGTGGGGACGAATATCTGGAGCTTTTTGAAGAGGGAGGGGAAGTGGATGATTAGTGGGGTGGCTGATAATAGTTTAGCTCCAGGAGCGTAGAGTTCTGCAGTTACGAAATATGCACGCGTGGCGATGCGTCCATAATTCACTGTCTTCCTGGCGAGTGCGGGGAAAAGGAGCTCCGCTATAGATCCTGAACGGCTCATAGTCAATGACGGAGGTGAGGCGCGCTATGCAAAACGTACATAATTTAAGTTGCCGCTGTAGCTATCAGACCAGATATCGCGCATTGATGGGCGAGTGGATTTTGGAAAAAGGCGACGGTTGGAATTCGAAGGAGATGTCGCGTTGTTGAGACTGGACACCAAGGAAGGGGTTGACAAGGTAGACGCAGATTATCAAACAGAAAGCTGTCCGTGGTTTGGCCCCGAAAGTGACGATAATTTATAAATACTCAGTACCTGCCTCTCGATCGTCATCCGTTCCGTCTGATTCAGTAGAGCGCGAGAGGGTAGCTTGCACTGTTCAAATGGCGCGCACTTGGGCTGCGTTGATTGCGCGCAGGAAGGACTTCGGTAGGGCTTGGAGGAGAGAGCGCCGTCCGAGGGCCGCCGTTGCGCGGGCGTGATGGTGCTAGGTCGCTGCCTCTGACGAGGGACTCGGAGGGAGGGAGTGAATGAGGGATGCGGGGGAGAAGGAGAGGATACTTATGTCCGTACTTTCTTTGAACGTTCCTGCCCGCGGACGGACCAGTTGATGCGTTTGTGAGGCATCAAAAGGGAAAGAGGAGGGTTTGCTTGTTTGGCTTCCTGATTGGAACGAAATAGTCACTGAGTCAGGCACGCAGACACGCGCACGTGCCATCGCGTCAGTCACGGCCGTGATAGGCCCCCGGTCACTGACATATAGGTCTGTAACATCCATAGAGTAAAACAACGTCCAATTTGAGAGGTCTATTTGGCGAACCAGCCATCTGACAGAGGTTTTGACTAGATAGGGCGATGCAGCTCCTCTAAACTAAGCGTTTGCGCGCATTTTCAGAAAAAAATCGTGGTTTTTGAAGCCGCCAGAGCGCCATCAGTGCTGAAAAATAGAGTAAATCAGGCCAAAATTCGGGTTTTCAATGTTACAGACCTATATGTCAGTGACCGGGGGCCTGCCGTGATGTCACCCGTCGATGCTCTTCTCCTTCTACCAACTACCATCATCCGAGTCATCCGCCAAAGCACCGAGTCCTGCGCCTCACAATGCTCGCCATCCGAGCTCCCTGCAAAAGCCAAGTTGAGCCAACCGATTTCTGATTTAGCGGGTGAATATTTGACTGCCACAACTTCAAGTTCAAGACAAGCAAAACTGAATTTTTTTGACATCTCTGTCTATGACTTTAGACCTTAAGTGAGAACTCCATCAAACTGGGTTCCTATTGACTTGCCCCAATTCTAGCGCATTTCCTCTGCTGAAATGCAGCAAAAAGGAAACACAAAAAGTACGTTTCCTGCCGCACAATCCTCTCCGAGACTGCGACTTTGAGGCGCTTTCGAAAATCTCAAATCGTGCCCAGATATTGTTAAACAGCCAATCTGAACCAGGTTCTGACGACTCGCCGGCGGGTAAAAGTCAGTTCAAGCCGTCGTGCAGCGGTCAATGACTCAACTTATCCTACCGAAGTGGCAATTAAATGGGAAAGCTCGGACCGTTCGGTTCAGAAATCTGTCTGAATGTGGACACGCCGTCAGGTACGTTCCCGCGAGCTAAACCGAACAACAGTGACCGAATCCAGCAACAAGGGATACTTATTTGGCTTCGCCAGCGTCAATATCGAATCCAGTTCGGTAGCTTGACTGACAAGTACATGCGTACATGCTGTTCCTGAAACTTCCTGTACAGCAATTCCGCCGGCACTGCATCGTACAAGCGATAAGAACTGTGCAGTGTGAGTTCATCTACCTAAGATGCCTGTTGCCCCCTTGGAACCGTTCCCCATCATCTCCGTTTCGCAGCTCGACGATGTTCCCGACAGCGACTCGGACATAGCCTCTGTATCGACGGTCGATGTCTACGTGCAATATCTGGCCCCGAACTTGGCAAATATCGGCGCTGTCGTGCAATACAATGTAGAGCTGCTACAATCTGTACGAGAGCTCAAGACCGCTATTGAAGAGATCGAAGGAATTCCAGCAGGTGAGAGCCCGGTTGCCGTTGACCATTGAACACCGAGTAGAACTGCAGAAAGATGAGCAGGATCTCCGATTCTTCGGTTTTATGCAGGACCCTTTGAAGGATTACAATACGCTCCAGTCATGCCTCATCCAGAAGAAATCGACTGTATATCTTTCGCTCAAACCGAGGACCGGAGGACGCTGTCACTTGTCGGCAAGGCTCAAGGTGCGGTCTGGAAGAAACGTCGAGTTGCAAGATGCATTGCATGAATGTGCTCAATCTGCTTCCCCATTTCGATCTGCCTTCCCATACCAATCCGCTTCCCCAGATCTATCTCCTGCTCCATGTCCACCTCATTCCCCATACTCAAGTTCGATCGCGCGACGTGATTGGGATGGGGACATGAAGGTTAGCACTCGAGTTCCCTATCAGATACTTCATAAAACTGAGCTTTGATACAGCATGTCTGGACGGATGGACTACGCGTAAAAACCGATACAGAATTCCAAGTCGACACTGTGTCAGGTAAGCTTTTCACATTCTCTACCAAAAACGACGACCCCATCATGCAATGCAATGCTAGGCGACTCGAGCGTCCCAACTGATTGGCACTATGGATATACCAAGAGTACTAGCCGCTCGTACGGTTGGATTCCTCGTTCTTTCGTGAGGTAATTAGTCCGCTGTGATCGATTACCGAAAACTTCAATTTCAGCAGATCTTGTACAGCTGAAATTGGGGACGATGATACAACTCCCTCCGCCCTGCCAGCATTTCCATTTCCACCAGCGACCCATCAAACATTCCAGCTTCGGTTGGGGGAAAAAGGACACAGCTACGTGAACGTCAGTTTGACATACAAATCCATTTCTCCTCCCGGCGAAGCTACGCGAATCGATGTCCGACTCGACTGTGTTTCAGCTGGCGATCGCAAAATCACTTCCGTCAGCCTCAAGATTATTGCGCCGGGCTCGAATGTCACCACACTAAAATGCCCCGATACAACTACATTGGGGTCGCTCAACTCTGTCATCGTTGAGTCGACGAGCCGCCGTACTTGGAATCATCATGGAGGGATCAATATTACGATCCCACATACTCCCTTGGGATTCGACGCTGGCGTGGCGAGGAAAATACAACACACGCAAAAGGAGGAAGGAATGAGGGAGTCCGGATTAACCATCACGGGTGTTCATAACGTGGATACCGCACATTGGATCGTGGAAGGCAGACGCGGGGTTGGTGAACGAGAAGGAGTTCCGAAGGTGTTGGAGGGTATGTCTTTCGTGCTTGAGGAGAAGCCCTCGGAATTTCAGTACGAATGTTTCGTGACCACGACTAAAGGCGGCCGCGAGGTGGAACACTGGGGACAATCGGTGGGCTTATTTGCGAAATTGAAAAAAATGGTTTTGCAAGGTTAGGAAGACAATATTAATAGTTCTACGCTTCTTGTTGTAGGATTTCTACCGCTCACCATGAACTTTACCGTCAAATAAGTTTGAAATAATTATAAGGTGAACTGAGTTGGAACTGAGTGCAATTTTTAACAACAAGAGGTGAAAATGAGATCACAGGATTCAGACTCACCCGCAGAACGGGAATCGTTAGAAAAACCACCGGAATCATCACCAAATTGGTGCTGTTCGCCATCCTTCTCGCCATTGCGCCTCCTGCAAAGGCGTTGCCGCGTTGGTACAGCTCATTGCAGTCCAGATTTAGGTATGTTCTGCGTCGTGAGCCTTTGATGTCCTCGCTGAATGTTTGTAGGCCATACTTATCACCTCTTCTCATTGTCGTGCGCGTCGGCATGGGTAAATCCTATGACCAGACGGTCACGGTGGGGCAAACGGGAACTATCACTTCAATGCGGTTCATTTGCTTCGGCAAGAAAACGAAAGTGAGCGGAGGGACAAGCGCTACTGAGCACGTCTCGAGTGATGTGGAGTTGGGCGAATTACAAGAATCCTGATGAGGTTGCATGACCCTGGACGGGGAGGACAGAATCCGCTCCCAATAAAGATCTGTAGCCACCCGAGTGATAGCTTTGTAAATACGTCGCATACATTGAGCATACTTCCAGACGCACAGAACGATCTAAAGCAATCTCGCAATTAGGAAAACTGAAGAGGCCGTGAGGTACCTGGTGGATATCCCGTCCCTAGTCCCACGACGTGCATCACTCATCCCCTCATCAACCGCCCCTCCTCCCCTCTCCCCACCCGCCGCCCCTCCCTCCGCTCGCCGCGCGGCCTTGATCTCCCAATACCGTGCCACCGCCGCCTCCCGTGCCGCAGCCATCTGTAGCTGCTATGCGAGCGACAGGACCGGCTTCTCCTTAACCTTACTGCTACTGGCATTCGGATTGTTTGAGGTGAATACGGCTCTACCAGCGAGGCAGACAGATCCGGCGTCTGCGATGTCGCGGGGCGGCGGCGGAGGTGTGAGCGAATTCTTTCTGGCAGGAGGCGTGTTTGTCTTGTTGTGGACGGGGATGGAGAGGAGCGTCGTCGGGCTTGGTTTTGGCTCCCCTTCGAGCGACGAGGGTGGAGGGTGAGGGTAGGCGCGCGGAGGTATACACGACGAGCCGGAGTGAAGAAGCGGCAGCGAGGGAGGCGGGGTACGTGGCCAACGTCTTCCCCTTCCTCCTTCCTGTGTTCCTCGTCCCGAAATCCCCCGCCGCTCAAAATACAAGTCTAGCCTTCCCCCTTCCCAGCGACACCCCAATATGCATATGGTCGTTGTGCGCGCGTGCCCCGCAGGCGCCAGGAGGAATGCGCTACAGCCTGATGAGAAGTCCCGACGCGGAGCCTGCGAATGGGCATCGCTCAATAGGGACTCCGTATCACCAGATTGTGGAGAAGATTGGAGTGCGGAGCGAGAACGCGTACCGAGGCGATACCGACGTCTGGGATAGCAAATGAGAAAGCGAGGCGGCTGGGTATGCGTACTGCGAGGATTTTCAGCACGACCCCCTCGATCGCAGCGGGCGAAGACGGCGGCATGGTTGCTCACACTCGCCGCTGCTAGGCACGACTCGCCTGGTCCTGGTCCTGGTCCACGAGCGACGGTGCACGAAGGAGACGCTTTTCGCGCCCGAGGATAGAGCGGCCACCCGATATAGTACGCAGGCGAGAGAGCGGAAGGTATCTGCAGCATCCTACCCTCCCGTATGTGCGCGCGTGCTCCCGCAGCCGAGACGAGAAATGGGCTGCGGCGTAATGAGAAGGCTGCACGCGGAGGCTCGATGCGCTCGATTGGGACTTCGTCTCACCAGATACGCGATAGCGCTGCGCGGCGAGAACGCGTACGGGGTCGGCGTCAAGGTCCGCGATAGCGATTAGCGGATGAGGAAGCGAGGCGGCTGGGATGTGCATGGGGCGAATTGGAGCATTTTCACGGCGACGACCTCAGCGCTCACAGGCAGCGAAGACGACACGGTCGCTTCCACTCAAGCCCTAAGATGTGCGCAGGAGACGCTCGTGCAGACGCCGGGTACGAAGGCGAGAAAGCGGAGAGTGTCTCCAGCATCCTGCCCTCCGCAGGAAAGGAGAAGGCGGAAGGGGGAGAACGGGGTGTGCCGTGGGTCAAGGAAGCCATGAATATAGCATCTTTGGCGAACTCTCCTTGGCCCGCAGCCTCCTCCGCTACCCCTATGCCGCCGAAAGCGAAAGCGATGCGCTGACTAGCGGCGGCCCGTCCGACGGCCTGCATGCAAGCGTTGAAACCAAGCAGATCCTCAGGCTGTCGGATGCGCCCAAAGCAGACGCAGATATGGGGCGAAGGGTGGCGGCACTTCTCTCGCGGTTACGCAGCGCGCTGTGCGACAGGAGGGTAGCTTTAGATTCACTCGAAAACCTATCGATAATCCTTACCTTCTTGACTTTGAAATAGGATATTCTACAAGCCTCAGAAACAGAGCTTCGAGCTTGTGACGAACAGGGAGGTGGCTAGCCCCAAAGGACGTTAAGCACAAGCAGGATCAGGTTTCGTGAAAACACGCACCGACAGCCAAGCTCACTCGCAATCCACCGTATTCATGTTACCCTCTTCAATCAGTCAAACAGCACACGGGCTCAGAGCATGCATGTCGAAACTGAAGCCTACTGCAAACACGCATCTCAGAAGGCGAAGACGAAGAAAAAAAACGACAACAACGCGCAAATTACACTCGAGTCATTCCAAAGTCATTCCGTCAGGGTTCTGAGGACATTTCAAGTAAAAAAGTTGAAGACCGTTGTCCCCCCGTATAAGTACGGGTCATAGAGTACCGTGGGCATGTTGGAACGAGAGGGGAGGCCTGCAAGCCGGTGTGAATTCGACCGTAGGTTCGTCGTCGCTGGTGGCAATGAGTTTCGTGGTGAGATTGTCGTTAGAGGCCACGTTCCCACGCATATGTGACAGGCGTGACACTTTGCTCTTTTCGTTTCTCCTTCCTTCTCCTTCCCATTGACCTCGAATCGTTGCCGCAGCAGCAATCTTGTCGTTGGCTCAAGAACTTTAAAAGAGTCTACTCTTTCTCTGCCTGACCTTAAACTGCTCCATTGCTGGCTTGCTGAGCCTTGCTCGGATTCTGCGAATTGCGGTCATTTCAAGGTCATTTCCGAATTTCCGAATCCCGATTCGCGACTTGTTCGCGACAAGTTGACAACGCAGCTTGGACTCCGAAACTTCGCTCTTTCTGGTTCTCGACTTTCACGGCTTCAATCATCTTGAATGTGCTAATATTCCACAATTTTTCGGCTCCTTCAACGACGACTTTGACTTTCCTGAAACTTGGACGCTTGAGGCTGGCTTTCAGTTGCTCCGGTACTTATTTGATGGACTGGTTCGGGGACTGCGAGTCAATTCATAATCAAAGAGTCGTCTCCAAAACCAGCGCTCGAAACCCCCGAAATACGCATCACGGTATAAGTATAAAGCAACTTCAATTCATCACCTCAGGAGCGGGTTCGACAGCATTTGAAGATCAGCTGTAATTCTGATCTTGTACTCTGCGTCCCCTCCACGCCATGATGCCAAATTTCCTCGTCATGCTTTGAATCTCGTGGGGCCGAAGAGTCTCAAGCTCTCGGAGACTTTGACCTTGCTTCGAGGCCTTCAGTTCATCCCCTCGTCTGCGCCGCGTGTTCGGCGTTCGCATCCTCGGGCCGTCCACGTTTCGAATGCCAGGATAACGGTGATACGTCCGACACCTTACATCGTTCGAACGTAGCCTATGAATCTCTTTGACGGTTTCCTTCAAGTCCCGCAATGCCTCTCCCGTCCACGGCTCTCATTCTTCAGTAACTTCAGTTAAACTCAAATGCCGATGCCAGCTGTTTGTAATCTATCATCGTTGCTCCTATTAGAAGAACTTTGGCACCAAACTCTGAGTCGGAAAAGCCAAAGTCCTCCCCTTATCTTCTTTCGAGGCGGTCGCCGGCAGCCGGTCCGTTCATCGCTGACGCGAATTCATTCTTCCCTCCTCAAATCACGACAGTTCTCTGGTCTGCAAACTACATAATTCTTTCACCAGGCGTCTTGTCGACAGTGTTCGATTCGTGGATAATCAGACACCTCCTTCCAGCGACATTTGTTCATCATTTGAGGTTCTCGCGCACAAAGCAAAAATTCCGGCTCTTTATATCGACGTCAATATAGGTGCGTGAGCAATGCGGGCCCACAATTATGCTCACCCAATTATGTATCTTCTCAGGGTCAAATCAAACTGAGAACAAGTCGAGCCTCCGCTTCGCTCCGGCCGCCAATTAAGCCCCAGTCCACTGACATGAGAAAGGAATGTGACACTGACAGGATAATTAGTGCTTGACTAGTGCTGCTCATTTGATGCGCGCTGCACAGTGTTTCCTTTCAAGCAGTAACATACCTGGAAGTCGCGCACAGTGGCGTCGGAGGAGACGGGAAAATTGAAGAGAAATAATCCTTTGAAAAGCAGATTCGTTCTAATGGAATTCCGCACGTAATGGTGAAACGTCCATTGTCAATCAAACCTGCGAAGGGATGGTCGACTTCATTCAAAATGATTCAATTGCGGCAAGCTCTGGTTTACACATGCAAAACAAATTCCAACGAACAAAACTTCGAAAAGCAAAAAGACTCGCTTGTGCCTTGTTTCCGGTGCACATAGTACTGCTGAACCACCCATTTGATCACCGAGTTGAAGCGCCAGCGAATTTGATGCACTGAGTCCACAGGAAAGTTGAATTTGTTGAACTGTTCGACGCAGCGGCGAGTACGAAGATAAAGGGAGTTCAGCAATATGTGATCCCTAAAAATTAGGTTATATTCAGGAATCGAATCCTATTTCGACGATATGAGAAAGGATTGTCGGATGAACAGTTCCGAGTGGCGCAAAAGCGTTTAGAAATCTCGAGACATTGACCAAGAAGACGGAAAATAATGGTTGCGACCCGGGCAGCTCAAAGGTTCAGGTAGTGAAATGTTGATTCGAAAGAAGGAAGGCAAGGGCAGCAGGTGTGGCACAATCATGCAGACAGTGTGAGGTGGTACGAGGGAAAGCAGTTGTTGGGGATCATCCAGCCGCAAGCTATATATAAGAACATCCACCGCAGCAAATGCACAGTTGCGCATGCCGCAGTTTACAGCAATAAAGCGGAAATGAATTCTAGATTCGGCCAGCTCAGGAGGTAGAAGCGTTGAGAAAACAATCACCCTGTACAGCTCAGTAAATGCAGTTGATTGTTTCGCGATGGCGATAGAAAAATGGGCACCGGAAGAGAGCAAAGGAAGAGTCAGGGTGAACGAAAGGGGATGTTGCACCGCCGACTTGCCATCTCGTTAAAGAACGGTTAATTAATCGTGCGCTCATTTCATTTCATATGTCAAATCGGTATTAGCTCCCCCAATCGAGACCATTTAACACTTGAGCCACAAACGTGAAATCTATGATATTTCTACTCGTGCCGCATGATACAGGATTGTAAAATTGAACGTGCGGTTCATTTGAACAATTGAAACTCTCGTTTATCTCACATATGAATCAATTAGTATGATATGATGTACATTATCTCAAGAAATCTGGGTCCATTATGCTGATGCTACATAGAGATAAAATTCATATCAATCATGAAATCTTCCCAGCCCGTATCGACCCGGGACTCGAAAAGCAAGCATGTGACATGCCACGAGGAAACCGCAATGCTGAAGAGACGAGCAGCATCCTTGCTTCCTACATCCATGGCCCTCAAACTCGTTGGTATGCCTCCTCGCCTGTCTCTTGAATTCCCCTCTCCTTACCTTTTGAACAGTTTGCCGCGCTGAAACCATCGATTGGCATCCTGGCTTGCGTGATCAGTACAAAAAATCACCCAATCTCTATGTCAAAGTGTATGATCGCAAGCATCGGATTCTCAAAACCAAGGTGGTGAAGCAAAAGATTGATCCCTCTTGGGATGAGAGCTGCATTCTGTGAGACTGTTAGATTCCCTGATTATCTCTTCCTCATCTTGCAACTCAGAAACTCGCCACCTCTGTCAACCATTCTCACTTTTTGCCTCTTTCATGACGTGCCACTGGTTGGCTCAGATGTGAATGTTGCAAAAGCAGAGACCTCAGTTGGAGATTTGCTGGAGCGATGCCGTTCTGAGACAGGTGCACCATCATTTGGCATGCTGCGATAACATAGTGTAACCTCCTTGATTAGATGTATGGCTTGACATGGAAGGGTCAAGAGGCAAGTCAAGGGGTACATTTCGGCTATGTGTCAGCCTTAGGGCTATTGCAGCCCAGGAGGTCATCACCAAAGTAGCAAGAGAAGCATCAACATTGGAGTCGCCATTGCCGGTTGGAAAAGTCATGGATACCATTGAAGCTGCTCAGGGGCTCGACTCCAGTTCAAAGTTATCAGATACACTTGATGGAGTTCTTTCTGCTCTCAAGAACATTGTTGAAGTAGGAGATGCACTGGCAAAGGTACAACATTTATCAAATCACTATGGTATTCTTTTCACTTTGTAATATCCCAGGTTCATCCATATGCAAATACAGCATGGAAGATTTTGACATCAGTGTATAACGCAAGTATTTCTCTTATTGATTATCATACTTCCAATTTCTCAAATTTGTTGCATTTGCAGATTATTCAACATCAACAAGAGACAGATAATGAGGTTGTCAAGCTTGCAGAGGCTATGGCTCAACTCTACTCCTTCGCAACCGACGTGGAATCCCTTAAGAAGCACTCAAAGCCTTTTGAGGATATACTTCTCCACATTACCATGCAAACTGTGGAGTGTGCTTTCCTCATTCAGGAATACTGTGGGCATGGATTCTTGGGTGAGTGTTCTTGTGTTTTGTCTTCTTTTAGTGACCATGCATCTAGAAAGGGTTTTTCAGACTTCCATTCTAGGTGCTACAAAGAGAATTGTCCAGATGACCAATGAATTACTCAGATTGAAAGATGCTTTTGCTCAAGGAATGGCAGTGCAGACAACCATTGTATCTGCAAAAATCTTGGACAAAGTTGAGAACCTGGGTATGCAATGATATTCGTGATTCCAATCCTTGATCCTAACTAAAGTATTCTATAGAAAATCTGGAACTACTGAAAAGATTGAGATGTGCCAGTTCCAATTCTTCTAGCTCTGAAGGATGTCTTCGAGGGACAAGAACTGAAGTAATCAAGCATATTGCTCTCAGTTTGACAATACCTTCAGAGAGGCAGATCATCTGGTTGTCTGGTGTTGCCGGATCAGGCAAGAGTACCATTGCAACAAGTGTCTCAGAACACTTTCGAGTCCTTGGGCGTCTTGGGGCACAGATCCGCTTTTCACGTAACCATGGGGACAGAAGTGATAAAACAGTTATACTTCATACTATAGCATCTGGTCTAGCCAATACTCATCCACACATTAAACAAGCCATTTGTAACACTTTGGCCCACGACTCCCATCTAGTTGAAGCACCACCGGGGACCCAGTTTCAAGAGCTCATTCTAAACCCATTGAACTCTGTGAAGGGGCATCTTGTTGGTCCGTTGATCATTGTAATAGATGCACTAGATGAATGTGCCGAAGACTCTCGAAGTTGGATGATCGAACTCATTGCCAACTCGTTCCCCAAACTACCCAAAGTATTCCGGGTTTTGGTGACTTCTCGGCCAGAGTCGGACATGACAATGATTTTCTCAAAGAACAGTGCTGCTATTTATCAGTGTCCACTCAGTCTGAACCAGGAAAATAATAGCGATATTTCTGTATATATTCATCACTGCTTGAAGCCTATCCGGGATTTGCATGGACTTGATCCACTATGGCCAGGGACAGACACTGTGGATCAGCTCATCAATCGTTCAGGGAACTTGTTCATCTGGGCAGCAACTGCACTCAAGTTTGTGGGAGAACGAACAGCTCAGCCTAAAAAACGTCTAGAAGCAGTGTTGAAAATGTCATTCAGGGAAGATAATCTGGACCAGTTATATGCCCTTGCACTTGAAAGTAACGGAGATTGGGCTGACCCTGAATTCAGAGAGTCCACTACAGCTATCCTGTCTACCATTGCTCTTGCAAAGCTCCCTATGACAGACAGTGCTATAGATGCTATGTGTGATCTTCAAGTGGGTAGTACAGCTTCCATCCTGCAACATTTTGGCTCTGTCATTCAGTGGAATGTTGGTCATCCTGCTACAACACTGCATGCATCATTTAATGACTTTATTCTCCACCCCAACACTATCACTCCTAATTTTGACAGTGCCATGGTGAAAAAATCATTGGTATTGGGGTGTTTTAGAGTGCTGCAAAAGCATCTCAGATTTAATATCTGTAATCTACCTGATTCTCATTTGCTTAATTGTGAAGTGCCTGCCTCTGTAAAAGCACACCTGCCAGATTCTCTAACATACACAAGTCGCTTTTGGGGGTCACATCTTGCAGAGTCTGACTTCGATGAGGAAGTGCTTCAGTTGCTTAAGGAATTTCTTGCAAACAAGTTCTTGTTTTGGTTGGAGGTAGTCAGTGTACAACAAGAGTTTGCAGCTGTAGAGCAGGTATTGCGGATCACAGAACAATATGTACAGGTAGGTGTTGCCTGGGAACTGTCAAAACTGTCAAAGAAGTCAACATGGCTAACAACAGCTTAATAGGAAAAGGATGATTGGACAAAGAGTTTTATTCAAGATGGACAAAAATTCGCCTCGGTTTTTGCCCCAGCAATTGCACAAAGTGCACCCCATATATACATCTCAGCACTGCCATTGACTCCAAAGCACTCCCTGATACGAGAACAGTTCCTACCATTGTTTCCAAACCTGCTTCAGCACACTGTACCACTGGCATGGACAAGGCTTGAAAAGATAATACAAGGACATAGTCAATTAGTCACCTCTGTTGCATTCTCGCTTGATGGGAAGCAGATTGTCTCTGGTTCTGATGACATGACAGTGCGGATCTGGGATGCTGCCACAGGTGCTGCATTAGGCACACCCCTCGAGGGCCACAGTGATGTGGTCCGCTCCATTGCATTCTCGCCTGATGGGAAGCACATTGTCTCTGGATCTCATGACAAGACACTGCTGCTCTGGGAAGCTGCCACAGGTGCTATAGTTGGTACACCCCTCGAGGGCCACAGCAATAGGGTCAGCTCTGTTGCATTCTCGCCTGATGGGAAGCACATTGTCTCTGGTTCTGGGGACAGGACAGTGCGGGTCTGGGATGCTGCTACAGGCTGTGCAGTTGGCACACCCCTCGAGGGCCACAGCAACACGGTCACCTCTGTTGCATTCTCGTCTGATGGAAAGCACATTGTCTCTGGATCCTATGACAGGACCCTGCGGTTCTGGGACGCCGCCACAGGTGCTGCAGTTGGCACACCCCTCGAGGGCCACAGCGATGTGGTCCTCTCCGTTGCATTCTCGCCTGATGGGAAGCACATTGTCTCTGGGTCGGCGGACAAGACCGTGCGGCTCTGGGACGCTGTCACAGGTGGTGCAATTGGCACACCCCTCAAGGGCCACAGGGACAGGGTCGCCTCTGTTGCATTCTCACCTGATGGGAAGCACATTGTCTCTGGATCTCATGACAAGACACTGCTGCTCTGGGACGCTGCCACAGGTGGTGCAGTTGGCACACCCCTCGAGGGCCACAGCGACTGGGTCACCTCTGTTGCATTCTCGCCTGATGGGAAGCACATTATCTCTGGCTCTCTGGACAGGACAGTGCGGGTCTGGGATGCTGCCACAGTTGCTATAGTTGGTACACCCCTCGAGATCCACAATGATGTTGTCACCTCTGTTGCATTCTCGCCCAATGGGAAGCACATTGTCTCTGGATCCTCTAACGAGACCGTACGGCTCTGGGACACTGTCACAGGTGGTGCAGTTGGCACACCCGTCGAGGGCCACAGTGATGTCGTCCGCTCCGTTGCATTCTCGCCTGATGGGAAGCACATTGTCTCTGGTTCTGGGGACAGGACAGTGCGGGTCTGGGATGCTGCTACAGGCTGTGCAGTTGGCACACCCCTCGAGGGCCACAGCAACACGGTCACCTCTGTTGCAATCTCGTCTGATGGAAAGCACATTGTCTCTGGATCCTATGACGAGACCGTGCGGCTCTGGGACGCTGTCACAGGTGGTGCAATTGGCACACCCCTCAAGGGCCACAGGGATAGGGTCGCCTCTGTTGCATTCTCGTCTGATGGAAAGCACATTGTCTCTGGATCCTATGACGAGACCCTGCGGCTCTGGGATGCCGCCACAGGTGCTGCAGTTGGCACACCCCTCGAGGGCCACAGTGATGGGGTCCGCTCCATTGCATTCTCGCCTGATGGGAAGCACATTGTCTCTGGGTCGGTGGACAAAACTGTGCGGCTCTGGGATGCTGTCACAGGTGGTGCAATTGGCACACCCCTCAAGGGCCACAGGGATAGGGTCGCCTCTGTTGCATTCTCACCTGATGGGAAGCACATTGTCTCTGGATCTCATGACAAGACACTGCTGCTCTGGGAAGCTGCCACAGGTGGTGCAGTTGGCACACTCCTCGAGGGCCACAGCGACTGGGTCACCTCTGTTGCATTCTCGCCTGATGGGAAGCACATCATCTCTGGCTCTCTGGACAGGACAGTGCGGGTCTGGGACGCTGCCACAGGTGCTATAGTTGGTACACCCCTCAAGGGCCACACCGATCTGGTCCACTGTCTTGCATTCTCGCCTGATGGGAAGCACATTGTCTCGGGATCTTCTGACAAGACTGTGCGGCTCTGGGCCAATGCTATAGAATCACATTCTATGTGTGTTTGTGATGTCCACCATTCTGGTGCCCTCCCCAATGTAAACAACTGCCACATGACATTGAGACGGGGTGAATGCACCTTCCAAGATGGATGGATTGCTTCAACCTCTTCCAGAATCTTTTGGATCCCGCCTCATCTTCGAGATGACTTTTGCCTACCATGGTGCTGTCTTGTTATCTCACCGAGCGGTGTGAAACTATTGGATCTCTCCCACTTTGTGCATGGAAAAGACTGGACCAGGTGTCTAGGGACTACACTCGGCAATCAAATTGGCGGTATATGAGGGTGATGGCAAAGTAGCATACTAAAGCGACCTGCGAGGTACGCAGGTACAAGGACCATATTGTTGTAGTGTCTGTCTACGCGAGACTACCTGCGAGGGGGAACACTGGAGACAATCAGTGAGTATTTTTACGAAATTTGTAAAGAATTAGTTTTTCTTGGGTGGGGGTAGCGAGAAAATAGTAATGTAGGATGTAACAGTCTCTGCGTGAGCCTTGTTGGGGCTGTGGAGCACTTTCCCTCGACTCCCTGGCACCGATTGAAACAGTTTGAGATTATTTCGGTGCAGCCAAAAGCGATGTTATTATGTGCATCCTGGAGATTACAACAACCGCAGGTACGAGGACCATATTGTTGTAGTGTCTGTCTACGAGAGGCTAGGGCGAGATCGCAATAGCCCAAACCTAGCGACGCTGTGAGTTTTATTTTCGACAATGTGCTTCACCTCACTATGTGGCAAGTTCCGCCGGGACGAATCATGATGATGATGTCCGGAATATTTCTTGACTGACGCGCGAAGGCGAACATTGAAATGACCCCATGCATGGTAGATAAACGGCAAAGTAGAATGTAGCCTGCAGCAAATGCTCACCAGTGATCAAAGCAAATCACGCACCCCCGAGTCAATCTTACTCCTGCCAAGTGTACTTACCCTGACACATAGGTGAATCACGCAATGCAAAATGTACATGGTTCCCACCATCACGACGAAGCTCGGTGTTGAACATAAATTTTATTTTATTGGATTTTTAGTTCCATTAGTATTGCTGAGCAATCAACGAGGCCGCAGCGTACCCCAGCCGGTTTATATCCAGCGATATGTAGATATATCGATGCTTTCTTGTGGGAGGAAATAATTCTTGGATAGTCGTTCTCCCCTTGAATTGGTAGTCGCTCTCTCAGCAGCCTGTGAGTCAATGAGTATGGACCAAATACAAGATTCCGACTTGCCCTCTCAAGTATAGCCTGTGGCGTGGCGGGAGGCCCACCATGAAGCGGATCTGGCAAGCTGGGTCCAGGCACACGCGAAGTCCACGTAGTGTCCTTCAACACTGGAGATTTAGGGAGCATAGCCTCACCAGGAGGTCGAAATTGCAGAGCCGTGCTGACCAGACCTGATCGCGTCTGTTCGGCTGCTGGGGTAGGAAGGGGTCGTGCACCATGACTTGAACGAGGGGACACGGATAGCTCCTTGTGCTCGCCTTCAACGGAGTAGAAGACGGTGGCAGGTTGAGCTTCGGGCTCGCGCAGTGGATATATCGGCGACTCCGGCAACTCCCGGCACACCCAAACCCGACGGACCATCACGCTTCCTGAGTCTTCCCCAGCAGAAAATTCACCTTGCAGTTTTCAAAAACAGTCAAGTTCTGCTCTTCTGTCTCCTTCACACTAAATTTCTCAAATCTGCGAAGGATATAACTTCACCCGTGGCCGAGCCGTGGCACGGCCGGGGCGGCCGTCTTTCGACGGGCCGTGTGCTGTGCCACCCGTGCCGTGACCTGGACCAAAATATGGTTGACGGCACGGCACCCGTTTGACGGCTACCGTCGAGCCGTGACCACGGTAACGGGCGGCAGCCCTAGAAAGGCAGTGTCCATCTCTTCAGGAATATGGAAGAAGTGGGCTAAGTCATAGGTGTGGTGACTATAACCTTGAGGCCAAAGCGGTCTGTAATGCGGTACTTGATCATATAAAAACTGCATAGCATCGGCCAGATGTCGCTCTTTAGAATTCATTTCTTGATAGATTTCGGGCGCTGTGGAAGTTGGAGACCTCAAGATCTCCTCCGTGGATACAATCTCCGAACGATACTTGGTAAGATTTCTTTGAGCAAGGTCCATTCTCTTGCTGAGAGCGGACTGCTATCATCTCTCCTAAATGCCGAGCGCTTCTCAATACTGAAAGAAGAACTTGGCCAGGGTCGGTGGTAAAGACTGAAGTCCTTCCGGGGGATAAGGCCGCGGCTCTATCTAGAAGAGCCTGCATTTGCTTCAAAGTCCTCGAAACATGCATAAATTGGCTAGCTCCTAAGCCAAATTTGTCCACTGACGCCGTCTCATACGCTTTGAAGAGGGCCTCGAGATGTTGGATCACTTCTCGTGGGTCTATCCTCTGTTCTGGCGACTTAGGAGCTTCAGTAAGAGTAGTCATGGAGCTAGCTGTTGACGGAGTCGGAGGCGAGGAAGGGGGCAAAGGACTATTCTCGACGATGTGGTCTAAATTGACCTCAAGAGGGACGACGGGGGAAGACACGTGTGTGGTTTCAAGCGTCGTAACCGGTAATAGCGGTTGGGCAGTAGGCGCTTTAGATTTCCGGTATATAGTGGGTAACGCTTGAAAATCCAATTGTTTTCCCCGATGTGTGGCGCCTTTAGTTCTTGAAGCAGCGGGACTGTCTACAGAAGGTCCAAAGGGCAATTGAAAAGGTTTCTTGACGGGGGATACTGAGCGCGAGTTGACAGTGGTAACGGGAAGAGATTTAGTCCTTGAGACACTGGGTAACTCAGGCTTAGCAGATCGCGCTGCCGAAGCTCGAGTTGGCGCGAATAAACGTGAACTGGCTGGTTCCGCCTTTACTGAGATTTGAGTGCGAGAAGTCGTTGTCCTCCCTCGAGCAGACGAAAAGCTCGGGATACACTGAGGGTCGGCCAGATCGTCTCAGATGAATATTCCCAATGTGTCCACTTTGTGAGGACCCGCAAGTCCTCGTTGGGCTTTAATTCACTGAGAACAACGTAGGGCTGGCTCCGAGCTTGTGTGAAGGGCCTTAATAGATTACAGTCTGATTTCTCAAGAGCAATCCCTCTAGGCCGGATATCCGAGCGCTAAATGAAGGATTGCTCAACCTTGCTCGAATATTTCGTTGCAGGGAGAAGTGAGCGCCAGCAAGCGCTAATCGGGAGAATATCCCTTGTATATTCCTCACAAGGAGAATCTACGTTCCCCTTTCCTCTCTGTTTGACCCTTACCTCAATCAGCACCTTAGTAGGTCTGGAGAGGTGCTTTGGCGCAATCCAGAGGATGGGGGAGTAGATCAGATAGTAGTTATTTCTTCGTGTATCAACTACAAGCTACATCAGGAAGTAACTAATTCAACGAGAAAAATATGCGTGATACAAGTACAAGATTTGAAGCTGGAGACTCGACACCAAGGAGTTGAACAGGCAGACACAGATTGTCGGACAGAAAGCTGTCCGTGAACTGGCACGGGAATCAAGTAGTACCTTCTGATCGTCATCCGTTCAGTAGAACTTGAGAGGGTGGTTTGCTGTCTTCAAATTCGTCCTCAACGTGTTCCGGAAAATCGGACCCGACAAGAAAATAACTAGACCGGTGACCGTCTGTCTATGGAGGCAAGCCTGTGGATAGACAGACCGGTCAATCTGAGTTTGAAATGCCATGTCAATCTCGGTTACCAAAAAAGGTTATTGCAGCAGGGGTCGCCGAGTGATTTGATCGATGTCAAATACCGAACAAACAACGCGCTCCTCACCTTCTTCCTTCATCTGGACGCGTCTGATACCCTCCATGACCTCAATTAGCCAGCATGGACAACTCTAATACCCTTCTACTTCCTACTATAAAACTCTGGCTCTATTTTGCTCGTGGATTATCGCTCTCGGAACTCGAATCATTCGCCCAGCACAATATTCCGGCTAATCTTCCTTTACCTGCTGCATACCTCAATTCTCTCAACGATGACTACAAAACAATTGCCCTCAGAGCTTGCATTCTTGTTTTTATAGCTAGTAATAAGCGCATGGTTCCTTGACAATAACAGCTCGAAGCGACAAATGCACTCGCTCATGGTCTCGATTGCACCGTTGATTCTGGTACCGGCTCTGGGAAAACACTATGTCAAATCATTCTTAATTTACTATATCCCAACAGCTCCAAATGCTACAGGTATTCATCAGCTCTTCGCTTGCACACCCTCTCATGATTGCCTAGGCTGCGGAATTGGAGCGCTGGGGAGTCAGTACAGCTTGCATCAATGAGGATACTCCAAGTGACCGTAACTTATGGGAGGTGCGTGCAACTCCGTCTCGTTACCTTTCTTTCTGCTCTAATAGTCAACAGCGCATCCGAGATGGACTCTACCAACACCTCCTTGTTCAACCGGGGCAGCTACAAAATACAAATATATCAGGGTCACCTGCCTCAACTAGCCCGCCTCCTTCACAAACAAGCTTTTGTCAAAAGTATCGCTCGTGTGCACGTCGATGAAGCCCATTTCCACTATCCATGGTCTTCCTCCGTTTCGCCCTGCTTGGGGAAAGCTTATTGAATTCCGCCTTCGCCTTCCCAAGGGTGTTCCATTCCAGCTCAACTCCGGGATGCTACCGCCTCATATCAAGAAAGCTCTTCACGATCATTTAAATTTCGACCCGCAGCGCGCACTGTCTTCAAAGCTGTCATCCAATCAACCCAACATAGTCTACGCTACTCACTGAATTGTCGGCTCGCTGAAGGACTTTCGTAATGCCGACGTCTTGACTTCAATCCCCTACAAACCGCTTGTCAAATGTCTCGTTTTTGTAAGGGCAACCTTTAGGACCCGAGATGTCTTGAGGGTCTAGCGAGGGAGAATCCAAAGTTAATTCAAGATGCTACTAGGAATACATTACAGTGCACCTAGCGAGGGAGAATCCAAAGAGAAGAAAGGCTAAGGATTCTTACGCTAGGTGTGGCAAACATATACTAACTAGTTCCCACAAGGCCGGGTCAACCGGCAATAGTCCCTGGCCCGATCACATGCTAAGTCCCACCTTGATGACGTAGTTGGACTGGGATCTTGTGTACCCAAAAATAGAACTCTGTCATAGTTTGATGGAGCTCCACAGGAATGATGTAATGGGACCCAAGTCCCTTTGTGTCATGCTGCGCAGAACAGGGGTTCCCCTGACAGTTTTCCTTGACGACACCGAGATCTAGACGACCGTCTCTCGGAGCATCTGCGGAACACAGGGATCATTTGACACTATCATGGCGGCATGTCCAAAGACTATCTCACCAAGGTTTTCGACGATTTCTCTGACCCAAACGGTGTCTGCAAAATTTTGAATGCGACAGAAGGTGCATCTACGGTAATTAATGTGTCATTCCCTAGCCTAATACGGTACCGGGTATTGATGTCATTCAGGGCCTGGATGTTCCCAATATTGAAGCTGTGATTGAATATGGACTACCGCAGAAAAAATCTACCAGTCAAGAACGTGGCGGAAGAGCTGGTCGGCGTGGGCAATTCGCTGTTTATCTTAGTATGGCTGAGCCGTGGGCCTACACTGCTTCATTAGATACTGTTCTTGCTGACTGTATGGACCCGGATCGTCCGTTATGTGGTCGCCTCGCGAAAATGACTCCAAAACCTGCACGTGCTGGTCTGGCGATGATTCTATATGTTCGTTCTTCGATCTGTCTCTGCAAGATGATATCAGATTATCTCGCAGACCAATCACCGGAAGGTAAGTTCTCTTCCGTGTTACATGAAACTCATGCTTACACTCCGCTAGCCCTCTCAATATCCTTCGAGTGGTGTTGCGAGAAAGTTCACCCTGGTCGACCAGAACTACAATTTGATAAGCGCAAATTCTTCCAGGGTCGATTCATATACCAGGAAGCGGACAGATCTATTTACGCTGGCGCATCTGATGAGAAGGATTGTGTCCATCTGAATCCCCCAGTTTCCCGCAAGCGTGGACTACGCAGCACCTCGAATCGCAAAGTTGACCAACGTGCTCCACTTCAAGCACTCATTCGATCGTGGCTTACAAAGGCTCATTCAACCGATGAGCTACGCGATGTCCGTCCGGCGTCATTCATATTGGATGCAAAATCAATCAAGACCCTCTCGACCGTTCACCCAGACCGGATGAAGACAGTAGAGGACGTGACTGCAGCATTGGACGAAACCGAGGAATGGATGATGGAGTGGGGTTCTATGACGGTTTTTATCAGACAAAAATACAATGCCATCCAATGACATTTTCATTGACATTGATGTTTTCGATGTAAATCAGTGCAATTTGATGCATCCAGATGCAATGCATTGCAAATGGGTGTAGTTCAGTGATAGAGCCAATGTGATTCGGTGCAATCTAGTGAGATAGGCCTTTGGTCAAGCTTCACTGCATTGCATTGATTTTTACCATTCAAAAAGTGCATTGAGGTTGCATCAACCCCCACCGGCAGCCGGCACAGCATCAAACATTGATTTCCGTTGTTGTTCTCCCCCAATGAGGCTCTTCTGAACTTTCAGACGCAATTCAGACGGCACGAAGATATCTTTCGTTAGAGTCGGCACAGACCTATTCGGAGTCTATTCAGTATTCTTGATAAAGTGCTATGCACAGACGTAGTACTTACCTATCTTCACTCCAAAGAGTGGGCTCTGGAGGATGGATGATGTTTTAAATTGAACTTGGCTTTCGGTGACTCTCGAGGCATACTTTCTATATATTCAAGGCAGCCTGGCTGCAGGAGGAATATATCTGAATGTTCTCAGACGCCTGACAAGGTTTAATGGCAAATTATCTGGTACCGATGATCAAATAGTACTTACTCAATTGCAACTGGTCATAATAGCTTGCCTCTGTATAGCTAGGGGATGCAGAATTTCATAGCTGTATGTAGGGAATGATATTAACAATCGTAAATAGGCTGAGGGATTGAATGAGAAAGCTAGAAGTCCATCAGAAATGTGCAGGACTGGTCAGTGCAGCATTGCTGGTGTGTTCCACCTCAAAATCTGAGAATGCTGGTAGGTTTCCCAACATTCTGGGTGGATTTCCACCTGGAAACCTCCCACATAACACCAAGCAAACACCAAGGGTGTTATATGCAAATACGCCCTACCATATATTTTAACTGGTATAATGGGCAATTTTGAATGCTCGCATCTCCTCCTGAATCTCTTACCTGACTCCACTAAACCTTCCATTGACAATTAGGTGAAGATACATAAGAAAAAATTATGACGGATGCGAAACATAACTCAAAGAACACCAAAAGAATGTTGGTCTCATCAATGACATCATATTTCCGGCGCCTAATCGTGACAAAGGGATCAAGTAAACGGCAAGTAATGTAAGGCTCCAGGAGCGCTTACGAGGGTTACTGTCTAACGGAATCCCTGGCGGGAGTGGAAAAGCCTTATAATGTGGTAAGACCCTTGTTTGAACGGTCTAGCTCGCAGAAAACTACAAGGAGACAAATTCTCAAGCTCTCAGACGTAGTTCTCTTCAGTCTCCCGAATACTCAAGAGGATTGGAGCCAACTGAGAGGGCGATCTGTAAAGATCAGTGGAAATAGTCGTATAATCAGAGAAATATAGCCTCGCGCCTAGAGCCTCAAATAGAGCCTAGGCAAGGCCAAAATATGTCCAGCCGACACCCGTGCCTCTCACAGAGCTTCGGAGTTACTCAACGAAAGCTGAGGAGGCTAAATGGGTGATTTGGTAGAAGTAAAGATGATAATAATCATGTGATCTGAGTACATGTGACTTGTAGCTAAACGAGTAAGAAAAGTACGTATATGATACCTTACAGAGCCCCCCACTCTTGAGCTGCAAGGAAAAGAACATGTGCGAAGGGAGGGAATGGCGGGAGAAAAAACGAGAGGAAAAATTTTGCCCTGCACTGCACCTTCGAGATATCTCCATTCCAACTCCATGAGCTGCTCCGCATCCACTTCGCCTCCATCTCCGATGTCCCTCAGATTCCGCTCCAGGCCCTGGTCACTGCGCAACCAGTACCATACCACACCACGACCATCTTAAGTCGCCATGCTCCCATCCATACCTATCCTACCCTAGTGCCCCCCACGAAAGTAGCCGATTGTAGGGATCGACCGAGATCGGATGCTTTCGGAACCCACCACAAATAAATCAGCCCCCCAGTCTGAACGTATGGTGTGGGCTGCGGTGGGTGAATGAATGAATGAGGCTGGGTGTTAGGGACATGAATTATATAATACTGATTACACATACTCCGCATGTATTGGGGATCAGCCAGCGTGGGAAAAGGGACTTTCTTTTCACCTACGTTGACTGACCCAGACTATTTCGATATAGTATTTGGTTCGGTTCATTCGGGTGAACGTCTAAGTCTACACGCTCTACATCTTTTTGAACCTCAAAGCTCCTACTGGAGCGCTATATTCAAAATTCTTCCAATACTACACGTACTTTGAAGAAACAACGGGGATTCTACAATGGCGACCTGTCACGTCCCGTGCCCCTTACGGCACTCCGAACTCCGACTCCGAACTCCGGCCCCACGTCAAACACTGACCGGACACAGACTTGCCTTCGGACTCCGGGTTTTACGCAATGAAGGTCTTCTGAGCGTTTTCCCGTATAACTGTCTTGGCATTCTTATTGTCTCTTGCCTCATGTATGTTCCTATGACTTATGCATCACCGACATCCATCCTCCGTTATTGTCTTCGCTTAACACTTACCATTTCCGTCCGGACTCCTTATTGTTCTTATTGTTCTCCACCGGACTTACTCCGGACTTTCTACTTAGTATAAATACTTCTGTATTCCGTCTATGTACTTTAGTCTGAATATCGACTAAGTCTGTCTCTATCTTTGTTTGACTCCGTCCGAACTCCGCTCCGACTCCGCTCCGCAAATTGGGCCTTGGGCGTTCGGAAGGGCGCAGCGCACGAGCTGAAGCCAAGCCCACTCCGACACCTCGGACTCCGATCTCCGATCTCCGACCTCCGGTTCCGATCCGCGGACTTTGCCCTTTGAGTCCGTACACGGTACTTGACAGTATATTCAGACTGCACTTCTGACGCCCACTGTCTATGAATCGGGAGCCTTTCATCGGACCTCTCCCGAAACAACAAGCCGACCGCGAACAACGTGCTGCAGCCCGGCACCACCGCAGTCAGCTCATTGCTCCTCAACCAGTTTCTCCGGTCCGAACTTCTTTCCTCACCACATCTTCTGGCATTGCCGCTCGGGAAGCGGAATCTCGACGTCTTACGGATAACTTCGATCAAAGTCGCTGGGCTGCTTACCAGGCTTCTCATCCGACGGAAATCTACTCCAGGGAAGTCTTCTCAGCGAATCTCCGGCGGACCTCCGAAGCCGCTGCTCGCGCCGCACACCAACAACGCCAGACCGGGCACGTCTCCGGTATTCCTCCGACCATGCCCACCATAACCCAAACCACCACTACCACTTTGCCTACGGCTCCGGTTCACCCCATGGACTCCGCGTCCAACGCTCCTCACGATCGATCCCGCTTTGTGCCAGCTGGTCCGACCTCCGTTCTTCGGGAGGCGGACGAGGATCAACGGTCAGTTCACTCCTCCCAGCGTCTCTTCGGCAGTGCTGGGCCTTATCACCGTCCTGAGGATCATGGGTCTGCATTCTCTCGGTCTCCGAGCCCTCCTCGGGGCCCTCGTTCTCACAATCCGTTCCGCGAAGGCTCCGCTCCTCCGCCGGGCCCCGGCGGTGACGGAGGTGGCGATGACGGGGGTGATGACGGAGGCGGTGGAGATGGTCCTTTCGGACCCCGCAATCCACCTTCTCCTCTCCCTCCGCGTTTCGGTCGCCAACCCTTCACTATGAACGACATGCAGGCTCTCCTCGCGACATTCAACCAATCTCTCGGTCAGGCTATTGGAACTGCCATCACCGGTAACACCGGCTCCTCCGACAAGTCCCGGGCCCGCGTTCGCGACCCCGACACTTTCGATGGCAAGGATCCGGACAAGCTTCGGACTTTCCTGTTCCAGGGCTTGCTCAATTTCAACGACCGCCCCAGCGCTTTCCGGAGCGACCGCCAGAAAATCAACTACATGATTTCCTACCTCACTGGCGACGCGCTCGGTTGGTTTGAACCCTCCATTGTCGACCCCGATCCTCTCGAGCCAACTCCGGCTTGGTTCTCGGACTACGACGTCTTTGTCCGCGAACTCCAGGTCAACTTCGGAGTTTACGACGCCCGCCAGGACGCCGAAAACGAGATCGTGGCCCTCTCCATGGCCGACAGTCAAAAGATCCAGCGCTACCTTGTCCGGTTCAACAAGCTATCGCAGCTTACCGGCTGGAATGCGATGGCCCTCCGCAAGACCTTTTACGACGGTCTTCCGGAGCGCATCCGGATCAAACTCCGTGACCTCCCCGGCGGACTCCCGACCGCTCTTGACACCATGAAATTGGCAGCTCAGACGATCGACGCGAGTCACTGGGAATGGCAGAAGGAACAGAAACTCCGCACGGCTCACCGGGGTGCTCAGCCTTCGCCGAAGGACAAGCCCGGTAAGCCCGGCAACACCGGTACCTCCGGTAACCAGCCTAACGCGACCACCGCTGCTGTTGCGGGTGGAAACCGCAGGAAGAAGCAGAAGTCCGGTGGCGGCGGGGGGGAACGGCGGGAACGCCGGTGGATCCCCCGCTCAAGCTGCGACTCCTGCTCCGGCCGCGGAGAAACCCTACAAGAAGCACTTGGGCGCCGATGGGAAACTCCTGCCCGCCGAACGCGCTCGTCGCATCGCGGAGAATCTTTGCCTCCTGTGCGGAGGTAAGGGTCACCGTGCTGATGAGTGCCCGAAGAAGAAGTCCGCCGCCGCTCGCGCAGCTACAACTCCGGCTGCCGCTCCCGCTACCGAGCCGGGAAAATGAGCAGCGACCCTCGGACTCCGTCCGCGCGACCCGAGGGTCGCGACACTACTCCCGATCGCGCGGCTCTTCCCATTTTACGACTTAACGCTTCCGCTCTCTCTGATCCTAATGCTCTATGCCCTGTACTTTCCTCTCCCCAAGTTGCCGTCGACTTCCGGACTCTCGTTGACTCCGGTTCGTCGCACTGCTTTATAGACTCTGTTTTTGTACATCCAATAATCTCACGCGCGTTTCTATTCCTCCGATCGGACTCCGTCTGTTTGATGGCTCCTCCGGGACCACCATATCTGAGAGTGTCCACATAGATATCTCATTTCCCTCCGGTGACTCGACTCCGGTTGAACTCTACGTCACCCCTCTGGATTCCGCCTGCTCCGTCGTCCTTGGATACAATTGGCTTACCCGACACAATCCGTTGATTGACTGGGTCTCTAGCCAAATCATTTTCCGTTCGCCCTGCTCCGCTGTTCCAACTCCGGCTCCGTCCGGAGTCTCTCCATCGGTTAAGTCCGATCCTGTTCCTCCTTCAGTGGAGCCTCCTGTTGCTCCGATGCCTCCTCCGCCGTCTCTCCCTTCCGAACCACTTCCGACTCCTCCTTCCATCTCTATCATCGGAGCCGCTGCGTTCGCCTCTGCCCTTCGGGACAAGGGCAACGCGGTGTTTCGTCTGGGCCTCTCCGAGGTCTCAGGCAAGTCCTCCGGTATCTCCGATCCTCCGGACCTTTCGGGGATCCCTCCGGAGTACCAGGACTACGCCGACGTCTTTTCGCCCACCGAGGCGGAGAAGTTGGCACCACATCGGCCATACGATCTCAAGATCGAACTCGAGGACGGGGCTGCTCCGCCGCCCGGTCCTATCTATTCCCTTTCCCAGCTCGAGTTGAAGGCCTTGCGCGAGTTTCTCGACAAGAACCTAAACAACGGCTTCATCCGGCAATCCACCTCCCCGCACGGCGCTCCGATTCTCTTCGTCAAGAAAAAGTCCGGTGAACTCCGGCTTTGCGTTGACTTCCGGGCTTTGAACCGAATCACCCGGAAGGACCGGTATCCTCTTCCTCTTATCTCCGATTTGTTGGATGCCGGTCGGAGTGCTAAAATCTTCACCAAAATAGACCTTAAACACGCCTATCACCTTGTCCGTATTGCCGACGGCGACGAATGGAAGACCACTTTCCGGACGCGCTACGGCTCTTACGAATGGCTTGTTATGCCGGAAGGTCTCACCAACGCTCCGGCCGCTTTTCAGCGCTTCATGAACGACCTCTTCTCCGACCTTCTCGACGTCTACGTGGTTGTCTACCTCGACGACGTCCTCATCTTCTCCGACAACCCGGCGGACCACAAGAAACATGTCCGGGAAGTTCTCCGGCGTCTCCGCAAGGCTGGAATGTACGCTTCGCTCAAGAAGTGTGACTTCAGCGTCGACACCATCGAATTCCTCGGCTACATCATTTCTCCGGCCGGACTCCGCATGGACGAGTCGAAGGTCAAGGTCATCCGCGATTGGCCGGAACCCCGTAAAGTCAAGGACGTTCAGTCTTTCCTTGGCTTCGCTAATTTCTATAGGCGCTTCATTGCCAACTACTCGGACATCGTTGTCCCTCTTACGCGCCTCACGCGGAAGTCCGAGAAGTGGCTCTGGTCTCCGGCTTGCCAGGAGGCCTTCGACGCGCTTAAACTTGCTTTCACCACTGCTCCGATTCTCACTCACTGGACTCCGGGAGCCCAACTCATTCTGGAGTCCGACGCCTCCGACTACGCCATTGCGGCCATTCTGTCGCAAGTCTGCCCCGACGGCCTTATCCGTCCGATCGCTTTCCACTCTCGGACTTTGGTCACCTCGGAGTTGAACTACGACACGCACGACAAAGAACTCTTGGCTATTTTCGAGGCTTTCCGCGTCTGGCGACGCTACCTCGAGGGCGCCGTTCCTCCGATCGACGTCGTCACGGACCACAAGAATCTGGAGTACTTTTCCACCACCAAACTCCTGACTCGGCGACAGGCTCGCTGGTCGGAGCTCCTTTCCGCCTTCAATTTCATACTCCGCTTCCGCCCTGGTCGCCTCGGAGGCAAGCCCGATGCCCTTACTCGCCGTTGGGACGTCTACCCAAAAGAGGGGGATAGTGGCTACGCCAGTGTTAATCCGCATAACTTCCGACCTGTATTCACTCAGCATCAGCTCAGCGCTTCGCTCCGGGCCTCCGCTGTGTGGACTCCGGCCCTCCGGGCAGGTCAACTCATGGACGTTACTCAGCTCCACGCGGATATCCGAGCGGCTATTCCTTCCGATCCTATTGCTAAGCTCCATTTTAATACCTCTTCCAATCCCCGATGGGTTACTCATGACGGTCTTCTATACCAAGACGGACGAATCTTCGTACCGGACTCCGGCGATCTCCGCCTCCGGGTCCTCCTCGACAAACACGATCACCAACTCGCTGGACACTGGGGACAGAATAAAACCCTGGCCCTGGTCCGACAGGAGTACGTGTGGCCCGGACTCCGGACTTTCGTTAAGGACTATGTCCGATCCTGCGTATCTTGCAAACGAGGCAAGTACGCCCGTCACAAACCGTATGGCTTACTCCGGCAACTCCCAGTTCCTGAACGTCCGTGGGACTCCATTTCCATGGACTTCATCGAACAGCTGCCTATGTCCGACGGATATACCAGCATCCTCGTTATCGTTGACCGGCTGTCCAAGATGGGGTTGTTCATCCCCTGTCGCGGAAAGATTAACGCCTCCGAGCTTGCCCATCTCTTCATCCTTCACGTCTTCTCCAAACACGGAGTTCCCCGACACGCTACCTGCGACCGCGGTACGGAATTCATCGCTCAGTTCTTCCGGTCTCTCGGAGATGCTCTCGGAATGAAAATTCACTACACCGCTGGCTATCACCCATCTGCCGACGGACAAACCGAGCGCGTCAACCAGACTATCGAGCAGTACCTCCGTATCTATTGCAACTACCAGCAGTCTAACTGGGCTCCGCTTCTCCCTCTCGGCGAATTCGCTTACAACAATGCTCCGTCCGACACTACCGGAGTATCTCCGTTCTTCGCCAACAAGGGATTTAATCCTTCTATTGATGTTCACCCCGAGCGCGACTTGGTCTCCGCGCGCGCCCGCGACTACGTTACGGACTTGGACGAACTGCACCAGGAACTCCGGAAGCAGATGTCCGCCGCTCAGAAACGTTATCAAGGTCCTGCGGACAAGCGCCGGACTCCGGATCCGAAGATCAACATCGGTGACGAAGTCTACATCAGCGCCGCCGGATTCCGCTCCGCTCGCCCCGGGAAGTCCTTTACGGAGTTGTTCTACGGCCCTTACAAGGTCCTGGCGCAGCCCGGTCCCGCTTCTTTCACCGTCGAGCTTCCAAAAGATAAGCACCTGATTCATCCCGTCTTCCACATATCCCAACTCGAACTCAGCCATCCTAATCAAATCCCCGGTCGGGTCCAACCTCCGCCTCCGCCGATCGAAGTCGACGGAGAACTGGAATGGACTATCAAAGAGATTGTTAGTAGCAAACTCGACCGCCGGCGGAAACCTCCGCTCATGTACCTTGTCCGTTGGGACGGGTACGAGGGATTACCTCAGGAGTACGATTGGATGCGCGCGGATGAACTCGGGAATGCTCAAGAGGCCATTGAGGACTTTCACAAGGCGCATCCGGACTTGCCTGGTCCGTTACCGCTTTGACCGGACTCCGTCCGGACTCCGGTGCGCTCTAACCTCTGTGTCTCTATCGTCTGCCTCGACTTCCTCCCTGTCGTCTCGTTCCCCTTCTCTCTCTTATCTCATCCCCGGCCACCTCTGTATCACTTCCGGCCACCTCTGTATCACCACCTTCTTCCGGTTCGGACTCCGTGCGCAGTTCAAGATATTATATTTACATTTTTTTGGGCCAAGCGGGCCCAGCGCGCACAAGTATTCTACGGGCTCTTTGGCCCCCGACTCCGGCAGTCCGTTTCTGCGACTAATTTCCGGTGGCCGTCCCCGACCCACCGGCCTCCGTCTCCTCGTCCTCTCCGAGCGCATCTGGCTCCTCCATCGGCCCATGCACCGGACCTTCCTCCTCCTCCGAGTCGGAGTCGGAACCCGACGACGACTCCTCCGTCTTCTTCTTCTTCTTCTCCTCCGCATCCGACTCCGAGTCTTCCTCTTCCTCGTCCTCTTCATCGTTCTCCGACGGCGCAACCGGACCCCGCGTGTCCGCCACGTACTCCAATCCCGGAGATTCCTCCCGGACCGTCGTCATCCGAACCCGATCCGACACCTCCCCCATCCGCACCTCTATCGCCGCCAACCGCTGCTCCATCCGTCGGACCCCGGTCGCTACTCCGCGCAAGCTCGCCGCAATGTTGTCCAGGTGCGCGTTGGTCTCCTCCGTTAGCTGCGAGCGGTGGACGGTGTGCTCCACGAAGTGGCTGCTGAAGGTCTCCAGCACGCGCGCCAGCTCCGTCATGGCCGGACCGCCACGAGCGGGCTCCGACGCCGGCGGAGCTCCGTGCTCCGACGTCCGCTGCCTCTTGTTCTCATGGTTCGGACCGAACGAACAGCCGAGCTTCTTGCCAGCGCAGCGTGCGCAAGCCGAGGCGCGTCCTCCGGAACGCCGCTCGCACTTGGCGTTGTCCGAGACGCACTGTTCGCACTGTAAGTCAAAGTCAGTGGAGTCCGTACTCCGGACTGCGACGCACCCTGGTGATCTCTTCCACCTCCACCTCCTCCGACGACTCCCGATCCCTCTTCTTTTCCTTCTTCTTCTCCGCCGCCTTCTTCTTCCGCTCCTTCTCCTTCCGCGCCTCCTCCTTGGCTCTCTCCTCCTCTATCCTCTGCTTCTCCACCGCCGCAAGCGCCTCCGCCATCTTGAAGCGTCTTGCCTTCTCCGCCTCCGCGGCCTTCTCCGCCTTCGCCTTCTTCAACAAGTCATGCACCGCCCACCAATCCTTCATCTCCTGCGCCGTCGCCTCTCCCTTGCGAACCATGTCGAGGAGGTCGGCCTCCGAGACCTCAGCGAGGCGGCGGGTGTAGTCGTCGTGGGTTTCGTTGTCGCGGCGGAAGGGCATGGTGGGGTGTTTTTTGGAGATGGTGGTGGTAAGAGAACAAGAGAGGTTTTAACTCCGACAGGCTGCGGAAAAAGTTTAAATACGAGCTAGAAGCGGCACGGAGATGCCGCATCAACTTCTATTCTCACGCCTCGGGGCTCGGCGCTAAGAGGGGGATACTGTCACGTCCCGTGCCCACTTACGGCACTCCGAACTCCGACTCCGAACTCCGGCCCCACGTCAAACACTGACCGGACACGGACTTGCCTTCGGACTCCGGGTTTTACGCAATGAAGGTCTTCTGAGCGTTTTCCCGTATAACCGTCTTGGCATTCTTATTGTCTCTTGCCTCATGTATGTTCCTATGACTTATGCATCACCGACATCCATCCTCCGTTATTGTCTTCGCTTAACACTTACCATTTCCGTCCGGACTCCTTATTGTTCTTATTGTTCTCCACCGGACTTACTCCGGACTTTCTACTTAGTATAAATACTTCTGTATTCCGTCTATGTACTTTAGTCTGAATATCGACTAAGTCTGTCTCTATCTTTGTTTGACTCCGTCCGAACTCCGCTCCGACTCCGCTCCGCAAATTGGGCCTTGGGCGTTCGGAAGGGCGCAGCGCACGAGCTGAAGCCAAGCCCACTCCGACACCTCGGACTCCGATCTCCGATCTCCGACCTCCGGTTCCGATCCGCGGACTTTGCCCTTTGAGTCCGTACACGGTACTTGACACGACCACACCAAGTAGCCCCCACCGAGATCCCACTACCGCTGGATCTTCCCAATTCGCTACAGCGAGTCTGGAGCCTCAGACCGACGAGCAAGGCCCTGCGGCGGGGCCCAGCGCCACCACATCATCAATTGGACCACGACTAAGAGTTACGATGGGCGCCAATGGCCTCCCTGTCTTAGTCGACCCGTTAACGGGCACACGGTACGAGGTATCTGACGATGAGGCTGTACCCGACATCCAAGCCCCTTCGCCTACTCGCCCGGCGGTACCCACAGTAGATACAGAGGGGACGGGCGGGCCCACCCCTTCGTCCCCTTCTAGTCTCACGCGAGAGGACGCAGACAACGCTCCTCTCACCCCTGAGGTGCTCCTGGCCTCGTTAATCGCGGATGTAAGCACCTCCCCGCTAAGTGAGCCCCAACTGTCCCGCTTTAGTACGCTCCGGGGGATCATGTCCCTGAGCCGGGACCCCCTACTCACTACGACTGGGCTAGTCGCAGGTCAGCGCGACCATGTACGCGGGCTGGCTCGAAGCCTCAGACAACTGCGTAACGACGTGGCTGAGCGCTTTGTAGAGCTCAGTGAAGAGATCACTACCGCCAACCAACGAATGGAAGTGACTCTCAGCAACAACTTGAGAGTTCTTCGCGCAACGGGAGCCACCGACGCACAGTTAGCGCACTTAGTCATAGCCGTACAGGCAGGCCGGGACCAACCACTGGAGCGTGTCAATCTGGATGCCCAGCTCCATGAACCCCCAGCCCAGGCCGTCCAGCTGGAGGAATTGAGGCCTGCAGTGGACAGAGCTCTCCCCCCTCGTAGGGAAGGAGAATCTCATGAAGATTTCCTGACGCGAGGTAACGCCTCACTGGGACATCGAGTGCGAGCTGCTAGTTCTTTCGCTAACTCCGCACCTACCGATACACCGGGGCCTCGTACGAACGCTCCGCGAGTAACGCGTTTCGTTGACGAACGCTCCCCAACTCCGGCCGTGAGTCGCGACACCCCACCGCACATGCAGCGGAGCACTGTGGGTGTGGGATGCGGGACGGTTAACCCAATTGGGTATAACCAGTCCATCTCTGGCGTACTCACTGAACGTGGACGGGACGGGGACACAACCCCAAATGTCTTCGAGCTATTCCTTGAAGAAAAGGCCCAGCAGATTCACATTATGATCAATAGAACTCTGGGCCAAACTATTCGAGCACCTCCGCGCCCGCCCAAGCTCCCCGAGCCTTCCAAGTATAAGGGAGAAGACGACGACACCACCTTTATGACGTGGCTGAGTCGCCTGTGCACTTGGCTTCAGGGTAGTGGACTAGGCGGCCCGGACTATGAGGACAGTAGGATAGTGTACCTCAAGACCTCACTAGAATCGCATGCGATTGAATGGTTTGACACTGAAGTCGAGCCGCTGACGAGGCCCAGTGAAATTGATCATAATTTTGAGGCCATCGTGTGCGCCATGCACCGACGATTTGTAACGACGGCAACGGCGACTCGCGCCACTAGAGAATATGAAGCCGTGCGGTATGACGAGAGCAAAGGAGTTGAGTTCCTTGCTAGCGAACTCAAACGCACCGCACTTAGAATGCGTGAACCCCCTGCGGATATCACGCTAAGGCAACGGTTCATGCGTCTTCTACCCGCTGGCGTCCACAACGAGCTCATCCGACGTGGGTTGTATACCGAGTATGTCGAATGGGATAGGTGGAAGAATCATGCTCGCATGTGGATCGAGGGCCAAGGAATGATGCGGAGAGACACCCGAGTGCCAGAATCGAGTCGCCCCGCTAGGACGACCACGGCGAGAGCAACGACGAAGAGTGTTGGGAAGAGTACAGCAAGAGGCAGAGTCACACCACGCTCTAACGCCCCAATCGCCGCTCGGGCTGGGGCCACCGCTGTCAACCACTCTTCTTCTCCCACCACCATGTCCAAAGATAAAGTGGGATCCAACCTCAATCCCGCCGCTTCACGATCCAACAAGACATGCTTTGGCTGTGGGCTAATCGGGCACATCGCCAGCGATCCCGTGTGCCCGCGCTACAATGAGTCTGCTTCAACCAGACCGAAAAATAACGCGCAGATACGCGCTCAACGCGTGGTATCGAGCTACTCAGATGATGGTGAAGAGGAGGAGGAATTAGCCTCCGATGAAGATGAGTCGGCCGTTGAAGATGAAGTTGATGGATTGTGGGGGGGCGATCAGTACGATGGGGGACGTCCTCCTCGACGATTTCCCTGCTGATCATGATCACCATGAGACCCACGATGACAACGAGCACGTCGTGGAAGAAACTGACCCCCACGAAGCTCCCGACTTGGCTGAGCTAATAGACAGTGCTGCCCCGACCGAAGTACGCGTCGGGGCCATGCAATACTTCGCCATGCGCATCGATAACGACGCGCCGGCTGATCGAGAAGTCATACCTGGAGCTAATGAATACTCCAGTTCACAACCCATGAGGACCGCCATCATGGATACCCTGGTTGCTGTGGTCGGATTTTCTGGGCTGGGACATCCCGAATGGGACCCAGCTCGAGAGGACCAGGAGCGCCTAGATCGCAACGATCACTGGGACTTTGAATGCCACGACCACGACTCGCTCATTCACGCGTTTGAAGTGCAGAGAGGTGTTGGCCCGACGCTATAATGCGCCTTGGTGCTGAGGAGAGTGCCAGGGCGGCGTGGGAGGGAGTATTGGCGATTCAGCCGCTAATACTCACTAGCTTTACGAGTGGTGTCCTCCGCACCACCGTCATAGACGTCGAGGCGGAGTCCGCCCGAATTTCAGGGTATTTCTCGGTGCTGCAACAATCAATCACCGACATACAAGCCTTGATCGACAGAAGGGAGGGAGCCTTTAACGACTTAAGACACCTCCCCCCTCTCGTCGACGAAACGAGGTCGAGAGCAGGACGCATACGTCGCCTTGCTACCCTCGCTAGCGCCCGCACCCTTGACGATATGCGTGTTGGGCTTGAATTGCTAGAACACCGCCTGTCGCGTTAGTGAGATACGCGGGGCTATTGAAAACGAGCTTACTCGTCGACAATTTGCCCGAGAAGAGTATAGAGGACGATCCTCACCGCCCTCTAACCCCCCAAGCTACCCTGGGTCGCCCCACGACTCGGACGATTACTTTCCCGCTGACGATCGGCTGTCTCTGAGTCAGGTCCGAGTGGCGCACTCCGCACCATCACCGACTCCCTCCTCTGGGTCATCCTTAGAAATCAGGCTGGTTGACCCACCACCGACGAAGACTCACCTCCCCATACCGAGGCCTCATGGACTATGGGGAGCGAGAGCTCTTTTACCATAGACTCCGATGACACCCACATGGCTCACGTAGGAGACGATGGGCTCCCTGGGGATGGTTCGCCATCAGCGCTAAACAGCACCACTCCGGGCGGGCACATACCTGCTCAAGCTATGGACGAGGCCATCCTCCGCTCTTTTAGAATAAATTCTGCATCGTCCTCTGAGTTACTTACAACTATCGTGGACACGAACGGGGATGTGCGCGTTGTGAGCTCGGAATTACCCCGACACCACCGCTATCATCCCGCATTCCGCGCCGAACATCGCCACGCTATGACTTTGGCAATAGCCGAACGTGCGGAAGAGCTGCATGTGCCCATCGTGGACGTAGAAGCTTGGGTGACTGCCCAATCCCGACCCGTCGTTGCACACGACGGTAGTATTCTGCGGTCTGTCGACGGCATGCCAGACCAAACCCCAGTACTATTCCCGGGCCTGGTAATCCACCAGGGAATGTCTGCCCTCGACCCCGAGTACGATGACTACGACGCGTGGCCAGGCTTCTGCGTAGGGTTCCTCGGCACTAGGAGTGAGGCTGCGCATGATTCCACCATGGCTCACTTCCCTGCGCCTCCCCCTCCGGACTACTCTCACTTGATGGCAGTACGGGTGGAATACTTACCATCCGTCAGACGCACCAAGTCCATTCCCCTCAATACTTCTGGGTCAGTAGGTCTAATGGACCAACCGACCCGCACCACCAAAAACATCGCCTGTATCTCGGCCATGATCTCAATTGGAGGGACCAAGGCTTACGCATTATTTGACTCGGGCAGCAACACGGACTCTATGACCCCTGAGTTCGCCAAGGCTATAAACGGGGTTCTGATTCCATTGGATGAGCAGGTCACTCTCCAACTTGGATGTGTCGGCAGCCGGTCGAAGATTAACTATGGCACCCGCGTCCCCGTCGACTTTGGAGGAATCAAGGGCCACGTTTACTTTGACCAAGTGAACCTGGACCGATATGACGTTGTCATAGGCACCCCCCTTATGAACAAACACGGTATCGTCCTGGACTTTGGGAAGCGAGAGGTTCGCTTCCCCAAGGGCCCTTCCATCTCCGCGTTATCTAATGTGGAGGAAGCCGCTCTCATCAACGAACGCACCCAACGGGGCTCTTCACGTAGAGCCCGAGCTTGACTTCCAATCACTCCCACGGCCGCTGACCGAAAGCTGCGTGCGTCAGTACTGGAATGCGACGACGGGCAGCATCGCTTCCAGCGAGCTGCCCACATGTACTTTTAACTCAGGATGAATATCACGTATGGGTCCGCGAGAACCGCAATTGTGTGCCTAAGACCACGGTCAACGACTTGCCTGACTATGAGGCAATGAACTACCTTCCCTCTCTCCCCGAATGGTACCGGTTCATCTTAGTGAGCGAGGATGAATTCAAGTCGGGTGACCCACTTATCGACTTACGCCATATCGAGTGTCGTGCCGAGAATGACCTACCCTGTCACCCGGTAGTCGAAGAGTATCATTTATCTATACCCGAAGCCATGCGGCTTTGACCGGGAGAATATGACCATCCCCGACACTCTAGAAAGCCGAGTGACACTCCTGGGCTACAAGAGCTCGACATTATCCCTCGCCATTCTCAGCAGGGCCTGGAGGCCCGACTTTACTGGGCCTACCAGATGGAAATGAGTCACATACTTGGTCTACGAAGCGCTCGCATAGCGGCTATGGCTGCTGAGGCCCAATCGTCTAACGAGTCGGGCCCTGAGGTTGACCCTGTACATGCTCAAGAACTCCGGGACAAGTGGTTTGCTGAGTACGAAGATATGCTCGGACCGATACCGCTTGAACTCCCCCCGCTACGAGAAATTAATCACGAGATCAACCTCATCGACAACGACGCAAAGTACAACTTCCATTTACCTCGCTGCCCTGAGGCACTGCGACCGGAGCTTCGCAGCAAGATAGAGCGATATACCACCGCTGGGTGGTGGGAAATGAGACCCGTGTCGCAGGCAGCCCCGCTCTTGTGTATCCCAAAGAAGGATAACAAATTGCGAACGGTAGTGGACGCGCGACAGAAAAATGACAATACCATCAAGGACGTTGAAACGCTTGCTATGGGTTTACTGTATAACTTTATTCGTAGAGATAATAAATCCCTTCAAACAAAATCCACACAACTTCAGCTTCGCGTGCGAGTCGGGGTTCCAGTAACGTATCTACTGTGGCAATTTGACTATATTCCTCAATCCAAGGATATATGTTATACAATTCGAGGTGTCTTGACTCGATAAAACTTGCTTTTGAGTTAGCGCGACTCAATCCTATTTGAGCCTTTCGAACTCAGGACTTAGTTTTTCGCAATGTCGGTTGGTTGGGGAGTCTAGGTAATTTATCTGGTTCAAGTTTCCTTTCAATCCGATGGAGTATGGCACTAGACTGTTAAGTCACGCTTAATCCCTTGTACTCGTGTTTCTCTTATCTCAGAATTCCGTTTCACGTGTCTGATTCCCGTTCAAGTTCACTTAGTTCACGCGTTTTAACAAATCTCTGATCAAATCACAAGTCCAATTTACAGATTGAAAACAAAACAGAAAACTAGTTAAGTTCCCTGGGTTGTCCCACTGGATAATATCACTCTTTACTGAACGTGCGGCTGATAGCTTACACGGACAATCAAGGAGGGAGCAATCCACTGGAGCCCAGCTAATAATTTACAGGCTTTATATACTACGCGCGAATAAATATTTACATCTTAATAGGGTATCTACCTACGTGTCCAAGTACGTGTATTGTCCTTATTTAGCAGACGAGGCTGTTAAGTCACGCCTGTGTGTCGTGGTTGCACGCGCGAGTAACGTGTAAGTACACGAGGACTCGCTATCGCATTTATCGCGTCGATCCCTCGTGATGATCACGTGTGCGTGATGGATCCTCTCGATCCTTGACTCGATACCGGCTTCTATCCCTTTCATCGCAGCTAGCCTTTCGAGGATACGAACGTTCCTGTTACGAGCCTCGCCTCGAGGTAAGATCCTTCCGGTCCTTGCCAGAACTTCTAATTCATCCTTGAGTAGAGAAATCTCTTCAAGATCACTGATCCTTCGATGATCCGCTCTTCGGCATCTCCGGCAATCCTTCTGCCGCTACTCGGTTTCCCTCGATTCGCCGTTCCGCGACTCGAATTCCCTTGATATTGGTCTAGGCGCGCTGCCTGAAGTACTCCATCCATATATCCCTTGTTCCTTGATGTCCCCTTAGGTCCCAGTTCGATTGACAGAACGGTTAGACCTAGAGGAGGGATTGATACCCTCGACTACTGTGTACGATTTCCCATTTCTGGATAATTATAATTCGTAGACGAGTCTATCTTTCCGTGCATCATTTAGTTAACAGCGCGGGTACGCTTTAACCCTCTGAGTAATATTCCAATAGATGTTCCTGTATTCCTCTTAGTTCAAACACGTGTTATATAATATTAAACATGTTCAAAAATTGAGAAAACACGGGGTGTTTTCATCCCAGGCCTATCAACGGTCACAGAGGGCTTTCGCGATTGGTCGCTTTCGCGCCTCCTCTTAGTTGTAGTGATTGTACAACGTTTTCCCGTATTAGGATCTTTGATGGTGATGGTCTGGGACTCATCCTTATGATTATTAACCTGGCATTCAGTTAGAACCTCGAAAGGCCTTCCCAAAAGTACTTTGTACGCTGGTCCTTTAATGATATGAACCTGCAAGTACACAGTCATGTCTCCAAATTTGAATGGAACATTCCTGGCCAAGCCAACTGCTCTCTCTACAGAATTATTGGCACTCTGCATCCAAACGCGAACATCCGGGTCCCAAGTTAATTTCGACTCTACTGCTTGTTCTAGCGACATAGATACGATGTGGAATCCTGAGTCCAAGACACATTCAACGCGTCCTTGTTTATTAATAGATGGAGACACCGTTCTGAGATCAGCTGAGTCTCTCCCAACAGCCGCGTTTCTATGGTCATAGACCTGCCTAGGCTTCTCATCCAGTTCTAAGGATTCCAGATATTGAAGGTAAGGGTCAGGTATCGCGACTGCCCCCACAGGCATATCCTCCGTGTCAATCGTGGTAACGAAGACTGAAGACACCCCTGGAAGGTCATCCAGATCGAGTGTGTCATACTCCAGTTCATCCTCATCATCATCCTGGAACGGTAAGTCCGAAATCTCTTCTTCGAACATTACTTGCTTCGCTCCAGGGGCCTTGGTCCGTCTAACCTTGGTAAAGTCCCTCCGAAGAGTTTCTCTTACTTCAGGTGACACACCAGCCAATTCCTTGACACCCAGAGTAATTTCCGAGTTCAAAATTTTATTCGCGACAGCCCTTCCAAGGCCATCCTTCTGCACGGGTGCTTTCAATTGGTAGGCCTTCTCCTCTTGAGGATCAGCCCTTACTTCTACAACCTCTGGTTGGTCCGCTTGCCGATTAACCACCGGGTTTACCTTTCGGTAAGGCAGTTCGACACCTATCGTGATTTCTCGCCTCGGTCGTGTTTCAACCCTCTCAGTATTCTGAGAATTATCTGCCTCTCCCCCAGGCTTTGCTCTCCAATCAGGACTGCTGTCCGCGGTGTTTCTAGTATTACGGTCCTCAGGAGGCTTTTCTAAGTTCTTAGTCCGCGACTTCGCCTCCATCCCTGGACTACTTAGAAATTTGGCGGACTGCCACCACCCTGTCTAGCATTATTCCTGGTGGCTGCCACAAACTGCTCCTGGGTTTGCGGATCCGACATGCTGAGACCCCTCATTAATAAGGTGTGAACAACATTATTCACTTCCGCTTGCCCAACGACTGGTTGACCAGTCGCGACAGGTTGCATCTGAGCCATATAAGTGGGATGAACCACTTGTTGTTGCTGTTGAACTAGATTGTATTGCTCAGCTCTTCTGAGTTTTACTTTCAGCGACTTAATTTCGTCGGCTTGAAGTTCCGGGTCATAAGAAGACCCTTCCATCTCGCCGTTGTAATAACTGTCAACTGTATTCCAGTTCTGACTGGCGGACTTATTCTTCCAGTAGTTTTCAACTCTGGTTTTCTGAGTCCCACTTCCCGAAGGAATCCAGCCGCCATCTCCGAGCTTATGCTTTCCTCCTTCGACGGTCAAATATCCCTTTTGGATATGCTCGTCTTTGTAGGGGCATTCGCGAGAGTAGTGACCGGGCTCTTCGCAATAGAAGCAATCTCTTTCGCTTCTCTTCTCTGATCTATCTTGACCAGAGGGCTTTTGGCTAGGCCCTTGGGAGTTGTAAGCGAAGCTCGAGCGATTATAATCGCGATCACGGTCCCTATCACGACTGAAGTGCGGAGGAGGATCTCTCATGAACTGTTGCATAGTTTTCATCATTTCATTGTGCCTCTCTTTGTACGTTCTTTGTGTCAAGACATGCTGGTCCCACAACTGAGCTATGGCGCCTTCCATAGTCTCAAACTTCTCCTCAAAGGGTTCAGATTTTACTAAAATCCTAGGCAGTCCTAAGTTGGTCCCAGGAACCACTTTTGGTTCCTGTTCAATCACAACACTAGGGGACTCATGCTGATTAGCAGCTAGAGTCTCTGCCAATTATATAAGCTCTGGGAGCTTAATGGGATCTTCCTTTCTGGAATCATTCGCAGCTGTCGTGTTTGCTCCAGCCGCGGCCGCTCCTCCAAGATTCGGGAACTGTGCTCTCATCAGGACAGAGTTCGTGATTGCTATCTCGAGCGTGTTTTTGAATCCTACATCCAGAGTCTCTAAGTACTGCTTACACGCAACCTGGTTGGTTAACAACGCTGGCTCGGTATACAACTTTTTGACCTCGGTGTAGTATTCGATTCCAAATCGACGAAGTTTTCCCTCTTCGTAAACGGTAATCCCTTTATTACGTTTACAGAGCTTCTTAAGATTTTCAACAGTACCGGTGCGGTCCGTATTAATCTCAGGGTAACTCTTATACACTGTCTTCAGGAAATCATCATAAGTCCCTGTAGTGTACTCCGGCAGTGCTCTCCACTGCTCCTTCTTCTTTGCACCAAGGTAATTGGTCAAATGTTCTTTTCACGATTGGTCGGTAGTTATACCAGCCAACTCGAATATTTGCCCAACATGATCTACGAAGGTTTTTAGGTCCTCATAGTCATCCGTGGTGAACTTGGGAGCGTTTGGATCCCAAGCATAAGGAATTTTGAAGCTCGCAACCCTAGGGTTTTGAGCATTTTGCGCATTTGGGTCAGCCATCGCGTTTGACGATGATTGAGAGGAAGGTAAAGTTTGTGAACTTTGTGTAACAGAAGGAGAGTCTGGAGGATTGGTTTGTTCCTCGTCAACTTCCTCCTCTATGGTAGGTTGTGTGTTTAGATTCGACAGAGTACTAGTACTCGCGATAGCTTTGCGTTTCCCTTTATAGGCTGCAACCTGTTCCTTGGCTTTGGCTCGAGATTGTGATCTCCCTGCCTCAGTAGGACTACGCTTTTTCTTCCTAGGAAGAGGATCTAAGTCTGATGGTGTGGATAACCGACTAGACCGGCGTTGATACGCGTGGTCAATTTTGCGCGTATTTATCTAGCTTTTGTAGTGACTTGTGGCACAAATACCCATATTAGCTGCATGGCACTAAGGGCTTTACTCGACTATCGATAGGAAGTCAGTACTCCTGTTCATGGTGACTTGAAGGAGGATCAGAGTGAGCTCCGAGCTGCTGGTCGTAACGTTACTGGAGATAATCATAGAGGCCCGCGGCACACGGAGTAACCCAAGGTTTTGGGTGTTGCAAGAGTAACAGATGAAGACTGAGTTGAAGTGCAGTCTGGACTTGTAGTAAAGCAAGACGGAACGTCGGAGGAAGGCCCGCGGAGTATCCAAACGAAAGGTCTATGAGATACATAGACGCCGCGGACCTGCCGAAGACTTACAGACAAGTTGCCGCACCAATATACCTTGAACATAAGGGTGCCGGACGTTGGATCAACGGCAGGGTGATGCCTCAGATCTGGAACAGTGATTGCGGACATCCATCATGTCACGGAGAATACTCCGCGGACTCGGCATGTACATCACGGAAGCACTTTCCTGTATGCCGCTGATGAGATAGTTTGACACTGAAGCATAGGAATGTCTTAGACGGTGATCTGATGGTCTGGAAACAGAACTAGGGATCTAGAAAGGTCTAGACGGAGTGGAGCAACCATATGATTTAGAGGATCTACATGGATGCCGGGGAGACACGTCGGAGCGGAACAGTGATACACATCCGCGGATGACCAAGATAGTGATTCAACCGTGAGATGGTCAGAATAGATGACTTTTCATGGACGGATCGTGACGATTCAGAGCGGCAGACGGCTGCTAGACCTACGAATACCCAATCCCAACTCAATTGTTTCTGTATCTTGACTCAGATTTGTTTACATCATGTATTTTCTTGGCATTAGTATAAAAGACCATGTATTTCTCGTCGTTTGTCTAGTTCATCGCGCGCAGGTCATTGACGGTGTTGGTGTACTCAGGCAGGGACGTAGAGGCATTTAAATTGGAGTTATCTGCTTGCTAGTTCTTGTCTTCATTAGGAACGAATTGTTGAAGTTCAGACAAGTGTGAATTAAGACTTAAGTTTCTAGAAGCGTTCACCCGCGGAAACTTTGGACTGTGGAGTTTTGTCGTGGCATAGCCAACCCAGTAACCTTCCTAGGACTTGGCCCGTTTGAGCATTGCTCGCCCCCATTTACCAGTGTTGTGTTTGACTGGTCCACTTAACCCGCGGACTACTCAGAATCAGTTGAAGTGAAAGTGTGCTTAAGAGTGAACTAGTATCTCCCCAAGTTGAAGAGAGTAGACGATCTATCCGCGGACGCATCGTGTTCAGACTTGCCTGCACGTAACCTGACGGGATACGATTAGTGCCTTGGAGCTTGTGCTATATAAAGGAGTGTCAAACGTACCTGAGAGCTTGGAAGTTCAGGTCTACAGTCGCAGTGGCACTGTAAGAAGTGTGTGTACGAGGCATTTCTAGCAATTGGCTGGTGTCTAATATATTCAATTCGCCCTGACTGTCGGAGTTCCTCCCAGTCTTGTATCCTAAAAACCGATATACCTTGTTCATTGGAAAGTCCGCGGACGGATTTCCTCTAAACTATAGTCAGTAAAGAACTTGTTTTGCGTCAGTTCAGACCAGTAGACGAAGTTGAACTACATCTGGATTTCGGATTGGACCCCACGAACTCAATAGGAAGCACTTGGTGTATCTTGTTGAGACATATATAAGTGTTGGAGTGTTGTGTGTGTTGGTTGAGTTGTTTGTGTGTTTTGTAGTGGATTAGTCCATTGCGCACTTTGCATCTCATATCGATATATTCAAGTGCAGCGTTTCAGCGTGGTTTAGGTTTCGCGAATGATGTGGAAGCAAGTTCGCCGTCCGCAGATATTTCTGACGAGTCTGGTTGCACCGAAATGTTGACCTAAGTCAACGGCGCTTTTAACGAATAATTCGTTCTTCTTGGATGTAAGTCCAAGGTATAATCCTGTATAGGAAGGTAGAGATATTTCTATACGCAACAAGTCCAAACTTGGCTTGAGATTTTCTACTTTGAAGTATAGAAATAGATGGATGAACCCCTCGCGGTGGGCTCCAGATGAAACGCTGACTATAGGGCAACTATGGAAAACACCCAAGAAATGAAAGGAATTAAATCCCAAATCAAATCCCAAATATGATCCTAAACCACTATAAGATCGACGTGCGAGGTTCGGGGTTCCAGTCCAGTATAGACCTGTGGCAATCCAACTATCCTAATACTCAAAATATACGTAAACTTAAGCTTTCGCGATTGCTGACTTTGTACAGAGAACGTCTATACGAGTCCTATGTTGACACAGGAAGTGTGGGTTTCAACAAAGGTTTGAGATGTAACTCTTCTCAAGAGGTTTAGGTGTTTAAGTTGCTTGTTAAGCCAATATATCACTCGCGAAAGATGTCCGATAACTGTTTCACGCGTCCCGTAGGTCAAAAGTTCTTATAATTCCACGTGTAAGTTCCCAAATTTTCCAATATTCCACGCGTACAATTCAAGAGATGATCCAACAGACAGTATATATTGACGAAACAAACCAAAGAAACCAATAAGCTTCTGGAGTTTATCTCGAATGGAGTCCAACTTCTAGTTGTTCACGAAGCCGACACTGGCTTGACGCTCACAACGAGAGGAGGGAATCCACTAGAGTACCAGTACAGGAAACGATGCCTTTTATACCTTTCACTAATAAATAATAAGAGACCGAACAATTGACAAACGGGTATATGGTGAGAGAAACCTAGAGCCCGCCATGCCCTCGCCCTATCCTTGGTTGCCAGAACAGGAAATGGATCAAAGTGCATTGAGTTCCACTCCCTTATCCCGATCATTATGTTATGACAGTGGCCCGCTGCGGCCCAATCAATATTGCCCAAATTGGCATTAATGGGTGTCCCCCTTCGGACCGTGCTCCTTGATCGTAATACGGCGGCAGCCACCTCGGCATGACGTGTAGTTCCTTGTAGGAATATTCTATGTCCGCAAATCCCTTGCAATTGATTTATAGAATTATTCGTGAAAGCCTCTTGCCTCCAGGAAACACTCCTTCTGGCCTTTCGGCAGGTTCTTATAAGTCCCAAGTAATATCCCACTCATTCTGCCTTTGGTCGGAACACAGGGTGACTCCCAATCCTATTCCGGATGGTTAGAGACCTATCGTGATAGGTCTGTTCTGGAATATTATAACTTCCACGCTATACCAGCGCAGTTGTAGACAGTGCCAGACCTCCCACTAGTGTATAATCCTTTAACTGGCTGCTCAGGCAGTCCTCATACGAGCGTATTCCCTTGGTATTTAATGTATTACGCTTTTAATACAATAGCACTTGAACTGAAAATGAGTAAATTCAGCCCTGGCCCAATACCGGGTCTATCAGCGTCGCAGCGTCCGACGACCCGGCTGGGACCACCGAGGGATTTGTTGCCTATGCACAGCGTCAATCCCGCATCCAGAGCGATCTACGTGCTCGTTTTGAGGCTAACTGGCAGGATGTCCCTCGCTTCATTCAGATGGGACGCGAGAATGTCTTGGAACCTGCGGAAGACGAGGGAGAGGACAGTGGCAACTCGGAGGACGAGGATGCCCCTGTACCGGAGGCTCCCAGATACGAGCACCTTGGGGCGTCGCTCGTGGAGGAATCGCTAGCATAATTCACTCTTGTTATGGACTCTTGCCTAGCCTCACTATAGTCTATATCTCATCCCTCGCAATAGCCTAGTTACACTATATTCCATACGTCGCAATGATCTATGCCTTTGAATTTTTTCGAGATTTTCAGCCATTTAAATCGTGTCTTTGAGCTCATCGTCGCAGATGATGGCGAAACTCTTTGCTCGCCACTTTCCTAAAATGGATATGACGTGATACTTGCTCCTCGTTGTCTACCACGTCGCCCTCAGGGCCTTGCTCATTGTCCATCACACAAAACAGCATAGGTGAGTGGTATTATTTAATATTAAAACCAGACCTCTAATGAGAGGCGTTTATACATAAAAGTTGGACCTCTCATGAGAGGTCATTATATATAAACACGCCATACTGTGGTGGACTGAATTTTTCCAGAATTGATGCCAGGGGCCGCCATGTTCATTGCCCAAAGCTCGCTCGGTCGACGTGTTCGCGGTCGACCAGCTCTCGGGGCTAACTGTTTTGTTTGTAGCTCAGGCGAAGAGGAATGAAATCAGTGAGTGGGTTGAAATGGAAGGAAGGATATACCTAATTCCTGAAGATTCCCGACTGCTCCAGGTTGATCAACCTTAGCGGCAAAAGCAAGGACCCGATTATATTGAATGGCAGCAAGATAATCTTGAGATCTTCAGGAAGGCACCTCCTGTCGATTTCTTGAGTCGTCATACATAATTTAAACAAATCAAAGCGGAACTAAGTATCAATTTCAGACAAGAAACCAGAATGAGTCAACTTACTGCCAGAGTGGGAAAAACTGAAGTTGGAACTATGTCTCACAGTAAAATCTTTGGGCATGGGATGCAGGAATTTGTGCATATAATACCGAAGAGCTTAGTTTGAGCCTGTAACAGAGGGCAAAATTTAAAAAGTCTTGCAGCGTAGGAAAGATTCTCAGAACAGAAAAAAGGACCCATTTAAATACTGTGTGTTAATGACTCGAAAGTTTCGTGAGTCAAGTAAGTGTTACTCGCAGTGTTTCAAACGGAATGGAGAACGCGCGGCGTTTTATGGCCAGCCTCCCTGGAGAGTGTTGGGGGTTTGAAGTTCGGGAGTAATAAGATCAAATTTGTCAATTAATATTACACATAGTGAATTTACAGTGTATCTACTCCCTCCCCAACACTCACGCGGCGCCGACGCTTTCTCCTCCGAACCTCTACCAAAATCCTTCCTGCGCGCGATCAACGCAGCCCAAGTGCGCGCCGAATTCAAGGGGGTGTCGGGATTCGAAACTCGGATATCGGGTCGACTTATTTTTTAAGCCCTCGGCCAGACCCCCCCTCCCCCCCTCCCCTCCTATATAGGGTAGTATATTCCCACCATTGTCAGGCTGCCGTGTTGCCGGTCAACACACCCACCTCGGTAATTTCGAAACCCACCATTTTTTTATATCTGTTTCGTGCGTTTGAGAGTTTATTTGCTAGAAGAAATTCTAGAGCTTATTTTGTGGCCTGACAACAGAGGCAAAATAATCGTTGAAATTTTGCGCCGCTTATTTAGCATGCGAAAACTGTCGAAATCCGGAACATCATTGCCGCTTTGACAGTCAGATGGGTTCATGAGACGAAAATTTACCCTTGGACAAGTTTAAAACAATTTACAACTGGTTTATGAGCCTTAGGAAGCTTATGAGTACTACTCGGTATCCACGGAAGTAACCGGAAATGCGTCATAGCTGCGCGACCACGTGCATTTTTTCAAACCTCCACCTACCTACACCATGCCCAAGGAAAACACCCACCACTACCTCGACTCACCTCGCAAAAATCGCTTCATCGGCGCGATTGAGGTGCATCACAATATCAGTCGTGCATGTCGTGATTACGACATCCCATCATCAACCGGCCCATGACCTCTGGAAAAAGTTCAAAGCGACCGGTTCAACAACAAATCTGCCTCGCTCGGGTCGTCCCCCGACCTTCAGCTCTCCAGAGAAGGCTATCATAGTCCAAATGACTCTCGACAATCGACGTGCACCCTTCCAACAGATCGCAAACCAGCTCTCACCATCTGTCAGCGGCGAGACAGTTCGGCGGATTGCAGCCGAGAAGGATACCACCGGCGGGTTGCAAAGAAGGTTCCCTACCGTTCGAAGTCACTAAGGCCAAAAGATTGGCCTGGGCATTGGTCAGGAACTCGAATTTCATGAAACCAGCAGACTGGCACAACATCGCGTGGTCAGATGAAGCTTACGTGTGTTTGGATGACAAGAAGGGCAGAGTTTGGGTTACACGTCGGCCTGGGGAGGAGCTGCTGGATGAGTGCTGTGTACCTGTGGTTCCCCAGAACCCAATTCGCGCCATGATTTGGGGAATCATCGCGAAGGGCGTGAAAGGTCCACTGGTTGTTCTCCGGTATCCAGGCGGAAAGGGTGGTGGTATGACGGGCAGCGGTACATTGACCAGGTCCTAGATGGACCTTTCCTTCCTTTCTACCGCAGATTGAAGCAGGAGCGCCCAGATCTTTGCTTCCAACAAGACGGCGCAGCAGCACACCGCGCAGTGATCACGCAGAATTGGTTGGATGAAAATCTGATTGATGTGTGGCCGCATCCCCCGACTTCTCCGATCTTTCCCCACATCGAACCACTGTGGCAGATACTCAAGAAGCATATACGTGCCCTCCGCCCCCAACCGTCGTCGTATGAGCAATTGTGCGACGCAATTCGGTGGGCATGGATCAAATCACTATTGATGAAATCAATCAATTTATCGACCGGATGCCGGCCGTAGTGGACGCTGTATTGAGTCCGAGGGGGGACATACTCAATATTAACATGTACATGTATTCAACGTTGTAAAAATCTACATTTTTTGCGAGTAGAGAGCGAATTTCCGGTTACTTCCGTGGATACCGAGTAGACACAAGAAATTTTTCAAGGACCTTCTGGAGACCCCCCCCCCCCTCCAACCCATGGTACGAAATTATAATCCCGACACCCCCTTGGCCGAATTCAGAGAGAAGAAGCGGAAGCTGCGGGATGAAGGGCGGGATGCTGCTGAGGGCGGACAGCAGGGCCAGCCGAAGAAGAAGCGGCGAAAATCTGAGGGCGGGGCCGAACCGATGCAGAAGATCCGTCCTGGAGAGACGTTGGCGCATTTCAACAAGTGCGTGTCTACTCTACTTTCTTGCCTTTTCTTCTGATATGCTCATTGCCTGCACTCGCCATTTCAGACGGATAGAGACCGACATGCGACCGCTCGTACGAACCGCCGTCCAATCCTCCTTGGCTACCGTCCGCGCCGAGCACAAGAAATCTAAAAACACTATGCCCTCTGCCTCTACTGGAACTCCGTCCCATCCCCCCACCCTCCAAGGGAAAACCCAAGCCCAAGCACACCGACGACAACGACGACCCTCATCCCCCACACGACAAACACGCCACCCGCCCGAAAGAATTCCAACACACCTCCACTGCCGCTCCGCGCCGCCTCAACGACATCGCGCAGGCGCCGCCTGACCTCTCCGCCCTCGCGCGGAAAGCCAAATTAAAATCAAAAGATCCGAATATGGGTGACAAAACCAAAACGAAGTCGTCTTCCTCAATCTTATCGCCGGCCCAGCAGCTGCAGATGGCTGCGGCGCGGGAGGCGGCGGTCGCGCGGTATCGGGAGATGAAGGCCGCGAGGCGGGCGGCCAGAGGTGCCGCGGGTGGAGAGAGGGGCGGAGGGCCGGTTGATGAGGGGGATGAGTGATATTTGAGCGAGTGCAACTGGTGTAGGGGTGTCAGATTTTTGCGAGTACGGGAGGGCGTGCTCGTATGTATGTACGTTCCAGGGTCGTTACTGTCAGCCCTATTTACATTACATATCTAGGATGGCATGGGTTTTTGTTTCGTACGTTCAGCTCAGCCCTCAACCGAGTGATTGCGTTTCTCGACTCGACTATGCCACAACTCGATAGACTGGATTTCAATTTTCATTTTCTCAAACACGCTTCCCACTATCGCGTCAGTCTTCTCGCCATCGGAAGTTGCCATCTGTTTTGGTTTATGAATTGAATTGTAAGTACTTGCTGAAGCGGGGAAGGTGGGCAAGAGAAGTTCTCTTCTCGCGCGCTCGCCGCGTGCTGAACTCGCCGCGTTATGCCGCCAGATCCAATGTATCCTCTTAAGCTTCAGACTTCGAGTCGGAAGTTCGGAGCGCAGGATCCCGGATTATATCACTTATCCCCCGCAGGTTCGACGCAACGAATATTCAGAATACGAAATACTGTACCCACTCTCCCCTCGTGAATACCACAGATTGTCAGTACTCTGCCTTTCCCTTTCTCCGATAGATATACTTGAATTCCAAATTCCAATGATTTATTTTATTACCGGTTGACGAGTGCGGGGAGGGTTTAACTGGATGCAATGCGAGGTATGTTTCCTTTCTAAGTA